>CM046423.1:48168165-48600665 GCA_025506505.1 Flaveria sonorensis
GCTTTTTCTTCCATCTGCTTATTGTATTCAAACAATATGTACTCAGATGGTAAGGGAAGAAGTGCATCTGCCTGATAGAGACCTGTGGCACTCATGTAGCTGATCATCTTTAGTCTTTCTTCTTCAGTTGCTACCTGAGGTTGTTCAGTGGCCATAGTCTCTGGCTCAGGACTTTCTTGAACTGGGGAGAGGACAGGAATGTTCTTGTAGAGTCTTTTCAGCCTTATTTCTTCTTTGTGCTTGAGGAGCAGTGCTGCATCCTCTGCTTCCTTCCTCTCCTTTGACAGCTCTGTGTCAGCCAGTTCATTCAGCTCATCTAAGGGGAGAGAGATGAGTTCATCAACATTACAGTTTCTGGTTCCCAAGTAGTTTGTCCTGGCTGCCCTTAACTCATCTTCCTGAGTGTTTAGCCTGGGGGCAGCCCTGATTGCAGCTTCTATAAACCCTGGGGAACCACTTGAACTCTCTCCCCTCAGCTTCCTCTTCCTCTCTCTCTTCTCCTCCTCAATCTCCTCAGGAGTCATTTTCCTTTTGCCTTTGTCAACCACAGGCTTTGATGACTCAAGCTGGAGAGAGCTTTGGCCTTCATTGCTTGGTTTAGCTGTCAAGCTCTGTTAGCCCAGGTTGAGCACACTCAAATCATGAAGATTATAGATCAAACTATGATAAACACAATCAAAACCCCTTTGATCTTCAATTAGATTGCTAATAATATTGTTTACAAGTAAATCCCTCAATCAATTGGTCATGCAACCATTCTAGACCTAATTGTCATTAACCTATTTATAATGAATATAATATTCACTAATTGCACTTAACCCCCTAGACTTAGGCTACTTAATGGAAATTACATATAAAACATAAAAATGACTAAAATATTTTTAAATATATTTTGTTGACACAAAATATATGTATTACAATAAAACTCCTAGTCATCTAAATCTTCAACGTCTCGTTTCGGTTCTTCGACTCGAACGTGTCGGGTTTGCGTTGACTTTGACCGTGACCTTGACTTTTGTTGACTTTGACTGTGTTGATAATATAGACTATCTTGTACAGCTCCAACAATACTCCCCCTTAGTCTATCATTATCAACGTCTTCAAACTAAATCAGCACCAAGAAGTCAACCATAGAAAGATCTTCAAATTGAAGCTTTTTGAAACTGATGAGAAAGATTATTCATCTCATAAGCTCCCCCTATTTATATGCTCCCCCTTTTCGAGTGCATCCTTTGAGAAGATGTTAGAACAGCTTTCCCAAATCTCTAATCTCGAGTGCTTCAGAAGATGTAGGAGGAGGATTCCTAGCTCGGTATCTTCTGCAAACTTGAGGAAGAGGTTCTCTGATCAGGTACACTGCTTAACTGATGATCGGCCGTCACTTACAGCAAAAATCTGAAACACAATCACAAACACAATCTTGACATTTCTAATTAGATCATTTCATTTTAACAAAATAAACCCGTGTTTATCTGTGTGAGAAAACAAGCGAAGCCGGGTTCGTTTGTATGCAATTTCTGTGAAATGCATAAAAATTGATAAAATTGTAACATCATAATATGGAAGACCGAAAAGAATTTCGATATCAAAATTTATTATATATATTCTTTTTATTTTATTTGTATATATATATATATATATATATATATATATATATATTTAATTACCGAAAATAGAATCGATCATGAGATCACATCCTCAAGATATACTTTAGCACAAAGATGAATTTAAACATCGATAAGCAATGAGATCACACTAATAACTGAATCTAATCAAAATTTTTGAAAGATTTTGAAAATTCTCAAACAGATCAATAACAATTGCTGATATGTTTGTCCATTTAAACCCATGCCCTATCTTTTTCAACAAGCAGCTGATGATTCATTAAGGTTCGATTAAATACTTTAGAATACTAGGACCCCACAATCATTTGGCAAAAACCCTCACCCAACCTCAGGATTTCTTGAAATTGGTTACGATCTTTATAGAGCAAGGCTTGTGCATTAGTGTGCAAGTGATTATCATCAGAATATTGCATTCTGTGATTAATTCATCGTTAGATGATTTGACACAACTTAGACCAAAATGGTGAGAGCTCCATGTCTATACTCACGTATAACAAAGGAGATGACCATTTAAACATGTGCCGATGAGAGCTCCAGGTCAGTACTATCGTACAGCAAAGGAGATCATCACTCCAGGTCAGTACTTCCGTACAGCAGAGGAGATTAGCACAAACACAAGACACATAACTACACCAAACATGGCTCAAAGATATGGCTTATAAGAATTGTATCATGGTGGGTGAAAGATCAATTCTCAATCCAATTTTTGTCGGGACTCAGTTTTCGTGCAGGCCAAAATGATTGCATATATCCAGACATCCTTAAGCATAGATTTTAATTTAAATCATTATGCTGCTGTCTACTTTATTCTTCAGGCTGAGTCTACCAAGCATATCATTAACAAATTTGTTTGATTGTTAAATTTTCAAATGAAAATTAGATGTGATATCAAATAACAGCATCAGTTACTATCATTTCTCATTTTAAAGCGCAAGTCATGCAAGAACAAGTATCTCAAGATGATATACAATCATTTCTCAGTCATCTCGAATCAAGTTCCCAGTTCTCTTTACATCATTTAATATACTCTCCCCCTAAATTTATATTTTTGCAAACCCCTCTTTTTTCTTTTTTCTTTTTTTTAATTTTTTTTTAATTTTTTTTTAATTTTTTTTAACTTTTTTATATTTTTATTATAAAACTATGCAAAAATAGAAATTTACCAAAGAGGATCTTCCAAACTATACTGATAACAAGATAAGAAGTGAATGATTAAGAAATATGCAGGGATTATCAAATGAGAACTGTGATTGTGCAGATAAAAATCCAGATTATGGATAAAATACCATGACCGTAACCTGTTTGTTCCGCTTCAACTTTGAATTAGAAACAATCTCTATCAGTAAACCGGATTACTAGCAGTCCTCCTGAATTGTTCCTGCACTCATAAACAGATTAGTCTGAAAGAGGAACCCCGACCATCGTAGTCCTGGGAGTTCCTTTTTTAACGGTAGAAGTAACCTGATTCAGCACACAATCTGTTGAAATATCAGGAATTTCTGTATCCTTCTTTTTAATTTGCCAAATTTGTTTCGGTTTAATCAAATTTATTTTGAAGAAATTAAATTTGGAAATCATTTTCTGTTTAAGACCAGATGAAAAAGAATTTGGTGTTGAAACTTTGGTCTTTTTCATCTTTGAATCATGTGAAACTGGCTTCACATGAAAAGGTTTAGATGAAGGATTTTTCATCCAACTATTCAAAGAGAAGTGCTTTCTACCTTTTGAACCATAGAAGCAACCCGTGTTGCCTTTACCATCTGGAACATTCTTTGTAGACTTGCATCCGGAGAAGTAATTCGGTTTGCCTTTACCATCCTTAGCAAGTCTTTCAGGACATTTCTTTACCACATGACCGTCTTTTCCACACTCAAAACAAGCCTTGAAAGGCTTTTGATGCTTGACTGACCCGTGTGAAGCATTTGGAATTGGAGATTGCTTTGAGGTTGTTGCAGATTCTTGCTTGTTTTGAAGTTTCCTGTGCTGAACAGTGAATGAGATATTCACTGGTTGACTGGCTTGTTTAGCAGATGGAGAAGATATCTGTATTGGTCTTGAGTCAGCTTTTGGAAACTTTTGAGACTTGACAAATTCAGATGATATCTTAATCTTTGAGGAACCGACATGGTCCTCTGTGTTTGATTCATCATCTGAGCTTGTCCAGTCTCGTATACACAGATCTGCTTCCAATGGATCTTGATTGACATGAATATGATGTGTGGCTGTTGTTGGAGCTTGATAATTAGGTGATTCCCGATTTATCTCTTCTTTCACAATCCTGACCGGCTCAAAGGTAGGAATTTCACCTGCTTTAAACTTATCAAAGAAGTTAAAAGAAACAGTAGATACAGAATTACAAACAACTGGAACTGAACAATCATTATCTGGACTGTCAGCATTCGGTTTATTGTATCCCATACCAATTGTAGAATCATAATTATCTCGCACCTCTTTAAGATTCACTCCTGCTAAACCTGCGTGCAAACTATTAGTATCCTTTTCAATTAAATCATTGGTTGGATGAAGTTTGGGAATTGGAGAGTAACATAGAGTAGATGGAGGTGGAACTGAATTAAATACAGTTTCACCATCTGAATGATATCCAATCCCATGTTTTACCCGTGCCCCTTGTTGTTTAGCAATAAGCTCATCCTTTTTCATGTGTGAAAGGGTCCATTTATCAAGTTTTGTTTGAAGCTGTGTCATTTCAAATTAAGCTAAAACAGCCCTTTCTCTCAAAATATTAATTTCAACATTACGCTCCAAAATTGTTCTTCTTAAAAGATCATTTTCAGCCAATGCTTCATTAAGTTTCCTTGAAAAAGCAATTTCATTTTTCTTTAATTCCTGATTAATTATTTTTAATTCTTTTTCATTTTCCAATAACAATCTGTTTGCCTTATAAATCCCAAATAACTGGATTTTGAAGGAAGAAGAACACATATCCTGAACAGTCTCATAAGGAAGACCCATGATAGTTCGTTCTGCAGCTAAGCTCTTCTCATAGTCGCAGACCTTTGTGATTCTTTGTTGTTCCTCTTCTTTGACCTTCAGCATCTCGTCAGCCTCAGATTCTTTCTTTCTTTTATCAGCTTTTCCAGCCTTATCATCATTGGTTCTCACCGACTCCGGTTTACTGTCATTGTCAACTCTCAAAGCTTCACAGTTCTCTTCAATAGTATCTCTGAATTCAATATTTAAATTCGAATCAGTTCTCAATACTTCAACTTTTCAATCATCTCTGTTTTGTAATCAAGTATGCTTGTTACAGAGGAGATAAGATCAGTATTAAGCGTGTTGGTTTGATGTGGGAACACCGCTTGGTGAAATTCCTTTCTTTTGATGTCCAGCTCGAGATATCTTAGCTTGTTGATCATTTCCATGAGTTTGGTGTCAACATAACCTCTTTCTTGCTTTAGCATTTTAACTTGATGATTCCATTCATACGGAAGAGAGTCAAGAAGTTTTTGAATTTGTTCATGATTACTGAGATCTGGAACATGCTTCTTTAGATTATTTGCCACCTTTAAGAATCGTTCAATCAAATCTGACAATTTCTCTCCCTTCATTGCTGCAAAAGAGTCAAACCGACTTTCTGCCGTTGTGAGATTATCTGATTTAAAGTCTTCTGAAGATGACATTTTATTAAAAATTTTGAACAATTAAACGCCTCAAAGGTATTTTTCCCAAAAATTGTAAAATAATTCTCCCCCGGGAAAAATATTTTTTTTGTTTTAAATGTCACTCTATGCAATCTTAGCAACTGGGGTCAATTTTTTGTTTCCCAAACTAGTCAATTTTCTTTGATTTATTTTATTTACCCACACCTCATTTTTTAAAAATCAACCCAATTGTTAGCCCAATTTTACTTTAAAATCTTGTAACTAGTCCACCAAATTGTTAGCCCATACAAAGCTTGAAAACCCAACCCAATGAGAAAAACCCCACAACCAAACACAAACACTAATCCATAATACTTACACCAACTAACACACACACATTCAAGTGTATAGAGAGAAAGATGCGGATGAGTGAGAAAACCCTCCTAGGGTTCCGGCGAGCAGCCTTTCCGGCGAGCTCTCCGGCGACGAGTAGCAGGTGTCTCCGGATAGACCTCGACTCCTAGAGTCTGATGATGGTGATGGTTCCGATCAAATCACAACAAGGTTGGTGTGTTCCGGCGGTGAAGTTTGATGGCTGTCGCGGTTATGATTGTTGTTGCTTAGGGTTTAGGCCGCCTAAGGCGGTGGTGATTGTGGCTGTGGTTGTAGACATCTTGAAGGCTGTTTGGTGGAGGTCAAAGGTGGTTGTGGTGGTTAGTGTTCCGACGGCTAGGGTTACGGCAGCTAGGATTTTGGCTGCCTAAGGTGAGGCGACGGAGACTGCTAGGTTTTGGTTAGTTTCGCAGTAGGTGTAGTCAACGGTTGTTGTGGTGGTGGTGGTGTGGTTGGGTTTCTGATGATGGTTGTAGTCTGTGTTGTTGATGGCGGCGGTGATGAGGATGCGGTTGAGGACGGTGGTGGTGGTGGTCGACTAGTGGTGGTAGGTTTTGTTTGAAATGAGTATGAACATTTTTTTTTAATTTCGCAGCTTGAATTTATTAATTTCGCAGGTTTTATAGATTCACCGGAATTTCTAGTTTCGCCGGATTTTAGTTTCGCCGGAAAATTTGCCGGAGTTTCACCGGACAAAACTGTAATTTCGCCGGAAACTTTGAACTTTCGTTCAGAATGATGCTAGTTTCGCCCCTTGAAGATTTGAAGCTCTCAAGAACACCAAGAACACACACACTAGTGTGTGTGAGAGAAAATTTCAGATCTGAAAATTCTTTTATTTTTCTTGTATAACAGATGATGTAGATCCAATATATGTTGTAGATAATGATAGATCTGATGTTGTTGATGTTGAATTTGTACAAATTTGAACTCAGATCTACTTTCTCTCTCTAAACCCCCACTTTCTCTCTCTAGAAATCTGATGAACAGCTTCAATAATCTTCAAATCTTCAATGAATTTGATCCAAAATAGCTCTGATACCAAATTGTTAGCCCAGGTTGAGCACACTTAAATCAAATCATGAAGATTATAGATCAAAATATGATAAACACAATCAAAACCCCTTTGATCTTCAATTAGATTGCTAATAATATTGTTTACAAGTAAATTCCTCAATCAATTGGTCATGCAACCATTCTAGACCTAATTGTCATTAACCTATTTATAATGAATATAATATTCACTAATTGCACTTAACCCCCTAGACTTAGGCTAATTAATGGAAATTACATATAAAACATAAAAATGACTAAAACATTTTTAAATATATTTTGTTGACACAAAATATATTTATTACAATAAAACTCCTAGTCATTTAAATCTTCAACGTCTCATCTCGGTTCTTCGTCTCGAACGTGTCGGGTTTGACTTTTGCGTTGACTTTGACCGTGACCTTGACTTTTGTTGACTTTGACTGTGTTGATAATATAGACTATCTTGTACAGCTCCAACAAGCTCTAGCTAGAGAGAGGTTGTGAAACACTTGGGTGCAGAGGAAGATCCTGTCTCAAGGTTCACAAGTTCAACCTCTGGGCCTTCAGTCAAGGTTTTCCCTTCGAAGCTAATCTTCGGGTCTACCTCAACATCCAGTTGACCAAAGATCTCACCTGCTAGCCTCTGTCTGTATAATTTTGATCTTAATTTAAACTCCTCTTGCACCCTGTCTTGGATTCTTTTTGCCAATCTTGCTGCTTGTCTGTTATTGCTTGGGTTGACAAGTGACAGATCTACCAAGTTGATGCTCTCATATAAAAACTCAGGTATGTAATGCTGAGAACTTCTAGTTAACCCTGAGCTCTAGAGATCACAAGAGCTCTCCTATAACTGTCATACCCCTAACCCCAGATTAGGTTCTCAAAAGGGGCAAACATTGCTCTTGGTATTACCTCCTCAAACAGTTGTTGAATGAGCAAATGTAGATCACTGTCTAGAGGAGGTTGCTGAGTATGAACGTCTGTAAGAGAGGATGGTGATTCCTCTATGTCCATACTTTGGGAAGAACTCCCAGGTTCTGTGATTGTCAGAATTTTCTCCCCCTTTTCGGTAGCATCACCCTCTTGCATAGGTGAAGTGGGAGATTGATCCATGACACCCACAGGTTCTTATGGACCTGGATGAGTTGTCCTCATGGGTCTCTCAGCTAACTTTCCCTCAAGATCGGTGATCTCAAGTTGTTGGTCATTGACCCTCTTTTGTAAGATAGTCACCTGAGATTCCAGGTGAGCTATCTTTGAAACAAAATAGGTGCAAAGATGTGACAGTTTGTGCACTTTTTGTTGCAGACTCCCCTCATCTTCAAATGAAGAATCATTGGGGGATGAGAGAATTGGACCAAAGTCTTCTTCCTCACCACCAGCATGGGTTTCTTGGCTGCTAGATTTCCCCGGCCTAATGACAACTTCCAGAGAAGCGTCAAGAGGTTAGGTTGTTATTGTATAGGTCCTAGTGATGTTATCACTTGCAAAAGTGATAGCCTCTGCCATATGGATCTCCTGAATAAGTTCAGGACGATCCACCTCTGTAGGGGATTGCTGATGTGGGCTAGAGATGGGGGAAACTTTTTTTAGAAATACTATTGATTAAGTGTTTAAGGAAAAATCTATTCAAAGTTAATCATCTCAATAGCTGATATAAGATATTTAAACCTCTGTTCATCAAAAGCTTTAGTGAACAGATCAGCATATTGTTCATTTGTGTTAACCTTGATTAGTTTGATTAATCCTTTCTCAAAATTATCTCTAATCAAATGATACCTGATGTTGATGTGTTTGGTCCTAGGGTGCTGCACAGGATTCTCTGTAATAGAGATAGCACTGTTGTTGTCTATGTGGATAGGAATCTCCTTGAAATTGAATCCATAGTCCAGCATCTGATTCTGAATCCAAAGCACTTGAGCACAGCAGCTTACAGCAGCAATGTATTCAGCTTCAGTAGTTGATGCAGACATACAGGATTGCTTCTTGCATTGCCAAGAGACTATCCTTCCACCAAGGAATTGACATCCCCCAGATGTAGACTTTGTAGTCATGTTGCAGCCACCATAGTCACTATCTGTATAAGCATACAGATTAAAGTCTGAATTCTTTGGATATCAAAGGCTTAGTTTAGGAGCATCTTTGAGGTATCTGAGAATTCTTTTCACATTAACTAGGTGTGACATCTTGGGGTTGGCTTGATATCTTGCACATATGCATGTGGCAAACATAATATCAGTCCTGCTAGCAGTGAGGTACATAAGAGACCCAATCATAGCCCTGTAAATATGTTCATCAACACACTCCCCCTCAAGATCAGGACTAAGGGAGTGGTTTCTGGCTATGGGTGTCTATGCAACCTTACAATCAGTCATCTTGAATCTTGTAAGTATGTCTTGTACATACTTTGACTGACTAATGAAGATGCCATTTTCAACCTGCTTCACTTGAATTCCTAAAAAGAAGTTGAGTTCCCCCATGGCACTCATTTCAAATCTATCCTTCATCAGCTTCTTAAAGTCTTTGCATAGCTTTGGATTAGTTGAACCAAAGATGATGTCATCTACATATATCTGAACTAGCATTATGTCATTCTCTGTTTCTTTGATGAAGAGAGTCCCATCAATAGTACCTCTTTTGTATCCATGTTGACAAAGATACTTTGATAGTGTCTCATACCACTTTCTTGGAGCCTGATGCAGTCCATATAGAGCTTTATCAAGCTTGCAGACATAATCAGGATGATCTGGGTCTGCAAAGCCAGGTGGTTGTTTGATATAAACTTGTTCATCTATCACCCCATAGAGAAAGGCATACTTTACATCAAGCTGGTAGACGTTGAAATCCTTGGATGTAGCATAAGCCAGAAATATTCTTACAGCTTTAAGTCTTGCTATAGGAGCAAAGACATTAGTGTAGTCAATTCCTTCTTCTTGAGCGTACCCCTGGACAACCAGTCTAGCCTTGTTCTTGATGACAATCCCTCTATCATCAGTCTTGTTCCTGAATACCCATTTGGTTCCTATGACACTTTTCCCTTGAGGAAGACGACATAACTTCCGCACCTTCTGTCGTCTGATTTGAAGCAACTCTTCTTACATTGCCTCAATCCAGCTTCCATCCTTCAAAGCCTCATCAACTTTCTTCAGCTCAATCTGGGATAAGAAACAAGAATGCAGACAAACATTGCTCTCATGTGTTTGCCTCTTATTCTCTCCCATGTGTCAACATTTCCAATGATGTTTGTGGTGGGGTGTGACTTCTGGATCCTAAGTTGAGGGATCACAGCAAGTTGATTTGAGAGATCTAAGTTAGAGAAATTTAGATCAGGCAAAGAAGTGCTACTCACCACATCAACACACTTATCAAGAGAAGCTTGATCCAATGAGTGTGTTACGTCATTAATGTTATCTTCTATGGAGTGGTTATCAGCATCAAGAAATTTCTGATCACTGTCACCACCTCTATCTCCTTCTGCATTTGAAGTTCATTCACCTGGATTTGGAGCCTCTGAGCTGGATTTTGAAGGCATCTCAGATGAATCAGCAGTATTTGTCATGCTTGTGCTGATAAGAGCTTCACTTGCAGGGTTAGTTACCATTGGAGCTGAAGTAGTATTCTTGTTTGGTCTTCTTAGCTCAAATCTTGGGTCAGGATCACCTGTTGATATATTATCTATAGATCCTGAAACATTCTCACAAGACTTGTTAAAACAGTTGGTAACTAAATCAATATCAAACAGCCAATCCGGACCAGAACCTTTAACACTGGGAGTGTTTTCATTGAAGGTCACATTGGCTGACTCCTTAATTACTTTTGTTCTGAGGTTGTATACTCTATAAGCCTTAGCTTGAGAGGAGTATCCAATAAAGTGTCCATCATCTGATTTCTCAGCAAACTTGGCTACTTGATCTTTGTTATTCAAGATGGTGAATGGACATCCAAATGATCTGAGGAAACCAATGAAAGGTCTCCTTTTGTGCCACATCTCATAAGGAGTCTTACCATGAGTCTTAACTACTAAAACTCTGTTCTGCACATAGCAGGCTGTGTTGACAGCCTCTGCCCAGAAGGTGATAGGCAGTTTAGAGTCAGACAACATGGTTCTAGCAGCCTCAATAAGTGTCCTGTTTCTCCTCTTAGCAACACCATTTTGCTGAGGAGTCCTGGGAGCACTATATTGTCTTGAAATACCCTTTTCATCACATAATGTATCAAGGATTTGGTTTTCAAATATTGTTCCCTGGTCACATCTTATGGTTTTGACCTTGTTATCACATTGATTCTCAATTTTTAGAATGAAGTTCTTCAAGATCTCAGGAGTCCCATCCTTAGTTCTAAGGAAAAAAGACCCAAGTGAATCTTGTGAAGTCATCTGTAATCACTAAACAATAAGAGGTCCTTCCTAGACTCATTACACTGGTGGGGCAAAAAAGATCCATATGTAACAAGTGTGGTGGAGTAGTGATGGAGTTGATTTCCTTTGGCTTGTGAGACACTTTATGCTGCTTCCCTTTCAGGCATGCAACACAATGGTCATCACTTGTAAACTCTTTCTTTGGCTTTCCAGTTACCAAATCATTTTTAATCAATTTATTCATGTTTTTGAAGTTTACATGGCACATTCTTTTATGCCACAGGAAAGACTCATCACTATTTGCTTTAGATAAAAAGCAAGACACTTCTCCGGAGGGAGTTGTTTCTTGTAGATCCATCTTGTACATGTTTCCCTTCCTGGGGGCTCTGAGTAGGATGTACTCCTGAGGAATAACCACCCTAGGCTTGAGAACAATGCACTCATGCTCAGTGAAGAGCGTGTGATGTTTTTGGTCATAAAATTAGGACACACTCAAAAGATTGTATCCAAGCTCCTTGACAAAGTTTACCTTCTTAATACTGAGCTTACCATTTGAGACCATGCCCATGCCAGTGATGTAACCTCCTGTATCTCCTCCAAAAGCAACTGGCCCTCCATTAAACTTCTCGAAGTTTTGAAGCAAGGAGCCATTGCCTGTCATGTGTCTTGAGTAGCCACTATCAATGATCCATACATTCCTGTTGGTTTTCAGCTGCCCCTACACAAAAAGAGACGATTTAGTTACATTTGGGAACCCAAGCCTCATTGGTCTTGGGCTTGTCAAAGTGAATAGAAGACAATGAAACAGTAAGTGATCCTATGTTCAGGCTTTGAGGATCATTTGCTGTTGTTGATGATGAACTTTCAATCACATGGTCTTCCTTCATCTTCCACACCACCTTCTAAAGATTGGGCTGGACCTTCAAAGCTTCGGAAGTTTTAAGAAATTCAGAAGTTTTAGAGACTGGGCCTTCGGAAGATCTAGTTTTCACTGTAGCTGGCTTTAGTGCTTCGAAAGTATTCCTTTCTTTTGAGACCATTTTTCCTTCCGAAGGCAATTTACCACCTGTTTTCCTTTTCACTTTGGAGCTTCAGAAGGAAACAGATTTTCCTTTCGAAGCTAGCTTTTCCTTCTTCTTCCCAGAATCTTTCTCTTTGATTATATGGATAGTTCTTTTGGGATTGTAGATGCAATCCTTAGCCAGATGAGAAGTACTACCACACATGATACATTCCATTTGCTTCCTTCTGGGAGTCTTCTTCTGAGAGCAAGACTGAACTTGAACACTTTCTTTCTCCAGCTTCTTCTTCATAGATGATGCAGCAAGTTTCTTAGGGAGAGACTTACTCTTGGAGGAGGATGGTTCAGACTGTGTAGCCATGGTACAAAGCAATTCAGCCTTCTCTTTGCTGGAATGAGTTGGAACTGTGCTAAAACTCCTGGTACTAGAGTTTGTAGTTGATTCCTCGGCCTTTACCACTTCAAACCCTGTAGAGATGAACACTTGTTTCTGCTTGGAGTCAAAAGTGTCCTTGATCTCTTGAGCCTTCTTTGATCTTCTCTTTACTCTTCTGATCAAGTTCTTCCTCTTTGTCTTTGTCATACCAGCCTTCTTACTCTCCTGAGGAGCATGGTGACCCTTTTTGGATTGACACTCTTCACTCATTTCAAAGTCATCCCTCACCATCTCCTCTTCATCCTCTTTAACACTAGGGTCTATGAGTTGAAGCTCATCTTCACCATTTCCACACCTTGGAGATCTTACAGATAATAGAGTGTGTGGAGGAGCTATCTCAATAGATCCCAGTCCTTGCTTATTCTGATAACAAACTTTTGCATGCAGAGATGAGGATATGATGTTCTTGAAGGTCTCTTCTTCAAGAACACATTTTTCAGCCCGGGCTTTGTTGATCACAAGCTCAACCTGGCATTCAGTCAACTTGGTAATGAGATCTTTAATTTGAGTCCTGTAATTTGTTTGCTCATGTTTAAGAGTTGAAATTGTTTTCTCTAGATCTTCTATCTTAAGTTTATAGTCATTTTCAGCTCTTTTAAAATCAGCTTTTAGGATATTTAAGGACTCAATATCAGATCTCATTTCCAAGTTGTATGACCTGTATCTATTCACTTTAGCAATACATTTAGGAGAGCAAAGATGTTCTAGTACCTTAGTCTCATCATGGTCAGCCATGAGTGCTTGATTTGGTGAAGCATCTTCAGCCTGAAAGCTCCAGTCAAAGCATCCTTCTTTAACAGCAACAACAGCTTGCTGTCTTGGCTTCTCATTCTGGTGCCCTCCCTCAGTGTAGTTTGGCCTAGATGATGCTTGGCCACCATTTGACTTAGGTGCCTTGCATTCTCTCGCAAAGTGACCCATCTGGTTACAGTTGTAACACTTCACTTTTCTCTTGTCCAGTCCAAACTTGCCACTGGCAGCATTGCTGGGAAACCTTCTCCCAGTCCTCTTGTAGAACTTTTGGGCTCTTTGAGTGAGAAGAGCCATCTGCTGGACGATCTCCATGTATTCCAGATCATCTAGATGGATACAATCCAGGTCTTCAAGAGTGAAAAGAAAGTTGTCTGAACTTTCATCAGTAGAGACAAAGGCTTGAGAGGTGCTTGTATCTTGGAATGGACTTGCTTGGATGTAGCACTGTTTGGGTGTCTCTAAGAAGGTGATGAAAGGACCCTTTTGTGAAGTTTCAGGGTAGCAGATAAGATGGTGTTGTGGTTCTCTGATATCCCTTTCACCCACATGAAGGGCAGAACTCTAGTGAGTGTTGGAGTTACCAGATGGGTTTTGCATGTTCATCTCCATCTAGTAACCACTGAGTATTTCATATAACTCAGTGAGAGTCAGGGTCTTGAGGTTTTTAGTCCTCTTAATGACCACACAATAGTGTGTCCATTGTTTGGGAAGAGAGGACATGAACTTCCTAACAATATCCCTATTCTAAATAGTTACTCCAACATCAGCCAGAGTATCCACAATCTCAACATACCTGAAATACTGTTGAGTCATGGTTTCACCTGTCTTGAAGGTGAAAATTTCAAACTGCTGCTTCAAGAGGTCCTTCTTGTTTTCCTTGGCTTCATTGGAGCCCTCATACATCAGTTTTAGTGCATCCCATAGTTGTTTAGTGGTCTTGCACTTTTTGAAACCTCTGTAGATGGAATTTGGAAGAGCAGTCTGAAGGGCTGTAATGGCTTTCTGATCAATGTCAATCTTCTTCCGGTCTTCTTCAGAGAAGTCAGCCCTTTCTTTGAGTATCATACTTCCACCAGCAGCAACTGAAGTGGTGGATGGTACATGAGGTCCGTTGACAACAGACTCCCACATCCTGGAATCCTGAGACTTGATGAAGCCTTCCATTCTTTGGCACCAAGTGTCAAAATCCTCAGGAGTGATCAGTGGGGACTTTGTCATAGTTCCAGTTTCCATATCTGCCTTAGAGATAGCTGCCATTTGAAGAGTTAAGTGATGTGTGAAGCTAAGAGGATTAAAGATGGTAAGATCTTACAATCAAGAGCCTGTAATGTTCTGATACCAATTGCAGGACCGGGTAAGGGTGTTTAAGTTTGCAATTAGATTCATAGGAGGAAAGAACTTTAGATCACTTCACAATTCAAATAGGGAACTGGTAACTATTTTGAAGATACTAAGCCAACACAAGTAATGTAAGTGAAACAATAACAATATCACAACAACACAATATAAAGTTTTCAAGGAAGTTGTATATTGATTCTTTAGTTCTATTACAAGTGTGTTCAAGTATATCTTAGTTACAAGAACTTGAGACTCTTATATACTACAACCTACAACCGTCAATATACAAAAAGACAGTTGGGATTTGACTAATCTAGACAACAAGATCAATCTACAGTCAAAAGGCAGATTGCCTTTTGACTAGTGACTATGACATGCCAAAGCTCACTGACTTTATCTAATAAGACAAGTCTACAGGAACAATTATGGGAAGTTACAGGCAAAGACCTTCTTTTACAGTTTGATAAAGTATGAAAGTTTCACCAACTAATGAAAAGCAGGTGAGTCTTCAGAGCAGCAGCGGAAGGTACAACAGCTTTATCAAAAAGTAACTCAAAGAAAGCATATTTTCTCTGTCTTCGGAAGAAATCAGTCAACTCTTCAAAATGGCTTCGGAAGACTTTGTCTTGTGAAGCTTTGGAAGACTTCATCTTTGGCTTCGGAAGAAAAAGGTCTTTGGCTTCAGAAGATTTCACACTTGTAATATTTTCTGATAAGTGTGAAACTTCCGAAGCAACTTCTTTTGAACTATTGGCTTCGAAAGACCTTACACTTAGACTTATTTATGAGTGTAAGACTTTCGAAGCTAGTTCATCCTTATTCCTTAGTGCATGCTGGAAGACTTGATTGTTCTGGTATCCTTTGGTTGCATCAGCCTTTAATCTTCAGATGTTCCTTACAAAGTGATAAATATTCACGCGTGACCACATACATGGGTGTGAGCGTTTCCTAAACTTGGCTATATGGTAGTTCATAAATGACGCACCACATATATCTATATAGGTTGACTAATCATACGTGTAAGCCGGTAAATTCATAAAATTTATCTAAAGTGTGAGCATGACATGCATAGTCTTCTTAAATTTCAAAAGACCTAACTCATGCAAATTAAGTATATCAAGAACTAATGCTTATGAAATTACGTTAAAGATTCGCATGGATATTAACCTGAAACTAGGGTTGTCACACCCGAGTTTACTTAACGAGAGAAAAGAAAAGAAATGAAAGAAAAGAAATAAGAAGCTGTGTTTTAGAGTTTTGTAACACCCGAAAATTTCAGAAAAAGAAAAGAAAAGAAAAGTAAAGGGAGCACACGACTTATTATTTCAAAAAGCAAGGGTTAAAAGTGTACAAGGGCCAAACCGGCCCATAATGGGTTCAAAAAGAAGAAATGGCCGCCCATACCCTCTTTCCCATGCACTCAACTTTCAGCTAGAGAGAGAGAAAGAAGATCTCATTCGGTTCTATGAGAGAGAAGTAGAAGAAATCTTCAAAAGGTAAGATTTTAAGGTGTTTCCTTCTCGGTTTCAATCGGGTTCAAGCTTCTAGACCGATTTCTATGTGTTTAGTTGCTTGATTTCGTGTGTTTAGGTGTTAGAACTCTAGGTTTGCTCTTGGGTTTGTTGTGTTTAAGGTGAGTTCTAGATCCCCTCTTTTATATTATTTCTATTTGTTTGGGGCTGATATGTATATTAAACTGATGTTTCATAAACCAAACTTTGTTTTTCCATGAAAACTATGGCTGCTTTTCAAAAGATGAATGTTTTTAACAGATTCTATGATGTTGAATGGTTGTTTGTTATGTTCTAGTGTATGAACCTAATAGATCTATGTTAAGAATACGCTTAAGATGATGTATGGGACTAGAAATTGCATAAGTTAGATCGTAGGTGTTGACCATGTTGTCCGCTGTGGACACTTGAACATTGTTAGAATGTCCGTTGTGGACACTTTAAGCATTTAGAATGTCCGCTATGGACTTTAGTCATCCGCTGTGGACTTTAGTCATCCGTTATGAACACACTTAGTGTTTAGTTCGTCCGCAGTGGATTTTGGTCGTCCGCTGTGGACTTTGGTTGTCCGTTGTGGACACACTAGTGTCTTATTCATGCGCTGTAGACCTTTAGCCGTCCGCTGTGGATTTTGGTCGTCCGTTGTAGACTTTGGCTGTCCGCTGTGGGCACTTAGTACTTAAGTCATCCGCTGTATACCTTATTCATACGCTGTGAACATTAGGTTTATTCTGAAATTTTGGGAATAGAGTTTAAGTGCTAAGTAGTTATGTTTATTGTAGGTTTATGCTTGTTTTAATGTTTCTAATGCTTTATCTGCTTATGGGCTGCTGTTATGCATTATAATATTTCATGTTACGTATTATGATGTGACTTTACGTGGTATGATATGTATATTTGCGTTAAGTATTATGTAATGAAAGTGAAAGATAACGATAATGAAAAGTGGAACATAATGAATGAATGAAAGTCTTGCATGCAAATTGAATGGAGGTTCGCTCAACTGTGTGTGATTTAGCAATCCCATGAGGATGCACACAGGGGGGTCAATCTTTGTGATTGATCAAGACATGAGAAAACTGGATCCTTGTCGCTTGACCCCAAGACGGTAGTTGCTTCGTGCACAATGATGGGGCAAATCATATGACGGCATCTAGATAAAAGTGAAAGATGTTAATGAAAGAAAGTATGAAAACGAACAATTATGAACGATGATGAAAGATAATAAATAATTATTATCAAGATGTATGTATGATGTATGATCACATATGAAAGTAAAGTATGTTTATACGAAAGCAATGTATTTTTATTATAAACTAAAACTTACTCAGCAATGCTGACTTTTTATATGCATATCAGTTGGCAGGTGATGATGTTGCTGGGGATGGCACGAGGTTGAAGATACTTGGCAAATAAAGACTGGCATCCATGTTATGCAGAAATAATATTTGTCTTGTAATACAACTAAATGTTCTTTTGAAACTTGTAACAATGATGTATTTCTTGGAAAAATTTATTATTAATGCATGAAATGGTTTTTGTTTAACTATTCCGCTGCCATGATTTCTTACTTCCATGTATTTTAAATGTGTACAGTGCTATGAATGACCAACTGTGGGGTTTCCCTGGAACGGGGCCTTACAAGTTGGTATCAGAGCCAAATTTAATAGAATTGGGTAACTTATTTTCAAAACCTAAACTGAAAATGGGATCAAATGGAGGGATGCTAGCCCAAGTAGCTACGTGCCATCAGGTAATTTTCTTAAAGTTAACCGGTATTATGTGCGCGTGTTATGTGATTTTTGTGCCCTTAGTAATTTGGATACTGATGTAGTCAGGATAGGAAATTCTTGAAGAATAAAGAGTAAAGTAAGTAGCTAATCACAACTGGCCACTGTAATTAGGGACTTACTATACTTGACATAATCTGAGCTATTACCTTGAATAACCATGTTGGTGTTTGAATCTTATAGCGCTTAAAGATGGCTGGTGGTAGATCTTTGAAGGCTTCCCAAGGTGGAGTATGTGGTGGACGTGGTGCTGGGCCACGTGTCACGAGAAACATGGTTAGGACTATCGAAATGGCTCCTGAAGAGCCCGAGCTTCATCACCATGAAGGCGGTGATGAGAGTGCTAATCTGAGGGCCTTAGTGAAGGAGGCGGTAGTTGAGGAGGTTCATCAAGTCATTCAAACGATTCTACCATCTGTGATGACTAAGGTTATTAGAGCCGTGAGAGAGGATGAAAGGAAAGAGAAGGAAGAGAAGAGGAGAACCGTTGGGAGAGAGGGTGAGGAGTGAGGTTCAGGGGAAAGGGAGAAACCAGAGACTGAGATGGTTGTCTCCAGTGACGATAAGGAAGAGGAAGCAGTGCAGGAAACTCTAAAGGGGTGTAACTATAGGGCATTCCAGAGATGCAAGCCCCCGACTTTCGATGGGAATGGGAATGTTGTTGCTGCTCACCGATGGGTGAGAGAGATGGAGGCTGTGTTGGATATCAGTGAGTGTAGGGAGGACCAGAAGGTGAAGTTTGCTACCTATTTGTTTGTGGATTTGGCCCTATGCTGGTGGGACAACATAGTCCAGGCCGAGGGTAGCAGGGCGATTGGGAGGATGAGATGGAGTGAACTAAAGAAGCTGGTGATTGAGGAGTTTTGTCCTCACATGGAACTTGACAAGATTGAGAGGGAGTTCCTGCAGTTGGAGGCTGAAACTATGATGCATCAGTAGTACACGACTAAGTTTAATAAGATGGGGAGGCTGGTGCCAGATCAGGTGACGCCCGCATCATGAAAGATCAAAAGATACATCCAAAGTCTTCCGACGGATATCCGTAGACATCTGATTGCCACCCGGCCAGGTACGTTCAGGTCGGTGGTCGATCTGGCATGGAGATTGTATGATGAGAGGGAGGAGGTGACCGTGGTAGAGGTGAACAAGAAGGGAAGAGGAGACAGGAACTGGGGTGGGAAATGTTTTGGAAGTGGTGGTTTCACCCCCAAGGGCAAAAAGATGAAGGTAGAGGGCCGTATGGCGGGTGCAACTGAGGTAGTGGTGAAGTTGTGTGGTAAGTGTGGGAAAGACCATATGGGGGAGTGTAAGTGGGGATCGAACATCTAGTTCAAGTATGGGAGGCCTGGTCATATGGCGAGAGATTGTGGGGTTATAAGATGTTATAACTGCTGTGAAGAGGGCCATCTAAGCAGGGACTGCAAGAAGCCGAGGGTTGAGAACTCCGGTGTAAGGCCCCGTTCCCGGAACGCTTACAGCTGGTCGATCATTGCACACAAAGCATAAAACATACATTAACTTTACCAAAATATTGCAGCAGAATTCTTTTAAACAAACCATTTCATTATAATTGTTTTTGCAAAATAATACATTGCAGTTAACTGTTACAAAATATCACTCGTTGCATTACATCACAAAAACATTATAATTCAAACAACGGATGCCATCCAAAAATGCCAAGTAGCTGCCCCGTGCCATCCTCAGCAACGTTACCTGCCAACTGGAAATTACATAAAAGTCAGCGTTGCTGAGTGAGTTCTAGTTTTATAAATAAAATACTTTTCTTTCGTTTAAAACCGTACTTTACTTTCGTAAGTGATCATACATCATACGTACAAATAGATAATCTCATTATTATCTTTCATCATCGTCAACTTACATTCATTCATTCTCTTTCTTATTGTACATTTCATTCGATCATTATTACTTTCACTTCTCTATGCTCCAGGCTAATGCCTCGAGCTATACCCCAAACATCATGCACAAGGCGGGTACTGGGCCGAAGTCCATAAATAGACTTCAAACATCATTCCCAAGGCGGGCCCAGCACCGGGGTATCATCATTTGGACCAATGCCATATGCTATACCCCAAACATCATGCACAAGGCGGGTACTGGGCCTAAGACTATAAATAGACTTAAAACATCATGCACTAGGCGGGCACCAGCACCGGGGCAAGCGACAATGGTTCCATACGTATGGTCAGTCGCAAAGACTAGACCCTAGTGTGCATCCTTCTGGGGTAGCTAACCCACACACCGTTGAGCTAACACCCTTCATTGGGTGTGAACCTCCTTACAATGCTTGCAAGACTTTCCTTACTTCTGATCGTTCATTAATGCATGCATTCATTCTTTCTTACTTCACTTTAGTTATCTTCCACTTTCGTTAAGTACTACTTTACATAAGCATATTCATACGTCACACCACGTAAGGTCACGACATAAACATAACATGGAACAATATCATCACAACAGCATACCAAGCATGCAAATCGTAAACAAGCACAGTCCCCCATAAAACCTCCTTTCTTAACACTTAAGCTCTACATCCCAAAATCTCAGAAAATTCTGTCTCCTTAAAGAAATGCGGATGAGCAAACAAATGCGGATGAACAGACAAATGCGGATGAATAAACAAATGCGGATGAGTAACCAAATGCGGATGAATAGACAAATGCGGATGAGTAACCAAATGCGGATGAACACCTCAGAAAATATTCTAAGTGTCCCAAAGAAATGCGCATGAACACTGTAGCGAATGCGCATGCGTAAAGCACATGAAAGTTTTCAGAAAATATTCCGTCCAATGAAGTGCGCATGAACCAAATGCGGATGACTGGAGCAAATGCGCATGGACAAAACAAATGCAGATGAACATACAACAAATGCGGATGAACATACAACAAATGCGGATGAACAAAATAGTCGATGTGTTCATCAAATGCGGATGAAGACTTAACTAATGCGGATGAACAACACTTATGCAAATATGCAAACTTAATGCGGATGATCAACTAACCTGAAACCACATCTTACACTATAATCAGTTCCCAATCCTCATTCTTATACATTCATCACACCGATCAAGCATGCTAATCTCTTAGAACAAGCATACAACCACATAAACCGAGCAAAACATGCAGGCCCTAACACACCACTAAAAGAACAGGGCCAAACTTACGGTATAAAATACTGGACATATAAAAAGTTAGTTACATGCATTTCCAGCCTCAAAACAGGTTTAAAACATAGAAACCGGGGATCTAGAACTCACCTTAGTAATCTTCGAGTATGACTTCCTTCAAACCAAAATGCAATGAGTTCACACACCTAAAACCCAACAAAACACAACCCAAACACAAACAAACACACATAAGCATGCAACCGAGGCATAGGCTGGCCAAGAACAACTTAAAACGATGAATTCTTACCTTGAATTCGAATTCTTCTTCTTCCTTCTCTCTAAAACCGAAGCTCTTCTCTGCTTTCTCTCTCTACAATCTGGATGAAAAGAAGTGTGAAGAAAGGTACGAGCGACCATCACCTTTTGCACCCACTTTTTTATACTTTTTATCCTTTTGACATATTTAGCCCCTCAACTTGGGTTAAATTGTGTTTTCTTTCTTTTATTCACATTTATTCCTTCTTTCTCGTCTTTTAAAATTTCCCGGGTGTTACATCCGGGGCGAAGAAGTAGATAGAGAAGAAGAAGGAGGGGTAGAGGGCTAAAGCCAGGGCATTACTATAACCCGGGATGAGGCTAGGGTAGACCCCGACATGGTTTCAGGTACCTTCCTAGTAAACCAAACTTGTGCCTCTGTGCTTTTCGATTCTGGTGCTAGTAGGAGTTTTATTTCTGCTGCCTTCTGTGATAAGTTGCCCGTTAGGAGTAGAAAGATTGATGAGCCCTTGGATGTAGAAACTGCCATTGGTAAGTCTATCAGGATTTTTGATATGGTAGAAGATTGTGACATAAAGTTGGAAGGCCATAGGTTCTCTGCTAGGTTGTTTGTGATGCCCTTAGACGGATTCGATGTAGTCCTAGGGATGGATTGGCTAGCAGCCTATGAGGCAAAAATCATGTGTCATAAGAAGATGATTCGATTGACCGCGCTTGATGGGAGTTCGGTGACGATTTATGGCGATAGAGTCAGTACGGTCCCGAAAGTAATTTCGATGGTGGTGGTAGAGAAGTGTATGAGGCGTGGATGTGGTGCCTATCTGGCTTATGTGAAGGATGTGGATGTGTCAGTACCACGATTGTCAGACGTACCGGTCGTGTGTGACTTCCCAAACGTATTCCCGGAAGATCTATCAGGTGTGCCACCTGACCGCGAGATCGAGTTCCAGATCGATCTGACACCTGGTTCCTAACCTGTTGCTAAGGCGCCGTATCGTCTAGCTCCCTCTAAGAGGAAGAAATTGATGACTCAGCTGCAAGAGTTGTTAGATAAGGGGTTCATTCGACCGAGTATCTCTCCATGGGGTGCTCTGGTCTTGTTTGTGAAGAAGGACGATAGCATGAATGTGCATTGACTACCGTGAGCTGAATAAGTTGACTGTGAAGAACCGGTATCCATTACCAAGGATTGATTACTTGTTTGATCAGCTCCAAGGTGCCAGTTGGTTCTCGAGGATAGATCTCCAATCTGGTTACCACCAACTGAAGGTGAAGGAGCAGGATATTCCTAAAACAGCTTTTCGTACGCGTTACGGACACTATGAGTTTCTTGTTATGTCTTTTGGTTTAACCAATGCACCAGTTGATTTATGGATCTGATGAATCGGGTGTGTCGGCCTATGCTGGATAAATCAGTGATTGTGTTTATCGATGATATCCTGATTTATTCGAAGAGCGAAGAAGAGCATGCCGGTCACATTCGGGAGGTGCTGGAGACGCTTAGAAGGGAGAAGCTATATGCCAAGTTCTCCAAGTGTGTATTTTGGTTACACGAAGTTTAGTTTCTGGTTCATGTGGTTAATCCTGAAGGGGTCATGGTGGACCCGACGAAAGTTGAGGCGGTGATGCAATGGAAGTCTCCAAAGACGCCATCTGAGATTCGTAGTTTCTTGGGTTTGGAGGGCTACTACAGAAGGTTCATTCAAGACTTCTACAAGATAGCTTCACCATTGACTAAGTTGACCCGTAAGGATGTGAAGTTTATATGGGGTCTAGAGCAGGAGAAAGCTTTCGAAGAGCTAAAGACAAGATTGACTCAAGCTCCTGTCTTGACATTACCCGAAGGGAGCGAAGACTTGGTGGTCTATTCGGATGCTTCTTATTCGGGATTGGGTTGCGTTTTGATACAACGGGGGAGGGTTATAGCCTATGCGCCCTGACAGTTGAAGATCCATGAGGCTAACTATCCTACTCACGATTTGGAATTTGCAGCGGTGGTCTTTGTATTGAAGATTTGGAGGCACTACTTGTACGGGACGAAGTGCACTATCTTCAGTGACCACAAGAGTTTGAAGTACTTCTTCGAGCAAAAAGATCTCAATATGAGGCAATCGGAGGTGGTTAGAGTTGATAAAGGATTATGACTGTGAGATCCACTACCATCCGGGCAAGGCCAATGTGGTGGCGGATGCCCTTAACCAAAAGGAGAGACCCGAGCTAATTCTGGTAAAGGCTTATCAGATGATCATGACCTCTGATGTGATGAAGCAGGTCAAGGAATTTTAGGACGAAGCTCTGAAGGAGGATCGAATTAACTCCGAGCGGATGAAGGGCCTAGTCGCGGAGTTGGATGAGAACACTCTCGGTGTTAGAACCCACTTTGGGCGGATGTGGATTCCTCGTTATGGAGATCTACAAGGGAAGATCATGGATGAGGCTCACAAGACTCGATACTCAATTCGTCCCGGTGCTACAAAGATGTATCAGGATATGAAGAAAGATTACCAGTGGCCAGGAATGAAGCGCGACGTAGTGGAGTATATGAGTAAGTGCCTTACTTGTTTGCAAGTAAAGGCGAAGCATCAGAAGCATATGGGAAGATCCAACCCTTGGATATACCCGAGTGTAAATGAGAGCACATCACCATGGACTTTATTACGAAGTTACCGCGTACGGCAAGGAGGTATGATGCCATATGGGTGATCGTCGACCATCTAACAAAAAATGCTCACTTGCGTGAGATGTATTCGCTGATCTATTCATGAGATGTATTCGTCTGAGAGGTTAGTGGATCTATGATCATCAAGGAGATTCAGTACACTCATCCTCATGGCGTACAATTCAAATGTCTACGAGCATGCGTCATTGTGGTGGACGATGACACTTACCGTTAGCCAAATTCTCATTAACAACATCATGCCAACATTGGTATGCCTCCTTATGAGATGCTATATGGTAGAAAGTGTAGGTCACCCATGTGTTGGGGCGATATCCGCCAGAAGGAGTTGGGGAGTATAAGGTGATCGAGGCTACGACCAAAAAATTGGATAAGATCAGGTCTTTATAAAGGCAGCAAAGGATAGACAAAAGTCGTATGCCGACAAGAGACGTAGACCGATCGAATTCAAGGTGGGCGATAGAGTATATTGAAGGTCTCGCCTTGGAAATGGATCATCCAGTTCAGGAAGCGAGGAAAGCTAAGCCCAAGGTATATAGGGCCTTTCCGAATCATTGCTCGAGTAGGAGAGGTGGCCTATCGATTGGAGCTACCCGATGAGTTAAGTGGAATTCATCCAACGTTCCATGTATCTCATCTGAGAAAGTGCTTAGCCGATGAAGATATGATCGTGCTGCTCGAGGACATCGAGGTGGATGAACGGCTCAATTATGTGGAGCAACCGGTGGCCATCGTTGATAGAAAGGAAAAGAGGCTAAGGAATAAAGTGGTCCCACTTGTACGAGTATAGTGGAGACACAGGAAGGGGTCCAAGTCTACATGGGAGACTGAGGAAGAAATGAGACAACACTATCCGCAGCTGTTCGAGGAGTGACAGGTTTCGAGGACGAAACCTATATAAGGGAGGGTGGACTTGTAACACCGGAAATTTCAGAAAAAGAAAAGAAAAGTAAAGGGAGCATACGAGTTATTATTTCAAAAAGCAAGGGTTAAAAGTGTGCAAGGGCCAAATCGGCCCATAATGGTTTCAAAAAGGAGAAATGGCTGCCCATACCCTCTTTCCCATGCACTCAACTTTCGGCTAGAGAAAGAGAAAGAAGCTCTCATCCAGTTCTAGAGAGAGAAGTAGAAGAAATCTTCAAAAGCTAAGATTTTAAGATGTTTCCTTCTCGGTTTCAATTGGGTTCAAGCTTCTGGACCGATTTCTATGTTTTCTATGTGTTTAGTTTCTTGTTTTTGTGTGTTTAGGTGTTAGAACTCCAGGTTTGTTCTCGGGTTTGTTGTGTTGGCTCGAAAGCTGTTTAAGGTGAGTTCTAGATCCCTTCTTTTACATGTTTTCTATTTGTTTTGGGCTAATATGTATATTAAACTGATGTTTCATAAACCAAACTATGTTTTTCCATGAAAAATATGATTGTTTTCAAAAGATGAATGTTTTTAACAGATTCTATGATGTTGAATGGTTGTTTGTTATGTTCTAGTGTATGAACCTGATAGATCTATGTTAAGAATACGCTTAAGATGATGTATGGGACTAGAAACTGCATAAGTTGGATCGTAGGTATTGAACATGTTGTCTGCTGTGGACACTAACTGTCCGCTGTGGACACTTGAACATTGTTAGAATGTCCGCTGTGGACACTTTAAGCATTTAGACTGTCCGCTGTAGATAATGCATGTCGCTGTGGATTTTAGTCATCCGCTGTGAACACACTTAGTGTTTAGTTCGTCCGCTGTGGACTTTGGCTGTCCGCTGTGGACAAACTTAGTGTCTTATTCATGCGCTGTGGACCTTTAGTAGTCCGCTGTGGATTTTGGTTGTTCGCTGTGGGCACTTAGTACTTAAGTCATCCGCTGTATACCTTATTCATACGTTGTGAACACTTAGGTTTATTCTGAAATTTCGGGAATAGAGTTTAAGTGCTAAGTACTTATGTTTAATGGAAGTTTATGATTGTTTTAATGTTTCTAATGTTTTATCTGCTTGTGGGCTGCTGTTATGAATTATAATATTTCATGTTACGTATTATGATGTAACTTTACGTGGTATGATATGTATATGTACGTAAAGTATTATGTAATGAAAGTGAAAGATAACGATAATGAAAAGTGGAACGTAATGAATGAATGAAAGTCTTGCAAGCAAATTGAATGGAGGTGCACAACTCATTGAGGGGTTGTTAGCTCAACGGTGTGTGATTTAGCAATCCCATGAGGATGCACACAGGGGGTCAATCTTTGTGATTGATCAAGACATGCGAAAACGAGATCATTGTCGCTTGACCCCAAGACGGTGGTTGCTTCGTGCATAATGATGGGGCATAGCATATGACGTCATCTAGATAAAAGTGAAAGATGTTAATGAAAGAAACTACGACAAACGATTATGAACGATGATGAAAGATAATAAATAATTATTATCAAGATGTATGTATGATGTATGATCACGTATGAAAGTAAAGGATATGTTTATACGAAAGCAATGTATTTTCATTATAAACTAGAACTCACTCAGCAACGCTGAATTTTTATATGCACATCAGTTGGCAGGTGATAATGTTGCTGGGGATGGCACGAGGTTGAAGCTACTTGGCAAATAAATAGATGCATCCATATTATGCAGAAATGATATTTTTGTCTTGTAATACAATTAAATGTTCTTTTAAAACTTATAACAACGATATATTTTTTGGCAAAATTTATTATTAATGCATGAAATGGTTTTTGTTTAACTATTCCGCTACCAGATTTCTTACTTCCATGTATTTTAAATGTGTAAAGTGCTATGAATGACCAGTTGTGGGGTTTCCCGGGAATGGGGCCTTACAAGTTTTTTTTAGTGAAAGGAGACAATTAGAAAAGTTGTGTTCCCGAGTTCATTTATGGTGATAAAAGAAAAAAAATAAAAGGAAAATAAATGCTAAAATCAATCATTTCAAATCAGAAGGAGACGAGTAGAAAAGAAAAGAAAGGAAAAAAAAAAAGAAGAGAAAATAAAAGAAATCTCATTAACACTGTGTTCCCGAGTTTACTTAACAAGAATAATTTTTTTCTTTTCTTTCAATTCCTTTTTTTTCTCTACTTAACGCTGTGTTTCCGAGTTTTAAGAAGAGAAAAGAGAAGAAATTTTTTTTTTCCTTTTTTTTCTTTATTTTCCTTTCTTTTTTTTTATTTATTTCCTTTCAATTTAGAATAATTCATTTTAGTCTTTATTTTTTTCTGTTTTCTTTTTTTCCCCTTCTTAAATGAACCCAGAAATACAATTTTCTTACTTTCCGTTCATTTCCTTTGTTAAAAATAACTTTGAAACAAACTAATTTTTTTTTCCTACTTATTCTTATTTTTCTATCCTTATATGAATTTCCAAACAGAGAGTAAATAAACTCGGGCACATAGCGTAAGTAAAATCGGGAACACAGGTAAAATATGTGATTGTGATCATGTTTGTTTTGATATGTATCGTGTAACCAAATATTCGTATTTGTGTTCGAAGAAAATGACATAGTTACGTAAACCCTAACAAAGTACTTCCATTCCCCTCGTTCTACGCAACAGAAATCAATCGTAGGGTTTATAGTTTTCCAGTTCTGCTCATCCTTCTCTAATTAGTAATTACACCGTCGTCAATGGAAAGTTCTTCTAAGGTACGCAATCTCAGCAGTTTATCATAGATTATTATACATGCATTGTTATTTTATCTTTTTTTATTCAATTTGTATACGCACAAGGTTGGGGTTTTGGTGCCACTGAATGATAATCTGGAGGAAGACGCTTCGAATTCAATCCCTAAAGTTGAAATCAGCAAAGGAATTAACATATTAGGTCGCGATGTTATACCTATCACAGACAAGAGACTTAGCCGCACACATCTATCTGTCACCGTCTCTGCTGATGGCTCTACTGAAGTAGCCGTGGTATAAATTCTCTTACTTCTTTCTCATTGTGTGCAAATTTACCTCAACAGATATTAGGATCGATGTCAGTAAGCAATTATGTCATCATGGAACATTCACTTTTGATGATTCCCACAAATGTATCTACTTCCAATTAAAGAAAACATGAACCTCTGTTTGAAAGTTCAACATTTCTCTTACAACATTAGGAGCTGTTAGTCTTTTACAAATGGTTATGTATTTAGCATTTAGTATATTGAGCTATTTTTTTTATCCCGTATGCTGTAAATCTGGGTAGGGGTTGGATTGAGTTCAAAATAATGACAGTAGATAGGCAACGCTTGAGAGGGATACAGAAACACCACCTGATTTAAACCGAAGAGCGTCCTAAATGGAGTATAGGATACAGAAGTTCGCCACCTAAACTCAATGTAGGTTTTAAAGAACACCACCCAAGTTGCTACCATGAATTAGCATCGGAAATAACTGGTAACTCACACTAGGAGAGAAAAAAAGAAACTTGATTATATATTCAAAACATTTACCGTGATATCAGACAATTGTTCAATACGTACAGAAAACCTGTTGCTACTCTTGTGGAATTCAAGTACCAACTATAATGCAAGGAATAGAACTAGTAAAGCATATCAAAGAAACCGCAACAAAAAACATAGGAAAATGTAATAACTGATGGCGGCGGCGATGTGGGTGCATGGGTTGGTATGTCTCCTTCAACCTCCGTCATGGAGCTCCAACTGATCCGTCTTGATAACCGGGGTTGCTGATCAGTGCAGTTCAAATGACCCATATGTTGTGGCTGACTCAAACCTATGGAACTCAACGTCTAACTCGTTCGAAATCGATAGTATTTTCTCAGGGGTTGTTACAACTACCACTGTAGGCTTTAGGTTCTGATATAGGCAGCAATAAAATCACCATAACCTGCAAAATTTGCTAAAGTTGGCCAAAATTTGTGGGTTTATGAAGGTATTTGGGTGTTCCCTTTCAATAAATTTTTTTATAATAACATTGGATGATTAAAATGCTTTTCATCTTGATCCTCTTAATGTTCTTTATCTTCATATCTTTATCTTTTTCGTGTATGTACTCGTAATACTTTGAAAAATGTTAAAATACAACTTTTGTTTGATCTAAATTGACTTGTAGGAAGGAACAAATCCAGTTGTCATTAGATCTCAGGATCAAAGGAAGAAGCTTTTATCTCGTGAAAAGCTAACAATTAAAAATGGTGATGTTATAGAATTAATCCCTGGGCATTACTTATTTAAGTATAAGACTTATAACAATGTAAAAAAGAGATATTTCCCAAACACACAAAAAAGACCTTTGATTGAAGGGGTTCAAGATGATTCACTTACACAAAAGCGACCGAGGCAACTTTATGAAGATGAGACCCTTGCTAGAAAGTTGCAGGTATTATTTTTATTGATTGAAAAATTCACCAAATTGAGTTACTTGTTTGTATTTAATTGATTCATGTGAATTGATTTATTCCTCTTTTATGCACAGAGTGAGATGAACAGTGAAACTGAAGATAAGGAAATCGTCGTTGAGGCAATCCGCAATTTTAAGCTCCCAAAAGATAAAATTCCACTAACGTTTCGACTTATGAGAGTGAAAGGCCTGCAACCATGGGCTAATACTAATTCTGTGTCAATTGGGGATGTGATTCAGGTGATTAGCAATTCTTCTGCATATTTTTCAGAACAGAAGTGATTTCAATGTATTGTCACTTGCAGTGTGGTCAACAATTTTTGATGATTTCAGATGCATAGTCACTTGTGGTGTGATCAATGATTTTTGATTTAATTTATATGATGGTTAGGGGAATGTGCTTGTTGCTGTCCTTTCAAACTACATGGTTGACCTTGACTGGTTAATATCAGGTGAGCAACATCCATACTAGTGCCTTCAGTGGCATGGGAATATATTGTCACCTTTCGGTCCTTTTTGTTTATTTAGAACTTCCATGTTGTTTCAGTGCAGTTACTTGTAAGTGGATTGATTGGTGTTGTGATTTTATCTCAAACTGCATCAAATAACAAAAAAAAAAAAAAAAAAACTTAAATGGGATTCAGATTATATTGCAGTAATATGAGATTCAGATTGTTATTGCAGTAATACTGTTTTTGTATTCATAACCAAGGCATTACTGATATATAATCTTTGTATAAAGTGGACAACAAAGTACTCGAGGCTCAACCAAACCTGGTCTGGCTTGTGTCCACCCTTATTAAAGTATGATACCCGTTTCAAACTGAACCTGTAACACAAACTGCCAAATGTCACTTCTACTTTTTTTTTGTTTAGATTCTGTAGCATTTTAGGCGACTCATGATGACCATTTTGTTTGTGGTGTAGCATGTCCAACATTAAAGAACATCCCTCATGTTTTGGTGGTTCATGGTGAAAGTGATGGTAGGCAGGAGCATATGAAGGTTTGTGTCAAGCTAAATTATCATATATGCGTTTGAACGTTCCTGTTGGCATGCAAGTTCTTACATATGTTTTATTTGTATTTTTTTTTATTAGAAAAACAAACCTGCAAATTGGATTTTGCACAAACCTCCATTACCCATTGCATGGGGAACCCACCATTCCAAAGCTATGTTTCTGGTGTATCCTCAAGGAGTTAGAATTATTGTCCATACGGCGAACTTGATCTATGTTGACTGGAATAACAAAAGCCAGGGTTTGTGGATGCAAGATTTCCCGTGGAAAAATCAAGATAGTTCAGATATAGGAAGTGGATTTGAATCTGACCTTATTGATTATCTCTGTGCACTAAAGGTACTGTACTACTGCATCCCAACTAAATTTGTAGTTACTGAGTTGTAGTTTGTTTTAGCTAACTGGTCAAACAGGTAAAAAGAAGGTAAGCGATCAAATGGTGAAACAGATTGAAAGTTTACCAAAGTCAATGTGTATTTGTAATGCATAAAACCTCCTAGATTGAATTATTTAAAATTACGTAACTATTGACTTAATATGTTTTTGTACTTGTATTTGACGTGCTAAGTATCTAATAAAAGTACACTCCTTTAAACAAAATATGCTTCGGGTCATCCTGACTCAGTACATGTCAATCTGTACCATAAAGTTACTTGTTTTGATCTGCTACCCAGTACCCAACCTGTTTGTCCCTCTTAATTTTGGCTCCTATTCTATCAGTATCTCTAGATAGTATATTCTTTTTCAGTTTTTCTTTCTGAAAGCTGATGTTACATCAAGTAGCGTGATTATGGATGACCAAAAAAATAAGGAACTCTTATTAGGGCATTAAAGATGTGTTAATTAATGTTTTGCTTTTTAGAAGCTTCTAAAGTTGATGAAAAGCTGATAGCGTTGGCATTTGTTTAGTGCAGTCGGTGCTATATAACATATTGTTGATGGTCTAAGTGCAGTTTTCCCTTAGCATTATCATCGTAATTATAGTGCAATAATAATTCTTAATTGTACTTACATTTTAAGTAATTGCAGTGGCCTGAGTTTTCTGTCCAACTCCCTGCACTAGGAAACTTCAGCATCAATTCTTCTTTTTTTAAGAGATTTGATTACAGCAAGGCAACGGTAATCTTTGTTTCATGCTTTTGAAAGATTTGATGTTTGTTGGTCTAACTTAAAATTGTGTAACCACAAATTTCAGGTAAGGTTAATAGCTTCTGTACCTGGATATCATTCAGGTTCAAATATCAAGAAATGGGGACACATGAAGATCCGTTCAGTTCTACAGGATTGTGTTTTTGATAAAGAATTCCAAAACTCACCCCTTATATATCAGGTATGGAGTACATATTCGTTAATACTGTAGCAGGTTTCACCTGTTAACTTTTATATGGGTCTTTTTGGGTTATGTTTTTTTAATTTAATAATACAGGATCTAACATGTGATATTTATATGCGTGTGTGTTTATATAAACATGAGCTAAAAAGGAAATGGCGAGTCCAAAATCACAGTATTTTTCTAAAGCATAAAGCGGGTAAATATATTCCGTAGAAATCTGAAGGATAGTGTGATTGTGACACACATATATTGCTTTGCAAAAAACTTTAACACTATTCTTCACAAAGATTCTCTCTCATGAGTCTTCTAAATATTAAGAGTAAATTACATGAAAGGTCCCTGTGCTTAAGCCTGATTTCACTTTTGGTTCCCAGGTTTGAAAATTTACAAGGTTGGTCTAAACGTTTGAAAAACCGTAACACAAATGATCCCCGTCATGGATGGCTGTTATCTTTCTCCGTAAGTGCCTGTAAAATGACCAAAATACCTTTAACAATTTAGAAAAACAAATTAATTAGTTAATTATAAGGCGGGACCCACCCACCACTTCATCTTCAATCCTCAGCCTCTCTTAACCCGACTAGTCCACCACCACCCCACCACCTGACTTTAAAGTCTGAAAACCGCTTGTATTTTTTGTGTTTTATTTTCTTGTTTTGTTCCTTTTTTCAATGAAAAAGGATTCTATGACCATCTTGATTTAAGACGGGATAATATATTTTAATATCAATATAGGTACCCATTATAAAAAACAGTTTTATAGATGATTTTATTTGCTAATTATATTAGTTTTGTAAGTATATAGAGAATAATATTAATTTTATATACCTATTAATCATATTTCTTTTTTTATTATTGCGCCTCCTTTTATTGGGTGAGTTTTTTGCGCCTAGGCTTCAGGCGAGGCTTATGCACCTTGAGTGTGCCTTGCTTCTTTGATTATATAGATAAAGACTCATATTCTCCTAATAAATTTTATAAAGAAGATAGGTTATTATCATATGAATATAACTTTTGCAATTAATGTTTTTGAATAACAGTTTTCGTCTCTGGGTTCTTTAGACGAAAAGTGGATGGCTGAGTTTGCGTTCTCAATGTCATCGGGAGTATCAGAGGATAAGAAGCCTCTTGGCCTAGGGGAACCTTTAATCGTATGGCCCACTGTGGAGGATATTAGATGTTCTCTAGAGGTAATACACACCCATATCATAGTTTATGTTCAAGGTTACAACAAGGGCAATTTTGATATATAATGAACAAAATTGGGTCAACTTAGTCCTTTTTTGTTAACAGTCTATCCAAATGGGTGGAAAAGGGATTAAGTAATTACTTACTAGTCAATGATCTTTTGGTCTGTTGGGGTGTAGGCTTTGGTCCACTTTGGGCCAAGCCAAAATTATCAGGATGTAGTAGATGGGTTTGGCCGGTCCTAGCTCTCCGGCACAGTTTAATTAAGTTGTTGATTAAGGGATTAACCCTAATTGTACTTTCTATATATTGATATTGTACTTGTAATTGATTATCACTCAATAAAAGCAAAACCTAGTTGCCCTTGTGGACGTAGGTTACACATTTTGTTCGAACCACATTAAAACTCTCATGTTACTTTTCTTATTGCTTTCAGAGTTTCAGTATTGTGTTTGTGTGTTATTAAACCCTAACATGTTTGACCCTATTGATTGCCATTGTATAATTAGATTAATATTTTTTGAAGCTATAACTTATTATTTTTAGTAATAATAATTAAATTCTAAAATTGCATTTTCTATATTTGTTATCATGAACTTGGAAAGGAAATCAAATATTTAATGGGTCACCATTTGGCTCTGTTAATCAAATAACCCCTACTTGTTTTGACAGCTCACCTAACCGACCATTTCCACGTCTATTCATGGTGGTATATTAGTTGGATAATCTATTCCTGTACAATATACCATTTCAAAACTAATCTATGCAGAAGGAACAATAGTCCATGTGATCTGTCAAAGTGTAAAAGTGCCATTTTGAAAATTGTAACCAAATTTTGACGGATGTTAGTGTTAGATCCCCAAAGACATTACAAAATAAAATATGTTTTAACAATTCCTGTAAGCAGGAAAATAAACACCAAAGCACACCGTAGGGTTTGAACCCATAACCACTCAGTTAGGAGTACACCATTTACCATCAAGCTATTTCATTGGGGGACTACAATATGATAACTATAGATCCCAATCAAGCAACTTTTTAAACTTATACTCCAAAAGGTGTTGCTTTTAACACACCACATGGACTATTAATGTAATTAAGTCTATTTTTTAATGTTTCATAGTGCCATTAAGTGGGTATGTAATGGATATTCTGCAACACTTGTGCAAAGAAGACGCCAGCTCTCTTGCTCGACATTGTATGGATCGTGCTTTAATATTCGAGATTTAACATTTTCGTTCTCTGGTCCTTATTTATTTGGAGCAAGAATAATAGAATATGTAGAGTACGATTGTGGTCCCTCTTTATTAAAGACGGTGCATAAAAATGTTAACACCAATAAAATTGCAGTCTTTTAGTCTATGTATTTACATTCTGTCTTTACTGGGTTATTTTTGTTCAACACTTATATTTTTATTTGGTATTGTTTCTTGTACTTATAGGGTTATGCAGCTGGGAGCTGTGTTCCAAGCCCTCAAAAGAATGTAGAGAAAGCATTCTTGAAGAAATATTGGGCAAAGTGGAAAGCAAGCCATACTGGTCGCTGGTATGAAATATGCCTTAAGTTTTATTTACCCATGATCATATTTGCAGCTTACACAATTGTGTTTGTCATATTCGTAGGCCAACAAAGAAGTTTGATTTCACTTTTGCAAGTAGAAGCATATGCAGTTTTATTAGGGGTGGCAAAATGGGCTGGTTGGATAAAGGGTCAAAAGGGGTTGGATTGAAAGTGATTTTGTAGCCCGGGTCAGAACAGGGTTCATTTGAGTTCGGGTAATGTGCTAAGTATGGTTAGAAAAATTATGGCTGTTACAATAATGATCTACTTTTTTTATACAAATGCTTCAGGATGCTCCAAATTTCAAAAATGCGCTTTACGCGATCCACTATATGACCAGTTTTGCTTTAATCTTTTGAGCTGACCTCCTTGACACGTCAGGATAAATAATAATAACCCAGATGCCAAATCAACTCATTCAGTGAGTTGAAATTGCTGCCTCATACTTATAGATGGATGCCAAACAATTACTTGTGCAAGCTACTGATAACGTATATATTTTCTTTGTTTCAGTCGTGCAATGCCTCATATAAAGACATTTACTCGTTATAACTGTCAAAACCTTGCGTAAGTGCCTATGAACGGGGCAAATCTGCCTTATATTTTATTCATAACAGGTCAAATTGGGTAAAAAATAGCCATATATGACCGGGAAGTATGGATCGATAACCTACATCAATTTAGTTTAATAATTTAGATTAGTGTTCCTCTAACGTACTCTTTGTTATCATATTAAGTGCTCAAATTTGTTTATATGAAATCGGAAAAAAGGTTTTTTCTCTACCCAATTGGCCACCTTTATTGCTTATTGTCTTCCTCTTTCTCATGTATTATAATTTTTTTTTTACTTTTTTGTCACTAATATATTGTGACTCTTAAATTTTACAGATGGTTCTTGCTGACTTCATCAAACCTTAGTAAAGCTGCTTGGGGAGCACTTCAGAAAAACAACACCCAGCTGATGATTCGTTCATATGAGGTATTTGATAATATTTGTCCAAAAAACCTTTGAATGTTTGATTTTTGGTTGTCAAATGCGTAATTTCATTGCTTCAAACTTGCAATGAATAAGATGTCCAGGAATGTTTTCTTAATATTATTTGTGAGCTTACCAAATACAAAGCTATTGAAGGAAACCACATGCAGTAACCATAATATATTAGAAAATCCTATATTCAACTATCTCCAACACTCCTCAAGTTGGCGCAATTCATGCCCTACGTGTTACAAACAGAGTCCATTTCTGCTTGGACCTGTGTGTGTTTTCTACGAGTGCAAAGGCTTGCAGTGTTTTTGCACCCTACACCGAATGTGCCTTGCAACTTTGGCTACTATGGTCTTTTATTAGGTGGGAATCAACATCTGTATGCTTCGTCCTGTCATGAACACTTGAGAGATCATAGCAGCTAAAGTTGCAAGGTGCACGTAAGGTGCAAAATCACCGCACGCTTCGCATTTATAGAAAGCGAGCACACATATTTACACACGCTCTGTTTTTACAAGTGTGAAGGCATGCGGTGTTTTTGCACCTTACGGTGAGCCTTGAGTGCGCCTTGCAACTTTGGTTGCTATGGTCTCTATATGCTTTGTCCAGTCATGAACACTTGAGTTTGGCTATATGAATAGCCGACTTACCATCCTAATTCACAATACAATATTATTGAGTTGGCTGTAACCACACCAAATTCTCTTAGGACTTCTAGTCCATGTTCTTTCACATGCCACATCTGCTACGACTGTACTCTTATTCAATGCTATATGGGGAAGAGGTGTGTTGTTTTGTGCTTTTCATAAAATATATTACCATCTGCCTTCTTTCTTGGTCAACTCATCCACTCGGTAATGACCATGATCTGAATAAATTATTCTTAGGCGCGCTGTGGCCTTCATACCCTTAAAACACAAACCGTCTAGGACGTGAAACTATGGATATGAACTCAAGACTTTAACAGGAAATGATATAGGTACTTGGGGAGGTTGAGTAGTTGTCAAGAAGTTTAATGTGTGGCAAGTCTCTTATATCGCTTAAGATCATTGATAGGACTTTTGGCCTTTTGAAAGTAGTATATCAGGCAAAACAAACCCACAAGTCTAGTTTTAGGTCATTACGAGTGACTTCATTTTACATAATGGATTGTTTTGGGCCGCATTTCAATTATTGATGGGTTTAGATGGGTTGATTATGCTGATGAGAAATTTTTTGACTAGTCAAGATGGGCGCTAACAAAATTAACGACGGGTCAGAATGGGTACCGTATTTCTTCTTCAGCGAATCCAATTTCAATCTCCTTTTTGAGCATCTTCATCGACACCAGTAGTAACTTCTCTTCGTTTTTTCTTCAGCGAATCCATCGTTTTCAGGTTCCATGGTATGTGGATTCTACTATAATGCCAACAAATTTGATTTCTACCAATAACACCGTTAGATTTTTGTCCAGCCGTTTGAGTTCGATTTCGATTTCAGACCTATAGGTATGTGATTTCTAACCTCCATCCGATTTCGATTTCTTCATCCAGGTTTAATTGTCTTACTCCTGGTTTTTGATACAAATGATTTAATCGTTTCGAGGTTTCTGGCTTCTAGTCTCTGATTCACCGATTCTAGTTTTTAAGCTGTAGTTCCATCGAGTAGAAATCGAGGTTTATGGATTATTTCATCTTTTGGTTTTGACTTTTGTTTCTGATTCATCGATTCTGGTTTATGATTTCATTAATGTAATTTAGTTCTAGTTTTAAGAGTTATGGTTTTAAGTGTTAGTTTATGATTCATCCTTTATGGTTTTAAATCTCAAATTGGGACTAAGCAGAAATAAAATGCAAAAAAGTGTCGAATTTGGATCGGGTGTTTGAGTTGGTTTTGAATTTTGGGGTTTGACTAGAAAGTTTTGATCCACATTTTGGTTTATGATTGATTCTTGGGTTCAAGATTTTAATTGTTATCAATTTAACCTTTTGAATCTTAATTTTTTAGTTGATTTTCAAAGAGTTTGGCTGCTGCTGTTCTTTTTTGTTTGGAAGGTTTTGTTCTTCCATTAATTTCTTGAACATACCATTCTGATCCGCATAAGATTTTATCAAAACCCAGCCTCACCCGAGCCCATCGTGACCTAAATTCATTCTAACTCATTCCCATCGTGACCTTTTTTTAATTGGCCCATCCGACCCAAATCCATCTTGACTCGCCAACCAAGGCAATCCAACCCGCCCACTTTGCGACCTCTAGAAACTTGAAAGAAGTTTTCCTATAGTAAGGCAGTCTATTGGTTTGCACCCTTGTAGATCTCATTTAGTGAGCATATGAGGAACATACTTTTGTTGACTAAGTACTCCTTGCAGGGAAACTTCTTTGCCAAGGAAGCAACAAAAACATCCGAGATTCGTAATTTCGTACTATGAAATCAAGGCTATGACAGTATCGCCATCCACATGCTGTTAGAATATATTGAAGACTAATCCTGGGAACTATCAGTCATACTGAACTCTCTTGTAGGACATCAAAAAATTGTCAAACCACGGTCTAAGGTAATGAACATCACAATCGACATGTCTTTGATGCTTCATCCTTAATAACAAACTGAAGTGGTTGCTCCATGTATACCTCCTGAAAAACACCATTAAAGAAGGCATTCTTGACATGTAACTGATGGAGTGACAAATGATAAAGGGCAGCTAAGGCTATACAAATCCAGAAAGATGACTGTAGAGAAGATCTCATCATAGTCAATCCCATAAGCTTGTAAATGACCCTTTGCACCCAACCATAACTGATGCAATGAGCCGTCTGAGTTATACACCATTGTAAATACCAATCTACAACCAACGTTGCCTTCCCAGGAGCAAATTGCAAAGTCCCAAGTATGATGTTTTATAGGGCATTAATCTCTACAAGCATTGCTACTAGTAATCCAGTAAATGAACCGGTCATAGTCTATGGAACAGTATGTGTATCAATAGTTTCATGTAAGCAATCGAATCAGGTGATTGATCAGAGTAGGTAGGGTAATTTAGAATGAGATATATAGTACAATTTTTCGAGCCTGTTAGGAAGGCAAATGGAATATCTAGAACGGGAGCATAGGGGGATCGCAAATGTGTTTTGCGTGTCCCAGTATGTGTGTTTGGTTTGGGCTTTGAATTAGCTTGATGATTAGGATTACTATAAGACTGTTGGTGCACCTCAGGCCATGAAATAGGAAATTAACCAGAAACATGATGCATAGGTAAGGTCTTGCGAGTTACAGTCACTGTCTGTCTTTGACATTTTCTAAGATACATATTTGTGAATCGGGTGCCCATTGAACTGTCAGGATAACAACCTTTAGTGCATGTCCTACAGTCCTAGTATGTGAAGTCCAGAGTAGACTCAACAGTCTAAGAGCGTTCAGGAAGTGGAATGGGTTTCTATGAGGTGCTAGGAAACTCACAAGGATTACGAATTGGATTTGGCGACTCTAAAGCTCAGGTGGTTTGACAACTAATTGACTTGAATCCTTACAGGCAATATCAGCTCACGTAAAATATTGACATAGAGTTCGGTTGTAACATTGATAGCCTTTTGGTACACATGAATACCTGAGGAACACACATTTGATAGCATGTGAGGCAAGTTTATTTTGCTCTGGGCAGTGATCATGAACATAGAATATACATCTGAATATTTTAGGGGCTAGAGGACAAGGGGTACCTTTGGGAAATAAAATGGAGAGTGGTGATCATCGACGTGGGAGATACATAATCAAAGTTGGGAACATTTACCGATGCCACATGAGCAATTATCTGGTTTCAGGTTATCCATATATTTTCAGGTTCGGTGTGATGATTTTAGTTCGACACATGCAATCGCAACCCGTATCAAGTTTAGTACATTTTGGTGCATAAAAACAGCATTTTTGGTATTTAACACGTTCTATGATTTCAGTATGAAGTTTCTACGATGGCTGTAATATAGGCCATATTCTTATATATTGATTTTACCATTATACTTGCTTGCAGCTTGGGGTGCTTTTTCTACCATCTTCAACCAACCATGCTCATGCATTTTCTTGTACCGAAAATGGCAGCACATCAGAGGTAATAGGCATTATTTTCTGATGACTGATATCATTAAATTGATCAAATATATATAATACAAGCTAACAATTTTCCTAACTACATTTCTTATATTTTGGAAATAGGTACAAAAGATAACTACATCAAAATGATTAAATAATATACCTAAATAATACACAACTAGTGAATATACCCGCGTGCTGTGGCGGCAGTGTACGCGACATATACTACAATCGTCCAATTTGTTTCTGGATTAATTTTGTCGAAACGTAAAGTTACTCTAATTTATATCATCGAACAAAAATATATTATATTTGACCTCACTTGTTTTCAAATAAAATATACATCGAAAAGTAGACCAACTTAAAGTGTACATAAGAATTAACATGAAAGCTTTTTATATTTGACCCAGCTCGTGTCCGAACAAAATTTATGTCAATATATAAGCGAACTTGAATTTAGACCAACACGTTAGGTTTGTGAACTAAAAATGTACAAAAAGTAAACTTGATGCTTTAAAAACTCAAGGGGGTTATAGTGATGTTTTTCAAAGTCTTAGAAAAAGTTTAAAGGTAAAAAGTGTCAATTTAAGAAACTTAAGGAGGGTTTCTTAGGAATAAAAACAAAAAGAAAAAAAATCATGCCGCTACCAAGTTTCGAACCCAAGTATCGGGTTTAAAATAATGATCCAAAGACCAGTGGTCTAAGAGGAAACTTATGACTTTGTTTTGCAAAACAACATATATATCAAAAAGTTGGTATCGAATAAAAATTATATACACCCACCGACCTTTGCAAATGTGATAAGTAATAAGTTCCGCAAATAATATGTTTATTTCAGTCTTCTATGTTTCTCCATTTTAAGAGACTATTTTCTTTTTATCATGACTGTTATATAACTGGAATGTTTTTTGCAGCACAATCATTGCACGTCACCTTTTAAAGCTGATGAAGCAAAAAGAACAAAACTTGTAACATTGGCTTCACCACATAGCAAGAAAATGCATCTGCCAGATGTGATTACTTTGCCTGTGCCGTATGAACTCCCTCCATCGCGTTATTCTTCAGAAGGTTATGTGTTCTTAACTTCTTGTGAATACTTTAGAATTCTATTAAAATACAAATATCTAGATTACAAAGAAACTTAAGGTTTATGTTTTGTAATGCATAAAACCCCTTAAATCATATTTATTAAAAACTTTAGATATTATTGACATGATATCCATTTTCAACAGACAAATTACTTGTTGAAGATATTCTGACCCATTAATTAACTCACTTTTTTTAACATTGTATTTCTTGTTGATGATGCAGATGTTCCTTGGTCGTGGGATCGACAATATAAGAAGAAGGATGTTTTGGGTCAAGTCTGGCCTTAGAAACGTTAGGTTTTACTATGTGCATATTGATTTTTAGAAACTCAAGCGCTTGTTATTTGTTTGAGAAGATGATTATTGTTTTGTTTGGTGGTTAACTTGTTCGTATCTAGGGAGTAGTCCTAACAATCTGTGTTTTTAAATGATCTGTTGGGTAGTGCATTGCCATGCCAACCTTGCTGGTGATGATAGTGACAGAAATGAGAAACCATAACCTTTGACTTACTAGGACTTGGTTTTTCTTTCAAAAAAGTTATCTTTTTTTCTTACAATGTAGATGCCACAAAGTTTTGCCTATCTGCATAAGTGCATCTGCTATCTTTTTGTCATGTTTTTATTCTAGATATTGTTCATCTTCAGAATGTCATACTTTTAATATAGTCATGAAAATGTAGTCCAGGAATCAGCATGTGAAAATAGTTGTTAGTGAGGGTTGTGATAGTGTACAGATTGATAATAATTAAATAAGCCTTTCATGTTAGATGTGTCTTCAAATTGATAATCAATGTTTTTAAAACCGGATCGGACATTAAACCGGTCCTCTTATTGGTTCATAAAAAACTAAAATTAAATTTTATATATTTATTTATATATATGTTTAACAAACTAAAACGTATTAGTATTTTAAAATATTGGCTATTAATACCAAAAGTGAGAATAAGAATAGTAGTAAAAATATTATATATAAGCATTAATCAAAAATAAAATATACAAGAATATAAAATGTAAGTATTAAGCGTTCTGATATCTTTATCGAGCCCACAAATACATTGATAGCCTTCTGCTAAATTGCTTAAGAATTTCAAATTTAGATAAAGCTAACACCATTAAGCTGATGAGATTTTTTCCTCCAACAACAATCTTACTCTTGTCCATTCTTCCCTGTCATAATATTAATATCTTTGTACATTAGTGACGTCTTTGACTGCAGGACAACATTCACGCCAAGATCATAATAAACCACCAGAGTTCTCATCTTGCACCAAGCTGGCCAGGTCCGACCGCCGGCACTGGTTCGCGGTCCAAACGTTGGCCGCTCAGAACCGGCCGGTTAACCGGAAACGGCTCAAATGGTTATGACAGAACTGCCGTTTGCACCGGTTCGCTGTCCGTCCTAAACGGCGTGAAAACATTGTTGAAAATAATGCATAGATCATCCTAGACCTCTCGAGGCAACATATGTTTTCATACATTGTGAATGGCGTATATGTGCCATGAAGCTTTAAAAACACTGAGATGTTCCGAGTTAGGATTATAAATATCTATAACCATTAGTTCAATGGGTATCTTTCGTGTGGTATGAGTCAATTTACAATTATTGATTCGTATAAGCATTGTACTGATAAAGATTCGTTGAGTTTGTTATATTCAACTTCATTTAATTTCATTTAGCTTTATGGGCAAATGTATAGGGGCTAGTTTCATTTAAAAACTTATAAATATCTTAAGAACTATAAAAACTAATATCTAATAATTTATATTTTTTATTTTTACACATAACTGTGTATGTTTATATAAATTGAAAACGAGTTAAATGCGTTTTACATCCATGAGTTTTCATATAAATTGTCATTTGAATCCAAAACTTTAAATTTTACAATTTGCATTCAAAGGTTTTACTAAAATTGCCATTTGAATCCATTTAACTACTTCTAATTAACACCGTTAAGTTTTTTTGTTAAGTTTCCAGCATTAGGGGTATTTTAGTCGAAATAATTACAAAATAATAAATCAGCCCTACGTGAGTTGTTTTATACATCCAGTCTCATTTGGTAATCACTATTACGATTTAAATTACTAGGAATAATAAGTCAACATTTCTTTCATTCCATCAAAAAAAGCAACACTAGACGTCCTATTAGTGACTCATTTTTAACGATATAAACAAACAAGTCATATGACACATATTATTTAAATCATAAACATAAAAAACAAATCACTATAAAATTATAAGAACAACAAACAATATAACATTGACAATCAATGAACAATAATCATAAAACATCAATCATCGTAACCATAATTATACTTTAAACCAAATAAATCTATGATTTAATAAAACGGGCAAACGTACCATGATTACTAATTGAATATATTAACAAGACAAAACAACAAAAGACTATTATGAGGTCAAATCATAACTGCAATTACCAAAACAAACTGAACACATAAACACCCTCACGTGGTTCTTTATTTTGTAATCATTCTGACTAAAATAACTCTCATGTCGGAAAGTTAACAGAAAAAGTTAACTGTGTTAGTTGGTGTAGTTAAATGGATTCAAATGTCAATTTTAGTAAAACATTTGGATGTAAATTATTAAATTTCAAACTTTTAAATTCAAATGTTGATTTTCATAAAATCCTAGGGATGTAAAATGCATTTAACTCATTGAAAACCATTAAAATAACATAAAAACCATAAAAGTAATGTTTGTATTTGTTTTATATATTTTTTATTTGTTTATTTTTTTTCTCTAAACGGTTAATTGGATTAATGTTTGGTCACTAACAGCCTACCTGATCATCTCCATTACTCGAGTACGCAACCCGCGACAACCCTCAAAAGAAAACTTACCATATATGAAAGAAAACCACTGACCCAAACTTGATTCTTTTTTTAATCACAGTAGAACTTAAACCCAAGACTCCCTCTATTTTAATAAAGTTTTGGGGTATTTCGCCTCAACCACCTAAGCTAAAAATCATTGGTTTATTTACATTTGTGTAAATAGTATATGACTTAATTCATTCATTGTTTTTTTTAAAGAAATGATTAAACATTATACTTTAATCATTTTTATATAAAACAAAAAGGTTGTGTTTATAGGAGTTCTCGTAATTCTGATGATATTTATGAATTCTCGAATGATCAAAACTAATTGCATATCCCCGTCTAAAGTTATTAATTACATATTTATCAAAACTATATATAAAACTGCATATATCCCTCCCCTAATAAAATAATTTGTAAATATACTTATTTTGATTTATTTTATCAAAAGTAATTATATAATGACAGTATCTGATTTATTTTATTAGTAAACTTACAATAGAACAAAAAATATAAGTGTCATAGTTGCATGTGGGGTGAAAAACACATTGATTGATAATAAGGGATTATTATTTGGCAGGATTTTACACGGAAAGATTCTTTTTTTATGACATCATTCATTATTCGTTTCTTTGGTTGGTAAATAAGAATTTCTTTGGTTCGTGCATAGGAATCGTAAATTTATTCAAAATTAGAATGAGTGGCTCAAAAATCCAATGTTATATTTATAAGTTTTGTATTTTTACCGACTAGTTTCTTAGTAGTCGCCTTTATATATAATGCGGCCGAAAAAAAAAAACAAATCTGGTTTTAGGGCATCGCTTGGGAGGATAGTCGGTTGGAAGGATATCAGGGTTACCGCTGTAATACAATCCCTTTATTCTGTCAGTTGTTTAGGTTTTTTGAATTTTAAAAGGGTAATTTTGTTTACTGTAAATTTTTTTTAATAATTAAGGTGATATATGAAATTTTGACTTTGTTTTGAATAAATATGCAATTAAGTTGGCGCACAAAATAAGATATGCAATTCTTTCTAGTTTTATCAAAGTTATGCTTTTAATTCTTTAGTTATTATGTTATTTGGTTACATTGGATCACTTTGTTAGTTAGTTACACACTAATAGATATAATTTCGTTAGTTCCTTTAGTAATATATACAACCCTATAAAAGATATAAACATCAATTATATTTTTCTAAAGACGTATATGATCAAACTATCCTTTTTACGATTACTCTTTAGATTTGCAAAGGAAGACTAAGTACTTGTTATGAAATCGTCTTAAATAAAAGTTTTTGTTAGAGAAATAACAACAATTTTTCATAAAAGATGTCTTTATAAATACAATGTAGGTTTTGAGGTAGGAATTGTGCTTTTGTTATGAACAAGTGTGTTTTGAATTGGTTTAGTCGTTTATCCTTTTTCATGTCATGTAAGCAGGATCACGGACGTTTTTACAGTACAACCAACTAGATCAACGGTTTTATACCCTCAAACTTTTAGGGGCCCCAAAATTGAAAAGAAAATGCTAGGTGGTATAAGGAGTAGAAATTTGTTTTTCAAACAAATATTAAGATAACTATTATAATATAACTAGGTTGAGTTAACAGCCGTGTCTTAGCATTATACAACTCCATTGCCAACTTCGGGGATATATTTGGTTGGTTGAGTTAACAGCCGTGTCTTAGCATTATACAACTCCATTGGCAGCTTCTTTAGCAACCTGAACCATGTTGTTAGAATCAAAATCATCAGATCGTGTATAATTGTCTAGAACAAATGGAATTGAAGATAGTCACGATGAAGAACCAAAGTCAAAGTTAATAACACTTTTATTCTCTACCAAAACTATCAAAGATATAATAGCTTAAAAATTTGAATTATGTGGGTAAAATTGTAATGATATTGAATTAAAAGACTATCTTTACCAGAAAAATCAAATTTTCAACTAAACAATGCACATTCATGCTTGGAAAATTAGTAATTACAGCAAATTAAACGCATGTACCTTGGTAGTTGGAGTTCTAGATCAAGACTTGTTGCTTATCTCCATCTTTTAATTCCACTTTGAGAGCTAATACATTCTAATTAGCTTCATTTATTTACACTTTGACCAACTTCTGGTTGTTCGAATGGCGCTGAATCATTGCTCTTCAACTGTAATCAACAAGCAAAAAGAAGAAAAAGTATGTAGTACAATATGTATTTCATGTTTTTTTCCATTTGCATGACAATTGTTCTAGTCTTGGACGCTAACCTTCAAGAACTTCCAGGTTTCCTATTTTTTTGGGTTTGTAGTTTGTAGTGATTTAATTCTTCAGTTTGTGAATCTGGTTTTATGTGATATGGTGGTTCAATTGTAAGAGATCAAGTTTTAAGTTATTATACTTTGAAGACGCTTTAAACATTGAGTGTGTGGATTCTATTAGATGTCGAAACAGGAGTGTTCAACTGCAAAACCAAAATCACATTTTTGTGTGGCCTCTCCTAATGCATCAAATAGCTCCTTGGTCTATCATTTAGTGTAGCATAATGTGAATGCAAAGCTAACACATCCCTCGTATAACACTCGTATTAGACAACTCTTAGGGTCATGTTAAACTATATAAATAACCCTGTCATGATTAACTGTAAAAATTCCCTAAAATATCTACTTTTCCCACACTTTTATATTACATTGCTTTCCCTTTACTTTTCTCGTCATTATATTTCCATTCAACGTATCTGTAGACATTTGGTAATATGTGTCGCTCGATTAATAAACTGATTTACATATTTATGTTTATCTTAACAGATGTTAACTATATATGATTGTTGGAAAATCAAGCAAAAGTGTATGATTATTAAACAAATTCAACATTTCTACTACATACAACGAACTATAAGTTGATATAATAGGCAATTAAGTGTAGAGGTGGTACTAGCTTTATCTTACATTTTCTTGAAGCCTCTGATCATGTCTCCGAAGCTCAGTATTTAAATCTTAGCCTGTTTGTGGACAAATGTGGCTATATATTAAAGATTATAAATCAATTTAAATGAAACTATGATGAGTAGAATCAAGTATAGGTAGTGGCACCAACCTACGATTCCGTTCGCTGCAACAATTAAAGCAGCAAATTTTCTGGAGTATTAAAACATGACCCACGAACAGACTCTACAACCCAAATAATCATTAATCTAGAGATCCAATATACTTAGAAAGTAGGATATGCTAGCCATGAATTCATAGGTGAAACGGGTTAAAAAATAGACAGTGTATTTTTAGTCTATACATCTTAAATTGTTTACTTTTATAACCACACTAATATAATTCTTTTGTTAATCACATTTTATATGTGATACATTAGTCATTCATAAATAATGTTATAATATGGACAAAGAAAGTGTTCTTGTTTGCGATTCAACCTCACCCGGCCAACCCTACCAATCCTGACCCGTATTGAAAAAAATGTTTTGTTTCAACCCAAAGCTATTACCCAACCCATACCCTCTCATCTCGTCACCTCTAACAAAACATACGTGGACTCTTGTTTTGGAATGTGGACAGTACAAAGGATGGGTAACAAAATCCATATCCTATTCGTACCCAAAGGGTAGAATGTTTGACCCGTGAAATCAATATGTACATCAATTACAGCATGTCAAGCATTTTAAGTGATTCATTAATTACACATACCTCTATAGCAAACAGATAAAAGTATCGGTGATCAAGCAAGATCAAGAAAACTCATGTCATGCTTTCGTTCAATAAAATGCTTTAAAAACTATTGTCAAAGTTCAATACTTGTTTCATTTGCCTAACGTTATTTGATTTTAATAATAAATTATGAGAACCATCAAATCAGAAAGATTAAAAAATAAACACGTCATGCGAACCTCATAAGAGCTCCCCATGTAAGACCCATCCACAACTTTCATGTGTGACAAGTCATATGCTAACCTTCTTAACACAATCTCAATCTGCACATATAAAACATAAGTTTAAAACAATTATCAAGTACCATACATTCATGATTATAAATTTTGAAAGATTGATGATCCTCCAGAAGCCTCCGGTTGCTGATAAACATGATGCTGACACAACCAATAATCGAACTGAGACTAAGGGTTCAATCAATGACGAATCAAGGGTCATATTCCTACAGTACCGCACCAGTACGCATGTATACAAAGAAACATAAATATAATGAATTTCTTAGCATACATTTAGTTTAATCCCAAATTCTTTTATTTTGTAGCAAATTTCACCACTAAAATAAATCAAGAAAGCTTTATAATTTAGAACACTATAAGAAACCACCACTGTATCCTAACATATAATCTTATACTTCAAAGTGACAACATAAGATCATGATGAAAAATTAAGAACCAAATTAGAAGATTTTACAAGTGATTTCAATTTTTTTTCTTTATGTTCAGGTAAGTCAAAAACAGTCTAAAAAGGAACATATCTTCAAACAAATATGATTATAAAAGCACAATTAGCAAACACATATTTTAAAATTTGAAAATTCCTAATCGATTCATGGAAACAAACACCCACGTTGCAGAAATCAAACAACACTAACTGATGAATGAATTACATAAGCAATACGTTAATTGGACTTTAATTGGTCAAATTTCCACTTTCTGAATCAGTAACCTATATAAGAAAGAATACTAACCAATGTAAGAAGACGTAATGATAGAACCAAAATCCTTAACAATATGACCTATTCAATGGCTGAAAGCACCAAAAGAAGTTTTATAAGAAGAGAAAACAGAGAAAAAATGATTGTACCTTCAACCGATGATCTGAAGTAGGAAGTTGAACATTGAAAAAGGGGATAGAAGATTACCTAAAGTTGTTGTTGATAAAAACCCTAATCAACGTTGATCAAATCAAGATTGAAGTAGGAACTAAAATAATCTCTAAACTGATTATCTACCACTACAGACATTCGTACACCACTTCGACGGACTCCTCAAATCCTCACGCTGAATCTACACTCACCCCAAATTACTATCTTCCCCAACGATCGTCAACCTCTTCAGCACCTACACGATGGCGCCAAGAGGCTGAGCAAAAGCAAACGTGAAGAGTAAGGAAAGAGGGGACAATGTTGATTCATGTGGTGTTCTGATGAGAAGGTGCCGCATGTCACCCTCTTCCTCCTCTTAGCCACTAGCCAAAGGGTAGTATATTTGACCCATGAAGTCAATATATACATCAATTACTGCATGTCAAGCATTTTAAGTGATTCATTAATTACACATACCTCTAAAACGAACATATAAAAGTATCGGTGATCAAGCAAGATCAAGAAAACTTATGTCATGCTTTCGTTCAATAAAATGCTTTAAAAACTATTGTCAAAGTTCAATACTTTTTTTGTTTTCCTAATGTTATTTGATTTTAATAAAGAATTATGAGAACCATCAAATCAGAAAGATTGAAAAAATAAACACGTCATGCGAACCTCACAAGATCTCCCCATGTAAGAACCATCCACAACTTTCATGTGTGACATGTCATATGCTAACCTTCTTAACACAATCTTTACATATAGAACATAAGTTTAAAACAATTATCAAGTACCATACATTCATGATTATAAATTTTGAAAGATTGATGATCCACCAGAAGCCTAGGGTGGCTAATAATCATGACGCTGTCACAACCAATAATAGAACTGAAACAAAGGGTTCAATCAATGAAGAATCATAGTACCGCACCAGTACGTACTTATACAAACAAACATAAATTTAATTAGTTTGTTAGCATATATTCAGTTCAATCCCAAATCCTTCTGTTTTATAGCAAATTTCACCACTAAAAAAAAATCAAGAAAGCTTCAAAATTTAGAACACTATAAGAAACCACCACTGTATCCTAACATATAATCTTATACTTCAAAATGACAACATAAGATTATGACGAGAAATTAAGAACCAAATTAGAAGATTTTACAAGTGATTTCAATTTTTTTTCTTCATGTTCAGGTAAGTCAAAACAGTCTAAAAAGGAACATATCTTCAAACACATATGATTATAAAAGCACAATTAGCAAACACATATTTTAAAACTTTAAAATTCATAATTGATTCATGGAAACAAACACCCACGTTGCAGAAATCAAACAACACTAACTGATGAATGAATTACATAAACAATACGTTGATTGGACGTTAATTGGTCTAATTGCCACTTTCTGAATCAGTAACCTATACAAGAAAGAATACTAACCAATGTAAGAAGACGTAATGATAGAACCAAAATCCTTAACAATATGACCTATTCAATGGCTGAAAGCACCAAAATAAGTTTTATAAGAAGAGAAAACAGAGAAAAAATGATTGTACCTTCAACCGATGATCTGAAGTAGGAAGGTGAACATTGAAAAAAGGGATAGAAGATTACCTAAAGTTGTCAGTGATAAAACCCCTAATCGACGTTGATCAAATCAAGATTGGAGTAGATACTTAAATAATCTCTAAACTTATTATCTACCACCACAGACATTCGTACACCATGTCGACGGACTCCTCAAATCCTCACACTGAATCTACACTCACTCCAAATCGCTATCTTCCCCAATGACTGTCAACCTCTTCAGCATCTACACAATGGCGCCACGAGGATGAGCAAAAGCAAATGTGAAGATCAAGGAAACAGGAGACAGTGTTGATTCATGCGGTGTTCTGATGAGAAGGTGCCACATGTCACCCTCTTCCTCCTCTTAGCCACTCGCCAAAGCGTAGTATGTTTGACCCATGAAGTCAATATGTACATCAATTACAACATGTCAAGCATTTTAAGTGATTCATTAATTATACATACCTCTACGACAAACACATAAAAGTATCGGTGATCAAGAAAGATCAAGAAAACTCATGTCATGCTTTCGTTTAATATAATGATTTAAAGACTGTTATCAAAGTTCAATACTTGTTTCATTTGCCTAACATTATTTGATTTTAATAAATAATTATGAGAACCAACAAATCAAAAAGATTGAAAAAATAAACACGTCATGTGAACCTTATAAGAACTCCTAATGTAAGAACCATCCGCAACTTTCATGTTTGACAAGTCATATGGTAACCTTCTTAACACAATGTTCACAAATAGAACATACTTTAACACAATTATCAAGTACCATACATTCATGATTATAAATTTGAAAGATTGATGATCCACCAGAAGCCTCCGGTGGCTGATAATCATGATGTTGACACAACCAATAATCAAACTGAAACTAAGGGTTCAATCAATGACGAATCATGGGTCATTTTCATACAGTACCGAACCAGTACGCACTTATACAAACAAACATAAATTTAATGATTTTGTTAGCATATATTCAGTTCAATTCCGAATCCTTCTATTTTATAGCAAATTTCACCACTAAAATACATCAAGAAAGCTTCATAATTTAGAACACTATAAGAAACCACCACTGTATCCTAACATATAATCTTATACTTCAAAGAAGATCATGATGAGAAATTAAGAACCAAATTATAAGATATTACAAGTGATTTCAATTTTTTTCTTTATGCTTAGGTAAGTCGAAAACAGTCAAAAAAGGAACATATATACAAACACATATGATTATAAAAGCACAATTAGCAAACACATATTTTAAAACTTTAAAATTCATGATCGATTTATAGAAACAAACACCCACGTTACAGAAATCAAACAACACTAACTGATCAATGAATTACATAAGTAATACGTTGATTGAACGTTAATTGGTTAAATTTCCACTTTCTAAATTAGTAACCTATATAAGAAAGAATACTAACCAATGTAAGAAGACGTAGTGACAGAACCAAAATCCTTAACAATATGACCTATTCAATGGCTGAAAGCACCAAAAGAAGTTTTATAAGAAGAGAAAACATAGAAAAAATGATTTTACCTTCAACCAATTATCTGAAGTAGGAAGGTGAACATTGAAATAGGGGAATGAAGATTACCTGAAGTTGTCGTTGATAAAAACCCTAATCAACGTTGATCAAATCAAGATTGGAGTAGGTATTAAAATAATCTCTAAACTTATTATCTACCACCGCAGACATTCGTACACCACTTCAATGGACTCCTCAAATCCTCACGCTGAATCTACACTCACCCCAAATTGCTATCTTCCCTAACGATCGTTAACCTCTTTAGCATCTACACCATGGTGCCAAGGGCCTGAGAAAAATCAAACGTGAAGAGCAAGGAAAGAGGAGACGGTGTTGATTCGTATGGTGTTCCGATGAGAAGGTGTTGATCGTCACAACTCTTTATTGGTTGCCACCTCGATAGTGTGCCAAGTGCACACCTAACCGCCAGTCTTTGTGACTAATGAAAACGTGCGATAACAAGGTCCTTGCCACTTGCTCCCAAGACTTTAGTCACTTTGTGCACTGAAGATCGGGCATGGCAGGAACTGGATAGAAGTGAAAGATAATAAAGTACGAAATTAACGATTATGTACGATGATAAAGGATAAATAAATGATTATTATCAAGATGTACATATGATGTGTGATCACGAACGAAAGTAAAGGAAAGGTTTTATTAAAAGTAAAGTATTTTATTATATAAACTAAAACTCACTCAGCAACATTGAGTTTTTATATGCATATGAGTTGGCAGGTAATTTGTTGATGCTGAGGAAGTGTAGGCATGGATGCATAAGCTACTGGGATAATCTAAGTCTGGCATCCATATATTTTGAGAATGTTATTGTACTAATACAATTTTTGGGATGTAAATGAAACAACAGGATGTTTTGTCATGACCTTTTAATTATTAATGAAAAGTTCAAATTCTACTGCAAGTATGATGTGTTTTTAAATGTTATATTCTATATGTTTTATGCTTTGAATGACCGACTGTAAGCATTCCGGGAACGGGGCCTTACAAGTTGGTATCAGAGTCAAAGTTTAAGAGAATTAGGTAAAATATTTTCAAAAAGCTAAACTTAAACTGAGAATGGGACAAGAAAGGGAAAGGGATGCCAGTCCTAGTAGCTACATGCCTGCAGGAAAAGGTTTTATGTAAATAAGTTAATGAAAAGGAATTATGTGGGTGTGCTATATGGATTATGTGCTCTTAGTAGATTTGGATACTGATGTAGTCTGGATAGGGAATGCTTGGGGGATGAAGAGTAAAGTAAGTGACTAATCACAACTGGCCACTGTAATTAGAGACTTACTATACTTGACATAATCTGAGTTATTACCTTGAATGACCTTTTTAGTGTTTGAATCTTATAGAAAGTAGATTTTATGGTAGGGAGAAAATCTGGGAAGGCAACCCGAGGTGGTGCTCGTGGCGGGCGTACTACTGGGCCATGTGTCACCAGGAGCAAGGCTAAGGCTCCTGACACGATTCATGAGGACACATACCTCCATAGCCACCAAGAGGGTGCAGGATCAGCTACCCTCAAGTCTACGGTAAAGGAAGCTATTGCTGACAAGTCTACAACGTCATGCAAAATGTGTTGCCCTCAGTAGTGACCGAAGTGTTAAGGGCTGTAAAGGAGGGTGAAAGAACTGATGATGCTGGGAAGAAGGAGAAAACAGAAGAAGACCCATCTAGCCCAAAGGTGGTAATTCAGGATGATGATAGTGAGGAGGAGAAAGAGACCGCTAAGGGGTGCATGTAAGGCCCCGTTCCCGGAGACCTCACAGTTGGACATTCTCAGCACTATTCATAAAACATTTCATAATTCATTATCACATTGCAGCGGAATTTAAACATTTAAAAACCATTCATTTATTTATAAACGCTGTTGCTAAGTAATACATGTTTGGTACATTTAGAAAAGATCATTAGTTTGCATTACAAAACAACAATGTTATATTCATGAATGGATGTCAGCCTTGTTCCGACGAGTAGACTCCCCGAGTGCCATCCTCAGCAATATTACCTGCCAACTGAAAACACATAAAAGTCAGCCTTGCTGAGTGAGTTCTAGTTTTAAAATCATAAAAATATATTGATAGCTTTGTATACAAAATACTTCTTAAAGAAAATGTCTTATCTTTCCTTCGGATGTGATCACACATCATACATACAAATCATATCCATTACATCATTCCCATTCTCTTTCTTGCTTATTATTATTATCTTTCACTATCGATATGGACCAAAGTACTATACCCCCCATCAAATGCGCATAAACCTGGTACTGAGCCTTAAAGTCTATAAATAGACTCCATCTGTGGTGCACATATGCTGGCACCAGTACCGGGGCAGCAACAGTGGTCCCCTCAATCTTAAAGATTGACCCTGTGTACATCCTTTGGGTTAGCTGAACCATACACAGTTGAGCTAACGACAACATGGTCGTGCACCTCCTGTAAATTTTTACTTGCAAGTCTTTCATTCTTTAAGTTCCACTTTTCGTTAATATTAATCTTTCACTTGATTAATAATACTTCATAATTATGAGCAAACCACATAAGGCCATACAATAGTATCATAATAGGCACATAAGGGCAGCCCACATCATGCATAGATAACCAAATAAAAGCATCAAGTCAACCGTGGTCAAATCCTAATTTCTGATCTTCCAAAATTCCAGAAAATTTCTTAAGTCCTAAAGAAATGCGGATGAACAGAACCAATGCAGATAAACAACTTGCAAATGCGGATGAACAAAACTAATGCGGATAAACAACTTGCAAATGCGGATGAACACTTGGTAATTATTCTGTCGTAAAAGAAATGCTGATGGACACTGTAGCAAATGCGCATGTATAAAAAGAAATGCTGATGAACACTTAGGCTGAATTTAGGCAAATGCGGCTGAACAAAGGTGAATGCGGGTGAACAGAACACTTAGGCAATTATCACGGTGTAAATGCGGGTGAACCTTCAGATCGGTAAATGAGACTTATGCTATAACCAGTTCTAAAACCTCATTTTCATACATTCTTAACATCGATCTATCCTGCTAAACTCTTAGAACAAGCTTACATCCTCATAAAACATAGAAATTCATACCCATACGTAAGCAGTCAACATACACGACGGTTGTAAAACATTTTAAATGCATTTTCAGCCCCAAAGAAGTTTAAAAACAGAGAATCGGGGCCCTAGAACTCACCTATTGCAGCAAACAAGTGAATCTCCTCCCAACTTGCGTGCACAAGAGTTCAAACACCTAGAACAAGCCAAAACAAACACCCAAACACCAAAAACACATAGAAATCAGTTTCTAAGGTTGAAACCTCAAAGAAACTGAACCAGTTAATCACAAAAACCTACTAACCTTGAGGATTCTTCTCCTTCTTCACGATTCGACCAAGAGAAAACACAAAACCCAGCTTTCTTTCTTTTCTTTTCTTCTTCGAAAAGCAGCAGCAGAAAGAGCATGGGCGACCATGCTCTTTATACACCCAATTTTGACTTTTGTACTATTTTACACCTTTCACCCTTCAACTTTGGCCTTTATAAAAATTCGGGTGTTACAGTGCACCTATGGGGTGTTTCAAAGGTGCAAACCCCCGACCTTTGATGATAACGACAATGCTACTGCTGCTTATCGTTTGGTTGAGATGGAGGCAGTCCTAGACATCAGTGAGTGCCAGGAGGATCAAAAGGTGAAGTTTGCCACCCATTCTTTCGTTGACTCGGCATTATGCTGGTGGGACAACATTGTCCAAGCCGAGGGAAAACGGTCTATAGCAAGGATGAGGTGGTCGGATTTGAAGGAACTGGTACTGGAAGAGTATTATCCGTATCAGGAGTTGGACAAAATTGAGAAGCAGTTCTTGCATTTGGAGGCTGGAAACATGACTCATCAAGAGTATACCTCTAAGTTCAATGAACTTGCAAGACTTGTGCCAGATCTAGTAACTCCAAAGTCCAAGAAGATTAAGAGGTACATGCAGGGTTTTCCCATGGACATTAGGAGGAACATGATAGCCGCTAGACTGAGCACGTTTAGGTCTGCGGTAGATTTGGCCGGGAGATTGTTTGATGAGAGGGACCCGGTGCTAATTTAGAGGAAGGTTGAAAAGAGTTGGAACAAAAACGGTAATAGGAAGAGGTTCAGGAATGAAAACTATGGGATCGGGGAGAAGAAGATAAGGCTTGACGATCGTCGCCCAGGATTGAGTAAGGGGAACAACAGGAGGGAATGTAAGAAGTGTGGGAAGGAACATGTGGGAGAGTGTAAGTGGGGACTGAACGTCTGCTTCAAATGTGGGAAGCCTGGTCATATAGCAAGGGAGTGTGGGGTGGTGAGGTGCTACAACTATGGAGAAGAGGGCCATCTGAGCAGGGATTGCAAGAAACCGAGGGGTGAGAATTCCGGGGCAAGAAAGGGGATTGAGAAGGAGAAGGAAGGGTAGAGGACAAAAGCCAGAGAATTTACTATGACCTGGGAGGAGGCTAGAGTGGACCCTGATGTTGTGTCAGGTACCTTCCTAGTAAACCAAATTTGTGTCTCTGTGCTTTTCGATTCTGGTGTTAGTAAGAGTTTTATTTCTACTGTCTTCTGTATTAAGTTACCTGTTAGAAGTAGAAGTATTGATGAGCCCTTTGATGTAGAAACTGCCATTGGTAAGTCTACCAAGATTTCTGATCTAATTGAGGATTGTGACATAGAGTTGGAAGGCCATAGGTTCTCTGCTAAATTATTCATGATGCCCCTAGGCGGATTCAATGTGGTTCTAGGAATGGATTGGCTAGCAGCCTATGAGGCAAATATTGTGTCGCAAGAAGATGATTTTTTTGACTGCACCTGATGGGAGTTCAGTGACAATTTACGGTGATAGGGTTGGTACGGTTCCGAAGGTAATTTCAATGGTGGTGTGTCGAGAAGTGCATGAGACGTGGATGTAGTGCCTACCTGGCTTATGTGAAAGATGTGGATGCGTTAGTACCACGATTGTTCGACGTACCAGTCGTGTGTGACTTTCCAGACATATTCCCAGAGGATCTACTAGGTATGCCACCAGACCACGAGGTAGAGTTCCAGATTGATTTGATACCTAGTGCCCAACATGTTGCCAAGGCACCGTATCGACTAGCTCCCTCTGAGATGAAGGAATTGATGACTCAGCTGCAAGAGTTGTTAGATAAGGGGTTCATCTGGCCGAGTATCTATCCCTGGGGTGCTCCGGTCTTGTTTGTAAAGAAGAAGGACGGTAGCATGAGGATGTGCATCGATTACCGTGAGTTGAACAAGTTGACGGTGAAGAACCGGTACCACTATCGAGGATTGATGGCTTGTTTGATCAGCTTCAAGGCGCCAGCTGGTTCTTAAGGATAGATCTCCGATCTGGTTATCTTCAGCTAAAGGTTAAGGAACAGGATATCTTGAAGACCACGTTTCAAACATGATATGGGAATTACGAATTCCTCGTTATGTCTTTTGGTTTAACCAACACGCCAGCTGCTTTTATGGATTTGATGAATCGGGTGTGTCGACCGATGTTGGATAAATCAATGATTGTGTTTATCGATGATATCCTGATTTATTCGAAGAGTGAAGACGAGCATGCCGGTCAAATTCGCGAGGTATTGGAGACGCTTAGAAGAGAGAAGCTGTATGCTAAGTTCTCCAAATACGCGTTCTAGTTGCGGGAAGTTTAGTTTTTGGGTCATGTGGTTAATTCTGAAGGGATTATGGTGGACCCGGTAAAGGTGGAGGCGGTAATGCAATGGAAGACTCCAACGACGCCATGTGAGTTCCGCAGTTTCTTGGGTTTGGCGGGCTACTATAGAAGATTCATCCAAAACTTCTCCAAGATAGCTTCACCATTAACCAAATTAACCCGTAAGGATGTGAAGTTCATATGGGGTCAAGAGCAGGAGAATGCTTTTGAAGAGTTAAAGACTAGATTGACTCAAGCTCCTGTCTTGACGTTACCCTAAGGGAATGAAGACTTGGTGGTCTATTCAGATGCTTCTTATTCGGGATTGGGTTGCGTGCTGATGCAACGGGGAAGGGTTATAGCCTATGCATCCCGACAATTGAAGATCCATGAGGCTAACTACCCTACTCATGACTTGGATTTGGCGGCTGTGGTCTTTGCATTGAAGATTTGGAGGCACTACCTGTATGGGACGAAGTGCACCATCTTCACTAATCACAAAAGTTTGAAGTACTTCTTCGAGCAGAAGGATCTCAATATGAGGCAAATGAGATGGTTAGAGTTGATCAAAGACTATGATTGTGAGATCCATTACCATCCGGGCAAGGCCAACGTGGTAGCGGATGCCCTTAGCTGAAAAGAGAAACCCGAGTCGATTCGGGTGAAAGCTTATCAGCTGGTTATGACCTCCGATGTGATGAAGCAGATTAAGGAATTTCAGGATGAAGTGCTAAAAGAAGATCAGATTAACTCCGAAAGGATGAAAGGTCTAGCCACTGAGTTGGGGGAGAACACTCTTGGTGTTCGGACGCGATCGGGGTGGATGTAGATTCCTCGTTATGGGGGTCTGCGTGAGAAGATCATGGATGAGGCTCACAAGACTCGATACCCAATTCATCCCAGTGCTACAAATGAAGAAAGATTACTGGTGGCCGGGAATGAAGCGCTATATGGCGAGGTATATGAGTAAGTGCCTTACTTGTTTACAAGTGAAGTTGGAGCACCAGAAGCCATACAGAAAGATCCAACCCTTGGATATACCCGAGTGGAAATGGGAGCACATTACCATGAACTTCATTACGAAGTTACCACGTACAACAAGGGGGTACGATGCCATATGGGTGATAGTTGACCGTTTGACGAAGAGTGCTCACTTTCTACTGATCCGCGAGACATATTCATCTGAGAGGTTGGCAGATCTATTCATCAAAGAGATTATAACTCGTCATGGTGTACCGGTGTCTATAATATCTGACCGTGACACTCGGTTTAGTACAGCTTACCATCCTTAGATAGATGGTCAGTCAAAGAGAACCATTTAGATGCTTGAGGATATGCTCCGAGCATGTGTCATTGATTTTGGAGGAAGCTGGGACGAACACTTACCGTTAGCCGAATTCTCATACAACAACAGTTATCATGCCAGCATCGGTATGCCTCCATATGAGATGCTATACGGTAGGAAGTGCAGAACGCCCGTATGTTGGGTGACATTGGGCAGAAGGAGCTAGGGAGCATCAAGGTGATCAAGGCTATGACCGAAAAGTTAGAGAAGATCAAGGCCTTTATGAAGGCGGCAAAAGATAGACAAAATATAGACAAAAGTCGTATGCTGACAAGAGGCGTAGACTGATTGAATTCAAGGTGGGTGATAAAGTTATGATGAAGGTTTCACCTTGGAAGGGGACCATCCGGTTTAGAAAGCGAGGTAAGCTGAGCCCGAGGTATATAGGGCCTTTTAGAATCATTACTCGAGTTGGAGAGGTGGCCTACAGGTTGGAGCCACCCGATGAGTTAAGTGGAATTCATCCGACATTCCAAGTATCTCATCTGAGAAAGTGCTTAGCCGATGAGGATATGATTGTGCCACAGGAGGATATTAAGGTAGATTAACAGCTCAATTATGTAGAGCAGCCGGTGGCCATCATTGACAGAAAAAAGAAGAGGCTGTCGAATAAAGTGGTTCCACTCGTGCGAGTACAGTGGAGACACAGGAAGGGGTCCGAGTCTACGTGGGAGACCGAGGAGGAAATGAGACAGCATTACCCACAGCTGTTCGAGGAGTGACAGGTTTCGGGGACGAAACCTATATAAGGAGGGTGGACTTGTAACACCCGAAAAATTTCAGCATGAAGAAAAGAAAAGAAAGCAAGGGAGAAAAAGAGAATTATTATAAAACAAAGGGTTAAAAGTGCGCAAGGGACAAACTTTCCCATAATGGGTTCAAAAAGGGGATAAGGCCACGCATACTTCTCTCTCTCATGTAAGAAGTCTCGGCTGAAGTAAGAAGAAGAAGTTTGACCCGGTTTTAGAGAGAGAAAGTCTTCAAAAGGTAAGATTCTATGGTGTTCTTCTCTGTTTCAGTTGAGTTTTCAGTTTCTGGACCGATCCTTAAGTGTTTCTATGTGTTTAGTTGTGTGTTTAGATGCTAGAAATCCAGGTTGCTCTCGGGTTTGGAGGAGTTTTACTCGAAAGCAGTTAGAGGTGAGTTCTAGATCCCCTCTTTTAAATGTTCTCTACTTATTTAGGGCTGGTATGCATATTAAACTGATGTTTTTAAAGCAAATTATGATTTTCCATGTATGGTATGGTTGTTTATGATGATATAGTTATGTTGTATGATTTTCATGATGATTGTATAAATGTTTAACCGTTAGATCTAAGCTAAGAATATGCTTAACATGATGTATGGAGACCGGAAATTGAGTAAGTTGAATTGTAGGTGATAGGCTTGGTGTCCGCCGTGGACACTAGCCGTCCGCTGTGGACACTTAGGTAATTAGACTGTCCGGTGTAGACTTGCATGTCCGCTGTGGACTTTGCATGTCCGTTGTGGACACTTAGGCATTTTGACTGTCCGCTGTGGACTTGGTCATCCGCTGTGGACTTTGGCTGTCCGCTTTGGGCATTTGTTCAGCGGCATTTGTTAAGTGTTCATCCGCATTTGTTAAGTGTTCATCCATATTTGATAAGTGTTCATCCGCATTTGTTAAGTGTTCATCCGCATTTGTTAAGTGTTCATCCGCATTTGCTGGTCTTCATCCGCATTTGCTCAGCATTCAACCGCATTAGGTTTTATGTTCCATAGTTAAGTATTTTGATCATCCTCATTTAGTATTGTTCATCCGCATTTGGACTTGTTCATCCGCATTTGGTTCACCCGCACATCTTTGGACACTTAGAATGTTTGACCCATGAAGTCAATATGTACATCAATTACAACATGTCAAGCATTTTAAGTGATTCATTAATTATACATACCTCTACGGCAAACACATAAAAGTATCGGTGATCAAGAAAGATCAAGAAAACTCAAGTCATGCTTTCGTTTAATATAATGATTTAAAGACTGTTATCAAAGTTCAATACTTGTTTCATTTGCCTGACATTATTTGATTTTAATAAAGAATTATGAGAACCAACAAATCAGAAAGATTGAAAAAATAAACACGTCATGCGAACCTCATAAGAGCTCCCAATGTAAGAACCATCCACAACTTTCATGTGTGACAAGTCATATGGTAACCTTCTTAACACAATGTTCACATATAGAACATATGTTTAAAACAATTATCAAGTACCATACATTCATGATTATAAATTTTGAAAGATTGATGATCCACCAGATCCTCAGGTGGCTGATAATCATGATGCTGACACAACCAATAATCGAACTGAAACAAAGGGTTCATTCAATGACGAATCATGGATCATTTTCATATAGTACCGCACCAGTACGCACTTATACAAACAAACATAAATTTAATGATTTTGTTAGGATATATTCAGTTTAATCCCGAATCCTTCTTTTTTATAGCAAATTTAACCTCTAAAATACATCAAGAAAGCTTCATAATTTAGAACACTATAATAAACCACCATTGTATCCTAACATATAATCTTATACTTCAAAGTGACAACATATGATCATGATGAGAAATTAAGAACCAAATTAGAAGATTTTACAAGTGATTTCAAATTTTTTTTTCTTTATGTTAGGTAAGTCGAAAACAGTCAATAAAGGAACATATCTACAAACACATATGATTATAAAAGCACAATTAGCAAACACATATTTTAAAACTTTAAAATTCATGATCTATTCATGGAAACAAACTCCCACATTGCAGAAATCAAACAACACTAACTTATGAATGAATTACATAAGAAATAGATTGATTGGACGTTAATTGGTTAAATTTCCACTTTCTGAATTAGTAATCTATATAAGAAAGAATACTAACCAATGTAAGAATACGTAATGACAGAACCAAAATCCTTGTCAATATGACCTATTCAATGGCTGAAAGCACCAAAAGAACTTTTATAGGAAGAGAAAACAGAGAAAAAATGATTGTACCTTCAACCGATGATATGAAGTAGGAAAGTGAACATTGAAATAGGGGAAAGAAGATTACCTGAAGTTGTTGTTGATAAAAACCCTAATCAACATTGCTCGAATCAAGATTGGAGTAGATACTAAAATAATCTCTAAACTTATTATCTACCACCGCAGGAATCCGTACACCATATCGACGAACTCCTCAAATCGTCACGCTGAATATACAGTTACCCTAAATCGCTATCTTCCACAACGACAGTAAACCTCCTTAGCATTTACACGATGGCACCAAGAGGCTGAGCAAAAACAAATGTGAAGGGCAAGGAAAGAGGAGACAGTGTTGATTCGTGTGGTGTTCCGATGAGATGGTGCCGTAGGTCCATCTTCCTCCTCTTAGCCACTTGCCAAAAGGTAGTATGATTGACCCATGAAGTCAATATGTACATGAACTACAGCATGTCAAGCATTTTAAGTGATTCATTAATTACACATACCTCTACAGCAAACACATAAAAGTATCGATGATCAAGCAAGATAAAGAACACTCATGTCATGCTTTCGTTCAATAATATGCTTTAAAAACTATTGTCAAAGTTCAATACTTGTTTCACTTGCCTAACGTTACTTGATTTTAATAAAGAATAATTAGAACCATCAAATCAGAAATATTGACAAAATATACACGTGATGTGAACCTAATCAGAGTTCCCAATGTAAGAACCATCCACAACTTTCATGTGTGACAAGTCATATGCTAACCTTATTAACACAATCTGCACATATAGAACATTAGTTTAAAACAATTATCAAGTACCATACATTCATGATTATAAATTTTGAAAGATTAAGGATCCACAAGAAGCCTCCGGTGGCTGATAATCATGATGCTCACACAACCAATAATCGAACTGAAACAAAGGGTTCAATCAATGATGAATCATGGGTCATATTCATACAGTACCGCACCAGTATGCACTTATACAATCAAACATAAATTTAGTGAATTTGTTAGCATATATTCAGTTTAATACCAAATTTTTCTGTTTTATAGCAAATTTCACCACTAAAACACATCAATAAAGCTTCACAGTTTAGAACACTATAAGAAACCACCACTGTATCCTAACATATAATCTTATACTTCATAGTGACAACATAAGATCATGATGAGAGATTAAGAACCAAATTAGAAAATTTTACAAGTGATTTCAATTTTTCTTCTTTATGTTCAGGTAAGTCAAAACAGTAAAAAAAGGAACATATCTACAAACACATGATTATAAAAGCACAATTAGCAAACGCATATTTTAGAAGTTTAAAATTCCTGATCGATTCATGGAAACAAGCGCCCACGTTGTAGATATCATACAACACTAACTGATGAATGAATTACATAAGCAATATTTTGATTGCACGTTAGTTGGTTAATTTTCCTCTTTTTGAATGCGTAACCTATATAAGAAAGAATACTAACCAATGTAAGAAGACGTAAAGACAGAACCAAAATCCTTAACAATATGACCTATTCAAAGGCTAAAAGCAGCAAAAGAAGTTTTATAAGAAGAGAAAACAGAGAAAAAATGATTGTACCTTCAACTGATGATCTGAAGTAGGAAGGTGAACATTGAAACAGGGAAAAGAAGATTACCTGAAGTTGTCATTGATAAAAACCCTAATCAATATTAATCGAATCAAGATTAGAGTAGGTACTAAAATAATCTCTAAACTTATTATCTACCACCGCAGACATTCGTACACCACGTCGACGGCCTCCTCAAATCCTCACGTTGAATCAACACTCGCCCCAAATCTCTATCTTCCCTAATGACTGTCAACCTCTTCAGCGTCTACACGATGGCACCAAGAGGCTGACAAAAGCAAACATGAAGGGCACGGAAAGAGGAGACATTGTTGATTCGTGCAGTGTCCTGATGAGAAGGTGTCGCGGGTCACCATCTTCCTCCTCTTAGCCACTCGCCAAAGGTAGTATATTTGAACCATGAAGTCAATATGTACGTCAATTACATTTTAGGTGATACATTAATTACACATACCTTTACAGTAAACACATAAAAGTATCGGTTATCAAGCAAGATCAAGAAAACTCATGTCATGCTTTCGTTCAATAAAATGCTTTAAAAACTATTATCAAAGTTTAATACTTGTTTCATTTGCCTAACGTTATTTGATTTTAATAAAGAGTTACGAGAACCATCAAATCAGAAAGATTGAAAAAATAAACACGTCATGCGAACCTCATCAGAGCTGCTAATGTAAGAACCATCCACAACTTTCATGTGTGACAAGTTATATGGTAACCTTATTAACACAATCTGCACATATAGAACATAATTTTAAAACAATTATCAAGTACCATACATTCATGATTATAAATTTTGAAAGATTGATGATCCACCAGAAGCCTCCGGTGGTTGATAATCATGATGCTCACACAACCAATAATCAAACTGAAACAAAGGGTTCAATCAATGATGAAACATGGGTCATATTCATATAGTACCGCACCAGTACACACTTATACAAACTGTCACATCCCTACAGAAACATGAAAAGCTTGGGTGTGACTTTTGGCTCACAACACATTGATTACAAAAACATACATTCACAACCGATAACTAATCAAAATTTCATTAGATAGTTATATATATATATCGGGTTACATATTCAATTTCATACAAAATTTGTCTCTATAAGACTTTTACATATGAACTTGTAACCCTACATCAAAAGATTTTTCTTATCCGCTTCTTATAATCTCCCAGCTAGTAATGGACATGAACGTCCACGCAAATCTGAGATCTATCAAGTCCACGGTTATCCATACACATAGCCTCCCTACATACTCATACCATCCATTATACAGGGTGAAAGTATACATGAGATAATAAAACATTCTGATTACCTGAAAAAACATACTCAAACAGTCAATATAAAGTTGGTGAGATCATAGGTTTAGTAACTTAATCAATAATTTTCTTAACTGATGCAACATAAACAAATCCGCAACCAAACCTACTTATATGCCTAGTGATTCATAACTGTCACACATATAAATCACAGAATCAAATACTATAACATCACGACTCTTATTCCAGTCGGTGCAGAAAACATGTTCCTAAGTAGCACTAACTATATTATTGTGATAGCAGTCAAATGATAGTAACTTATCAAAAATTCTTATTTACATTGGCATCAGACAATAGCTTAAACAGTATGTTTTTTCCCCAAAACTTATAAACAAAAAGATGCTATGTTACTTACCTTTGTTTCTTCAAACTGATCAGATATTTCTTATAAAACAATTATTTGTTAGAATAAATACTTATTCTTTTAATTTATATTCACCTATATTTAAAGATATTATTAATTAAGATTTAATTCTTAAAACTATACTTATCACTATCCAAAAATTATAAAATTTTACCGACAACAGAACCTTCATACCAAGATTATTATATAAAATTTTCAGTTCATATATCCTTACCGGTATTTTTCTGTAATTTTTACAATATTTTGAATTAATGGCAGATATAACTATTTAACCCTAAAAATTCTAAAAATCATATATACTGGTTAGTTTAATGTCCAATAGCTTATGTAAAATTTTCATGATTTTAGCTACTGTTTTGCTATCACTTTTGATTTTCCTTCTTATTAATTATTCTAAAATATAAAACTTTTGTTTTTATAAAACCTTCAAAACTTCCTATTTCATAAACTTTGTTACTGATTTTATTGAAAATCAAAGAATTTTGTAGAATTTGTAATTAGATTTTGATAGTGAATCATCATAAGGGTTTATATGTATGTTAAACACATACCAAATTTTTGTAAGCTTTTAGTCACAAAAGTTTATAAGTCTAACATTGATTGTATAGAAGATAAGAGTGTAAAGAGTGGATAAGAAAATCTTCAAGCTTCCGAGCTGGTGGTGGATGTTCTTGAGCTGGAATGATACCATAAAGATTTCTAGTAGTTGATGGTTTTAAGGTGGTATTATGATGATGTTGATAGTGGTTTCGGGAGATATAAGAACCAAGAGAAAGAGATTGTGGAAGTTTTTGGGTTTTGGCTGAGGTTCAAAAGAAAAGAAAAGAAAAATCTTAATCTTCATCATTACCCCTAAGCTTAGTGTAGTGTAGGGTGTGTAGGTGTCGAATTGTAGGGTGTATGTGTCAAATTATGGGGTGTGTGTGTCAAATTTCCGAGAGTGTTTAGTGTCAAAGGGGATAAGTGTCATCTCCCCATGCTAATGTTTTATGAATTTGTTAATTGTAGTTGGTTAGTGATTAGGTTAGATAAGCATTCTAGTAATCCATTGATTTGGATTAGTTTGTGTAAATATCTTAATAATCAAGTGACTAACATTAGGTTAGGTTTTTAGGTTTATTGTTAATGTTGGACTCAACAAGTGTATAAAAAGGATAATGATTTCCATTAACTAACACATTAGTATCATTAAAATTCATAACATACACTAATATGGCTTAAATTTATTTTTCAGGATTGTAGATAAAGAGAAATTTTTGCTAAGTGTCTGCAGCGGATGAAGACTTCCACAACGGATGAACAAGAGTCTGCAGCGGATGAACAAGAGTCTGCAGCGGATGAAGACTTTTCATAGTGGAAGAACAAGAGTCTGCAGCAATGAAGAAATGCTTCCAAGTGTCTACAGCGGATGAACAAGCATCCACAGCGAATGACTAGTCCAAAGCTGATGAATTGTCCACAACGGATGTTCATCCACAGCAGACAGCTTATAGACTTAGGATTATTTGGTTAAAATTAGTTTAAGTTTTGATCTTGTTTCATTACATAATAGTAGTATGTTTGTGTATCAAATATCCTATGGTGCACTTACCTGATTTGGTAACTTACATGCATGTCCTTAATAACTTATAAAGTTCATATTCTCAAATATTTATATACATACTCATGTACATAATTATGCATGCATGCACGTTCAAGAAACATATACACATACTTACACATGCTAAAACATATATATAAAACTCTTATAACTATAATCAGATAAAGTCATCTTAGCAATTCTCAATTAATATGTATATATATAATACTAACTTATTATAGTCCCTAGAATTTTAATTTGCCTAACCTTAGTTTTAGGATCGTCACATTCTCCCCTTGTAAAAAGAATTTCATCTCGAAATTCATCTGTTGTTACCATCTGGTGATGTGGAGAGTTTATCTTTATAATTGTCCTTTTCATTTAGTTTAAGCTCAAATAAATATGGATATTTTCTTTTGATTTCATCTTCCCTTTCCCATGTAAATTCAGGTCCTCGTTTTGAATTCCATTTGACCTTTACTATTGGGATCTTACTTCTCTTTAAACCTTTTTACTTCTCTATCCATAATTACTACTAAAGTTTCTCATTTATTTTGACTTCCTTTATTAGTATCTTTAATGTCTCATCAATCAGACATTTCTTCAAGTTGGATACATAGAATGTGTTATGTAGGTCTAACTTGTATGCTACAGGTCCAATTCTATCTATTATTTCAAAAGGGCCAACATACATAGGGTTTAACTTATTCCTTTTTCTGGATCGGATAATTTCTTTTGATGGTGATACTTTTAGGTATACTTTGTCTCCGATTTGAAATTCTAAAGGCTTTATTCTTCTATCAGCATAACTCTTCTGTCTATCACGTGCTGCCTTTAATCATTTCAAAGATTTTATCAGATGTTTCTTATATGAGTTCTAGTCCTGTAAGTTGTCTATCCCCTACTTCATTCCAACATAAAGGTGATCTACACTTCGTTCCGTATAAAGCGTCAAATGGAACTGCCCCTATACTGGCATGGTAACTATTGTTATATGAAAATTCTATCAAAGGTAAGTGTACATCCCAATTACCACCAAAATCTAACGCACGGGCTCGCAACATATCTTCCAATGTCTGGATTGTTTTCTCACTCTGTCCATCTGTTTGTGGATGATATGCTGAACTCATATTTATTCGAGTTCCTAATGCTTTTTGTAAAGTCTGCCAAAATCTTGAAGTAAATCTACTGTCTCCGTCAGATATTATTGAAATTGGTATTTCATGTCTAGACACAATTTCTTTCATATAGATCCTAGCTAATTTTTCTATTTTATAATCTTCTTTGATTGGCAAGAAGTGAGTTGACTTAGTCAATCTGTCTACTATAACCCATATCGCGTCATAACCACTTGGAGTTCTATGTAACTTGGTTATAAAATCCATTGTAATCTGGTCCTACATCCACTTAGGAATTTCTGGTTGCTGCAAACATCCTGAGGGTTTCTAATATTCAGCTTTTACTCTTGAACATGTATTACATTATCCTATAAATTCTGCGACAGATTTCTTCATACCTGGCCACCGGTACTGATTTTTCAGATCTTTGTACATTTTATTGTTTCTTGGATATACTGAATATCTCGATTTGTGTGCTTCTTTTAGAATAGTTTCTCTAAGCATGTCATTATTAGGAATCCAAATTCTTCCTCTAAATCTCAGGATTCCATCTGACGTAGCTTCTAGTTGTTCGTTCTACCCCATCACACTTCTCAATTCATCTTTTTGTTAGGCTTTTCGAATTTGACTTATTAAATCCGAGTGTAATTCCATTCTCATAGCACGGACTCGTAATGGCTTAATTCTTTCCTTCCTACTTAAAGCATCTGCCACTACATTTGCCTTGCCTGGGTGATACCTGATCTCGCAATCATAATCACTCAGTAATTCCACCCATCTTTTCTGCCTCATATTTAACATCTTTTGATCAAATATGTGTTGCAAACTTTTATGGTCTGTATAAATTATACACTTGGTTCCATATATATAATGTCTCCAAATCTTAAGTGCAAATACTACTGCTCCTAATTCCAAGTCATGATTAGTATAATTCCTTTCACTTCCACTAAGTTGTCTAGACGCATATGCAATTACTTTATCTCTTTGCATTAGAACACATCCGTAACCTTGATGTGATGCGTCACAATATACTACAAAGTCATCAGTACCATCTGGAAGGATTAAAATAGGAGCACTACATAATTTGTGTTTCAGGGTTTCAAATGCAATATTCTGTTTTTCTTCCTAAACATATGGCTTATCTTTCTGAGTTAATTCTGTCAAAGGTTGAGCTATTTGCGAGAAATTTTCTATAAACTTTCTATAATAGCCAGCCAAACCTAAGAATTGACGTACTTCAGTTGGTGTTTTTGGAGCTTCCACTTCTTAATTGTTTCAATCTTTGCTGGGTCAACTTGAATTCCTTTTGGGTTAACCACATGTCCTAAGACTTGTACTTCTCTTTTCCAGAATTCACACTTTGAGAATGTGGCGTACAGTTCTTCTTTTTGAAGTAACTCCAAAGTTAGCCTTAGGTGCTTCTCATGTTCTTCCTTACTCTTAGAATAGATTAAAATGTCATCTATAAAGACTATGACAAATTTATCCAAGTAAGGTTTGCACACCCTGTTCATTAGATCCATAAATACAGCTGGAGCATTAGTTAACCCAAATGGCATTACAAGGAACTCATAATGACCATATCGTGTTCTTAATGCAGTTTTAGGTATATCCTCATCTTGCACTCTTAATTGATGATATCCGGACCTTAGGTCAATTTTTGAAAAATAACTCGATCCTTGCAATTGATCTAATAGGTCATCTATTCTAGGAAGCGGATATCTATTCTTGATGATTACCTTATTGAGTTCTCTATAATCAATGCACATTCTAAAAGTTCCATCTTTCTTCTCCACGAATAAAAGTGGAGCTCCCCATGGTGAAATGCTATGACGTTTGAATCCTTTATTCAATAGCTCCTGTAATTGATTTATCAATTCCTTCATTTATGTAGGCGCCAAACGATACGGAGACTTGGCAATAGGTGCAGTCCCTGGTACTAATTCAATTTTGAATTCTACTTGACGAGGGGACGGTAATCCTGGTAATTCGTCAGGAAATACATCTGGATATTCTCTAACAATAGGAACATCTTCCAAGTTCCTCTTAACTGGTTTCGTATCAACTACATGGCCTAAAAATCCTAAACATTTCTTTTTCAAATATTTCTGAGCCTTCATACAAGAGACTATTTTCATAGCACCTCTAGGTTTCTCACCATATATGAAAAGAATTCTATTATCTTTAATCAAAGGAATTTTAATTATTTTCTTTCCACAACTAATTTCTTCCTGATTCTTACTTAACCAATCCATACCCACAACAATGTCAAAACCTCCTAATTCAATAGGGATCAAATCTATGTCAAAGCAATGATCATCTAAATTCAAGGTATAGTTAGGAATAGCTTCACTGGCCTCTATTATTTTTCCATCAGCTAGTTCTATCATATACTTATTTTTCAGTTTTTCTGATGCTAGTCTAAGTAAGGATTTGAATGTATTTGAAACAAAACTTCAGGTTGCTCCCGTATCAAATAACATAGTTTCATACTGATCATTAATAAGGAACGTACCCGTCATAACTTCGGGTTCCTGTCGCGGTTCTTTAGCTTGAAGTACAAATGCTCGACCATGCGCATTCTTTGGATTCCTTAGAGTTTTCCCTTTCAGTTCCGGACATTCATTGCGAAGGTGATTCTCTTTTCCACACTGGTAACACACTGTCTTAGGATTTGCGGGTTCCTTACATTCTCTTGATGTATGTCCCTTCTTCTAGCAATTATAATATATTACCAACATACATTTCCCATCATGGTACCTTTTGCAGGCATTGCACCATGGTTGACCTTCTGTCTGTGGTCTTCTTTCCTGTGCAATTCCCATAAAGTTCCTTTCCGGATTTTTGTTTATCTTCTTATTTCGGTTTCCTCCAAATTTCCTTCCTGAGTTGTTGTTGTTCCATTTCCTTTTCTCTCCTACCTTTAGATCAATTAGTGATCCGTTCCTTATCATCTTATCATTCAAACTTCCCGCTAAAGCCACTGCATCATGAAAAGTCTTGGGCATTGCGGACTTAACCAATCCTCTTATCTGTGGTACTAAACCCCAGATATATCTTCCTATCCTTTTTGTTTCTGGCGTCACCTGATGTGGTACCAATCTAGATAGCTCATTGTATCTATCTGTATACTCCTAATATGCAGCATCCTTTATTTCTAGTGCCAAAAATTTCGCTTCTATCTTTTCTATTTCATTATAGGGATAGTATTTCTCAATCACTAGGTTCCTAAATTCTTCCCATCTTAATCCATTCATAGCATTTCTTCCTTTGGTTTGGACTTCCATCTTCTACCAAGATTATGCTTCTCCTTTAAGAGAATGTGAAGCGAACCTAGTCTTACAATTATCGGCACAATCACTGATATCTAACACTGACTCCATTTCCTCTAACCAACGTAATGCTTGCACTGCTCCACCTTTTCCATCAAAATCTCAGGGTTTATAAGACATAAAAGTCTTATAAGAACACCCTTTTCTAATTCCGTCTATAGCTTCTTCCTCGTGATTTTCTAATCCGTTGGCATTTCCTGGTTCATCGTTCCCAGGCGGTACACTTTTGAAGTTAAGGTTCTGTTGGAGTTGAGTTACTAATGTAGGTATTGCAGCTTCCAATTGTTGAGTCACTATTTGAGAAATCCTCTCATTCTCATTTGCAGTGATATTCACTAGCGGAGTTTCTTCTCCCAACCTTGTTCTTGGTCGTCCAACACGTGTAGTTCTTAGTACATGTTGAGTATTTCTCCTTGGCGGCATATTTCACTACATACCAATTATACTAATATCATAAAATTTTACTCAAACCATATCATAATATTTAATAGCCATAAACAAAATATTTCATTATATTCTTATTCTACATATTTTAAAGTATTCATATAATAGATAAGGTTTCCTATATTTCTAATTTTTCCCAAACCCAGTTCCATATTTTAGTGAAGATACTTTTGCTTCCTTCCTTAATTTCCTTGACATCTGCTTGAATCATCCGAATTTTTTATTGTATCTTCTTAACTTTCTTATGAATCTGGTTGGTAGTTTCCATCTGACATTTCCAACCTTTGCCTCTTAATTCCTCTTTCTTCAGTTTCAGAATTATCAGGTTGAATGGCGGGTGTTATATCAAATGTCAAGGGAAATGTTTCTGGGTTTTTGTTTTCTAGCTCTTTAACCTTCTTAGTTGAAAACTTCTTACCATGCCGTACACTCTTTCTTGGGGTCATAATTGTATAACCTTCCATTGTTACTGGTGCACGTCGGATGAAAAACTTCCGCTTTATATTGGTCTTAGTCTCGGGTTGGGATATTTCTATGTTGTCCTGAGGCTCTATTTCTGGTATTGTTTCTTTATGGTTGCTAGGGTCTGAATGTTTTGAAGAATCAGTTTCAATATGGTAGCTATTAGAATTATAAGTACTCATAGCTGCAAAAATTCTTACAAAATTTAATTTATACTATTAATAGTCAAAACAATTAATCAACCAAGCACAAAATTTCACATATTAATCACGTATAGCTTGCATATTGGTTCATAAATAAATACACTATTGTCTAAACATAGATATGTTCACATAAGATTTATCAGTAAAAATTTTTTTTAGTTATTTAGTCATACTAAAAGTTGTTATCACATAAGCTTATGGTTATAGTCTAGGTATTTACTAATAATACCTGATTCTCTATAACCAATGGCTCTGATACCAAGCTGTCACATCCCGGCGGAAGCGTGAAATGCTTGGGTGTGACTTTTGACTCATAACACATTGATTACAAAAACATACATTCACAACTGATAACTAATGATAACTTTCATTAGATAGTTATATATATATCGGGTTACATATTCAATTTCATACAAAATTTGTCTATATAGGACTTTTACATATGAACTAGTAACCCTGCATCAAAAGATTTTTCTTATCTGCTTCTTATAATCTCCCAGCTAGTAATGGACGTGAACATCCACGTAAATGCTGAGATCCATCAAGTCCACGGTTATCAATACACGTAGCCTCCCTACATACTCATACCATCCATTGTACAGGGTGAAAGTATACATGAGATTATAAAACATTCTGATTACCTAAAAAAGCATACTCAAACGGTCAACGTAAAGTTGGTGAGAACTTAGGTTTAGTAACTTAATTAATAATTTTCTTAACTGATGCAACATAAACAAATCCACAACCAAACCTACTTATATACCAAGTGATTCGTAACTGTCATATATATAAATCACAGAATCAAATAACATAACATCATGACTCTTATTCCAGTCGGTGCAGGAAACATGTTCCTAAGTAGCGCGACCTATATTATCTGACGGTTCCTTATATGAATTAATGGTAGTGATAGCAGTCAAATGACAGTAACTTATCAAAAATTCTTATTTATATTGGCATCGGACAATAGCTTAACCAGTATGTTTTTTCCCTAAAACTTATAAACAAAAAGGGGCTATGTTACTCACCTTTGTTTTTGCAAACTGATCAGATATTTCCTATAAAACAATTATTTGTTAGAATAAATACTTATTCTTTTAATTTATATTCACCTTTATTAAAAGATATTATTAATCAAGCTTTAATTCTTAAAACTATAGTTATCACTGTCCAAAAATTATAAAATTTTACCGACAGTAGTACCTTCATACCAAGATTATTATATAAAATTTTCAGTTCATATATCCTTACCGGTATTTTTCTGTAATTTTTACAATATTTTGAATTAATGGCAGATATAGCTATTTATCCCTAAAAATTCTGAAAATCACATATACTGTTTAGTTTAATGTCCAATAACTTATGTAAAATTTTCATGATTTTAGCTACTGTTTTGCTATCACTTTCGATTTTACTTCTTATTAATTGTTCTAAAATATAAAACTTTTGTTTTTATAAAACCTTCAAAACTTCCTATTTCATAAACTTTGTTACTGATTTTTATTGAAAATCAAAGAATTCTGTAGAAATTGTAATTAGATTTTGATAGTGAATCATCATAAGGGTTTATATGTGTGTTTAAACAAATGTTTATGAATCTAACCTTGATTGTATAGAAGATAAGAGTGTAAAGAGTGGATGAGGGAATCTTCAAGCTTCCGAGCTGGTGGTGGATGTTCTTGAGCTGGAATGATACCACAAAGATGTCTAGTAGATGATGGTTTTAAGGTGGTATTATGATGATGTTGATAGTGGTTTCAGGTGATATAAGAACCGAGAGAAAGCGATTGTGGAAGTTTTTGGGTTTTGGCCAAGGTTTAAAAAAAAAGAAAAGAAAATTCTTAACCATCATCGTTACCTTTAAGCTTAGTGTAGTGTAGGGTGTGTAAGTTTCAAATTGTAGGGTGTATGTGTCAAATTATGGGGTGTGTGTGTCAAACTCCCGAGAGTGTTTAGTGCCAAAGGGGATAGGTGTCATCTCCCCATGCTAATGTGTTTATGAATTTGTTAATTGTAGTTAGTTAGTGATTAGGTTAGATAAGCATTCTAGTAATCCATTGATTTGGAATAGTTTGTGTAAATATCTTAATAATCAAGTGACTAACATTAGTTTAGGTTTTTAGGTTTATTGTTAATGTTGGACTCAATTATTGTATAAAAAGGATAATGCTTGCCATTAACTAACACATTAGTATCATTAACATTCGTAACATACACTAATGTGGCTTAAATTTCTTTTTCAGATTGTAGATAAAGAGAAATTTTTGCTAAGTGTCAGCATCGGATGAAGACTTCCACAACGGATGAACAAGAGTCTGCAGCGGATGAAGACTTTCCACAGCGGATGAACAAGAGTCTGCAGCGGATGAAGAAAAGCTTCCAAGTGTCTGCAGCGGATGAACAAGTATCCACAGCAGAAGACTAGTCCACAGCTGATGAACTATCCACAGCGGATGTTCATCTACAACGGACAGCTTATAGACTTAGGATTATTTGGTTAAAATTAGTTTAAGTTTTGATCCTGTTTCATTACTTAACAATAGTATGTTTGTGTATCAAATATCCTATGGTGCACTTACCTGATTTGGTAACTTACATGCATGTCCTTAATAACTTATAAAGTTCATATTCTTAAATATTTACATACATACTCACGTAAATAATTATGCATGCATGCAAGTTCAAGAAACACATACACATACTTACACATGCTAAAACATATATATAAAACTCTTATAACTATAATCAAATAAAGTCATCTTAGCAATCCTCAATTTAATATGTATATATATAATACTAACTTATAATAGTCCCTAGAATTTTAATTTGCCTAACCTTAGTTTTAGGGTCGTCACACAAACAAACATAAATTTAGTGATTTGGTTAGCATATATTCAGTTTAATCCCAAATTCTTCTATTTTATTGCATATTTCACCACTAAAACACATCAAGAAAGCTTCATAGTTTAGAACACTATAATAAACCACAGTGTATCCTAACATATAATCTTATACTTCATAGTGACAAAATAAGATCATGATGAGAAATTAAGAACCAAATTAGAAAATTTTACAAGTGATTTCAATTTTTTTTCTTTATGCTCAGGTAAGTCGAAACAGTCAAAAAAGGAACATATCTACAAACACATATGATAATAAAATCACAATTAGCAAACACATATTTTAAAACTTTAAAATTCATGATCGATTCATGGAAACAAACACCCATGTTGCAGAAATCGAACAACACTAACTGATGAGTGAATTACATAAGCAATATGTTGATTGGATGTTAATTGGTTAATTTTCCACTTTTTAAATGAGTAACCTATATAAGAAAGAATACTAACCAATGTAAGAAGACATAATGACAGAACCAAAATCCTTTACAATATGACATATTCAAAGGTTGAAAGTACCAAAAGAAGTTTTATAAGAAGAGAAAACATAGAAAAAATGATTATACCTTCAACCGATGATATGAAGTAGGAAGGTGAACATTGAAACAGGGGAAAGAAGATTACCTAAAGTTGTCGTTAATAAAAACCCTATCAACGTTGATCGAATCAAGATTGGAGTAGGTACTAAAATAATCTCTAAACTTATTATCTACCATCGCAGACATTCGTACACCACTTCGACAGACTCCTCAAATCCTCATGTTGAATCTGCACTCACCCCAAATCGCTATCTTCCCCAACAACCGTCAACCTCTTCAACATCTAGATGATGGTGCCAAGAGGCTGAGCAAAAGCAAACGTGAAGGGCAAGGAAAGAGGTGGCAGTGTTGATTCGTGCGGTGTACCGCTGAGAAGGTGTCGTAGGTCACCCTCTTCCTCCTTTTAGACACTTTCTTTCTATCTCTCTCTTCTTTGAATCTCAACCTGTATTGAGTTGTGCATGCCATGTATACACACGTGTCTCCACAAGAAATTAAAGTACATGCATCATAACACATTTAATAGTGGTACATGATGCATCAATAGTGACAAAACACTATTCATTGACCTTTTCTTTTAATAGTATGATAATTATAATATGTATTTTTTCTAATAAAATTATAAAAAGTTTGAGAAAAAAAAGTAATGCCAATGGTAAAGGAGTTAAAGAAACTTTTGGTTAAATAATATTTTTCTCTATTTTTTAATCTAATTATATTTTTATACCTTTATTGTTACTTATTCTCTCTCTTCTTCACTCATAACCACTTTCAAGAATATTAAAAAATTTATAAGATTTGAATAGTAAATCCTCAAATTTACAAATAAACAGTGATATTTTCTCTATCCCTTACTTACAACCACTCAAAATCATTTTATATAATTTAAGGATTCTACTCATATATTTTTAAGGAATGGAATGTTAATGCTCTAAATGATATAACATGTTAAATTCTTTTTACTATACATATTTATTGTACACTAGGTTAGATACTCATATGATATACGTGTCAAAATAAGAAAATTATATTGTAGATGTTATATATGTATAATGTAATATATATTATAGATAAGACATTAATGAAATTATTATATATGACAAACATATTTAAATTATAAACAATAATATACGTTAAAAATAATACTAATTATTCACAAATAACCATAAACCTCTTTATATACAACACTTAATGTTTGGTTTGTAATTTTCCATCCTTATCTAATATTAGTAATTTTAGTTCATGTCTAACTAAAATAGTAAAAGTAAAATGATCCATAAATAGTAAGGTTAGGCTTACGAATATAGAAACTGTTTTTTTCCTCTCACAGCAGTAAGTCAAACTCTCTAAGGATTTGCATACCGTTGCGTGTATTTTAGTACACTGTAAACAGAACATAAACAGTAAGTATAGTGTTTATAAAACATTGCAATAGTTTGTTTCCATTACATGCTCGTTCGTTAGTATCATCTCAATAGAATAGATTTCATTTTGTTTTTTCTTGTCGCCTGGTTTCCACAGGCGAATGACTCTCAAATTCATGGTGTAATCATCTTCGCCTAAATCCAGTTGGTTAATGAAGGTGCTATGTTTTTTTATCCATTTGTGTGTATCTAAAAACCTTCAATGAAAATACTTGTAAGATTTATAACAAATGGAGGCATAGATTTGTGTGAATATATAGTTATGCGAATAAAGTAATTGTGAAGTTTAAATTTTTAGAGTGACAAACGTGTTGGGTTTGTGAAGGTTTGGGCTTGGGTTCATATTATGTTTTCTTGTTCTTTAAATTATAAACCCTAATTAGTATTTATATATACTTTGTTATGTATTAGCAATCATTGTACTGAACAAATAAAGAAAACCCTAGTTACAGCTCGTAGACGTAGGTCACACCGACCAAACCATGTTAAATTATTATGTCATTTATTTTTTGTTTGTGTGATATTTGTTTGTGCTCATGTGTTGGTTCCATTGCGTTGCTTGAAACCTAACAAGTGGTACTAGAGCTTTGGCTTGTTGAACATACTGTTGCACGGAAGACGATTCAAAGGAAAGTTTAATTTTTTTTCTTGATGATTGTCGTCATCGTTTCTTTTGTTAGAGGTTGTGATTAAAAGGGAAAATAATTATCTCTAGAGATAAACCTTTTTTTGTCTTTTTGTGGTTGGGGTTGTCAAACAACGAAGAAAGAAAGAAGTATTGTTTCTTTTCTTGTTGGGAGATACGCTGGTAAACAAAAACAAGAAGAAGGTAACATTTGTTTTTCTTGAAGTTTGTGATAAACCAAAGAAGAAGAAAAAAAGATGGAGTTGCTATTATTTTCTTGGGTGATTACTTCAATTTAAGAAAAAAAATTTATTTTTTCTTTTGTTGATTTCTAATGTCGCAAGTAATCTAGAAGATCGAGAAAAAGTTAGTACCAAGCTAAACTCTTTAAAGCCGCTGATCAAGGTTTGGTAAAAACTCTTGAATTTATTGGGTAAAGGTTAGGGTTTTGATTTTTTTTCAAGTTTCTACTTTGACTATTTGTAATCAACTATGAAGTTTGGGAAACCGTTCTTTTTTGTGAATTCAGTATTTGGGTTTATATTTGTCTACAATGGTTATTTGTAGCAGCAAATCCATAAATTGACAGTGAAAAACCGTCAAGTTTAGTGTCGTGCCATTGTTGTGTCTATTCAGTGTTTTGATTTGCTTTTTGTTTGCTGTTTGAGATGGCTAAAGATAGGAAGGTTGTGATCGAGAAATTTAACGGTTTCGATTTTAGTTGGTGGAAAATACAAGTACAAGCATTGTTATGTCAAAAAGACTTGGATGTGGTACTATCAGAAAAATCTAAGAAAATGAAACAAGTTGATTAGGAATCAAAGCACAAAAAGGCTCGTGCGGTTATTACATTGGATTTGATGAATAGTGTTGCTTTTAAGATCATAAAGGAAACCACAACTCATGGTATGTTGTGTGCTCTATCGAATATGTATGAGAAACCGTCTTTGGCTAATAAGGTGTTCTTGATTCGAGAGTTGGTGAACACAAGGATAAAAGATGGAAGCTTAGTGGTTGCTCAGATTAACAACCTTAATTGAATCTTAACAAGACTTGTATCTGTTGGAATTAAATTTGATGATGATTTTAAATATCTATTGTTGTTGTCGTATGTACCTAATAGTTGGATTGGAACTGTAACTGCAATTTCAAGTTCCGTAGCGACTATGGGTTTCACTCTTTGACCACGTGTCAATACTTTAGTAATTGATCTAAATACGTTATTTTACATTGTTGTTTATGGAATAGTTTACTTTGTTTATGTTTTGTTCATAGGTGTTTGAAACTTAAAGGAGTTTATTTTGAGGCAAACAAAGCAAAACACGAAACTAAAGGGACTGAATATGTAAATATTAAAAGTTACAAAAAAGCCATTTCTAAAGGTAGGCCGGCATATCATACGTCGGGTATGGGCGTATCATACGCCAGGTGGTGTATTGGCGGCGTATTTGTGGGCGTATTTGATCAAACTTCCAGAAAGTTGGGTGTATGAATGCTGAGGGCAGAATATGATACAGCGGGGGCGGAGTATGATCCGGTGATAGCTGAACAAACTCTAGATGTTTGGGATTTTCAAGTTTATTTAAACCAAATCAATCCTAATTCGAACTACAATTTCACCTACACGAATTGTAATAAATTCAAGGAGATTTTTGGTGCCTTGAAGCTTTCTAACATCCTCCACATCATCATTGATCATCATTAGAAGCAAGATTGAAAATTTACTGAAGATGATGCGTGGCTAGGTTTTCTTGATTGTCATATAAGATAATTGGTATGCTTTATATAGATTTTTTAATAAACATTAGACTATTGAATGAAGTTTTATTTTTTGAATAATTAAAAGGATTACATGTAAATAAAGTTGTGTGCTTGATTATTAGTTTTCGGTTTCCTTGCATCATGAGCTCATTAAGAAGAGTAGACAACCTGATATAGGTAAATTGGTAATCTTATGAACGAGCGAGTCTTAAAAAATTGTTCTTTAGTTATCACTTTAATCAAAAGTAAAATCTTGAAGTTAAGTTCTTATAAATCCTAGGTTAAACATATCAATTGTTGATCTTACAAAATTGGAAACCTGGAAGTGATTGTTTCTCGTTATTTAAGTAAATTCATTCCAAAGTTTGTTGCGTTTTACATTGGTGTTATTGAATTCATCCAAAGTTCTAACTTTTAATTCTAAAGTTGTGTCTTTTAGTTAATCGAGTCGTATTAATTAAACACTTTCCACAAATTCCATGTGGAGACGACCTTACTTACCCTTATGCAATTAAGTAGCTAAGACCGATATATTAACTTATTTTTTATAGAGTCTCGACAACCAGATCAGTCTTAATGGTATTCGGGATCTACTTATGGGTGAAGATATCATTAGAATGAACTCGGGTGAGTTATCAAATAGTGAGCTATTAAATGTTGGCCGGGGTCGGGATAATAACAGGTATAGTGGGAGTTGGGGAAGGAGTTTAGCTAAACCTAGAAAGAATGTGAAGTGTTGGAGCTGCATTGAGGTAGGACATGTTAAGAGTTAGTGTTAGAATAAGAAGGAATTGAACACCTCTGCTAGGGATGTTTCTGATGATGATGATGGATTGATACTTAGTGTAGAAAATAGTGGGGACTCTTGGGTCATGGATTCAGTGGCTTCATTTCACGCCATGGACAATGGGGAAAAGATGGTGAATCTAAAACATGGTGATTTTGGAAAGGTACGATTAGCTAATGATGAGATACTTAAGGTAACGAGCAAGGAGGATATTGATCTGGTTACTTCATTGGGAACTACATGGAACTTGAAAAATGTTAGGGTGATTCTGGGGCTAAAGAAGAAATTGATTTAGTTAGTTGGTTGGATGAACAAAAACCAAAAGTAAGATTTGGTGGTGGTAAATGGAGGGTGATCGATGGCAATCTTGTTATTGCTCGTGGTGTAATGTGTGGGTCATTGTATACGGTTAAGGTGCCTGTTGAGGGATGTATGACCGTTCCAGTTAAGCATGACAAAATCTGGTGCTAAGAAAGTTCATTTTGCAAACGTGAAATCTGGAGTAAGGATGTTAGGTGAACAAGTTCCAAAGTCTAAACCATTCAGGGGATTCTGTGATAGTGGGAGCGCAAGACATGTTCTGGGTACAGTTACAAAGAACTGATGTGTTTTAAATTTCCCTCCCTTTTTTAAAACTTCACCCTTTTATAAAATATTTCTAACCGCCAAACCGGTTCTAAGAAGCTGGTTCTTGGAGAAGAAAACGAGTTGGGTGGATCGAACCAGTGGCCAACCGAATCCCAGTCCGGCCGGTCCGATCCGAGTCTAACAACACTGTTTAGAGGATGCTTCTTGTACTTTATTTTTCCTTGTACTTTCTTTTAAGGTCCTCCTTGTATGGCTTATCTAGCGCCTTGCTAGTGTGAGGCTTTTTTTTCAATAAGAGTGTTGCCTTTCAATAATCCGGCCGGTCCGATCTGAGTCTAAGGTACCTGTTGAGGGATGTATGACCGTTCCAGTTAAGCATGACAAAATCTGGTGCTAAGAAAGTTCATTTTGCAAACGTGAAATCTGGAGTAAGGATGTTAGGTGAACAAGTTCCAAAGTCTAAACCATTCAGGGGATTCGGTGATAGTGGGAGCGCAAGACATGTTCTGGGTACAGTTACAAAGAACTGATGTGTTTTAAATTTCCCTCCCTTTTTTAAAACTTCACCCTTTTATAAAATATTTCTAACCGCCAAACCGGTTCGAAGCAGCTGGTTCTTGGAGAAGAAAACGAGTTGGGTGGATCGAACCAGTGGCCAACCGAATCCCAGTCCGGCCGCTCTGATCCGAGTCTAACAACACTGGTTTAGAGGATGCTTCTTGTACTTTATTTTTCCTTGTACTTTCTTTTAAGGTCCTCCTTGTATGGCTTATCTAGCGCCTTGCTAGTGTGAGGCTTTTTTTTCAATAAGAGTGTTGCCTTTCAATAATAATAATAATAAATTCTCACATGTTTAAGTTATAAAGTAAATTACTATTTGCATCTCTAACATTTGTCAAACATAACTACTTGAATCCTTGAAGTTTTAAATTTGCAATTTTCCCCGTGACATTTTATCTTTCTCTCCATTTGAGTCTAAAAACCTAACGCCGTTAAATTTTTCCCTTAAAACCTTTGTCAAAAGACTAAACTACAATTAAGAATTAAAAAAAATATGGGACCTATCCACCCCATCATCTTTTCACTTAATCTAAATAAGAATCATTCCCCCCTCTCTCTCTCACTCTCTCTCTCTCTCTCTCTCTCTCTCTCTCTCTCCATCACCACCACCCAGCACCGCCACCACAGCCACCCAGCACAGCCACTCAGCACCGCCACCATAGCCACCTAGCACTACCACCATAATTGTCCATCGACGCCACCACAGCCCCCATCGCCACCATCACAGCCCCCATCACCACCACTACAGCCCCTAACGCCACCACACAGCTGACTATCGCCACCACCACATCCTCCAACACCACCATCACGGACAACCATCACCACCACCACAGCCCCCATCGCCATCGCCACCACCACAACCCCCATCTCATTTTCCCATTTCAAAACCCTTATAAAACCTCCATCAAACTCTTCAATTAATCCATCGGCGGTAATGGCATCGCCACCATAGCTCATCCTCACACAGGAGATGGTGTGTGTTTAGTGGGGTGTTTGGTGAAAAAGATGTGTTTAATGTCAAAAGATGTGGGTGTGTCCCACAAGTGTTTTTTAAATTTATTCTTAGGGGCAGTTTAGTAAATTAATAAAAGTTTAATAGGAAGGCTAATAGTGTTAGTTATTTGGACTCAAATAAAAAGAAAAATAAAACGACAGGGTGCAAATTGCGAATTTAAAACTTCCGGGATTCAAATAGTTAATTTTGATAACGTCAGGGACGCAAATAGTAACTTTGTCTAAGTTGTATAAATATTTTATTAGAAATCAAGAATTTAGCATAAAATGAAATAATTTATGTACATTATATATCACACATTCGTAAAGAAATAAAACCTTATTTACGTTAAAACTTTCACATATAAATAAAATAAAGATATTTGTTCTTCTGTATATTTTATTTGCACTAAAAATATTCAAATACTATGAGTGTATAGAATAAAATTGAATTTGAGTAAATTAAATCTAATATTTAATTTTCAAATATCTGAAGATGGATTCAAATTCAAATTACATTTGAAATACATCTATTCAAATTTAAAACCCAAAAATTCAATTCTAATTTTAAATTCGTTGATTTGACACGAATTTAGTTAAAATAATAAGAGTAAATTACACGGATCGTCCCTGAGGTTTGTTCAAATTTCACATTTCGTCCCTGTGATTAAAAAATTACATATTTAGTAATAGCTTTGAAAAAACGTAACACCTTTGGTCCCTCGGTTAAACGGGTGTTAGTTTTTTTCCGTTAAAATTTAAAAAATGACGATTTTACCTTTGAAATAAAAATTATAAAAAATCAAAAAATTATAAAATTACTTAAGCCCCTTTCTTTATAGTTAAATTACCAAAACACCCCCGACTCATTTTACACCACTCCAGTTATCTTCTCAGGCGAAAGATTTTTATTCCGGTGAACTCTCCAGCGACCCGCGACCACCTCTGACACCACTTGCGACCACCTCCCATAAATACCTTCATAGTCTTTCCCATATTCTTCTTCTTCTTCTTCTTCTTCTTCTTCTTCTTCGAGTTTTTCCAATGACAACTCCGGCCACCACCATACGACTCTGACACCACCATTCGACTCCAGTACCAGCACAGCATTGCCAACCACATAACTCAAGCCACCACCATGCGACTCCAGTGCTATTGAGCCATCTCAATCGGACCTGAAATATCAAGCCTATTTCACTTCTTGGTACAGGAAGAAGAATAAAAGAAGAAGAAAATGTGAAGGTGGAGATGGGAATGTGTGGTGGTGGTTAGAAAGAAGAAGAAGAAGAAGAAAGGTTGAGGTGGTTGGTATAGGTTGTGGCTTCAGGTGGAGGAGGTTGGTACGGGTGGTGGTGGTGGTTGTCGGAGATGGATGGATGTCGTGGTGGTGGTGGCTACCGGATGGGGTGGGTAGATGGTGGTGGTGGTGGTGGATGGGAGGTGTATGGTGGTGGTTTGTTGTTCCAGAGATGAATAAGAAGGGTTAGGGGGATCCTATGTTTTGAATTGATTTTATATATTATTCATATTTTAAGAAAGGGGTAGAAAAGATCATTTCACACTTACTTAACGGAATATTTTAATAGCAGTTAGAGCCAGGGATGAAAAGCGTTTCATTTTTCCAAACCTTATGACTAAACGTTTAATTTTTCAATCACCGGGACGAAAGGTGAAATTTGAGCAAACTTTAGTGACGATCCATATAATTTAATCAAATAATAATAACTTTGTTTTATTATATCTTTAAAATTGATGCAAACTTAAAACATCCAAATATGAAACCATCAAAAACTAAATTGTAACATAGAAAATGCAATTTCAGCTTAGTAAACTCTTTATTTTAAAAAGAGTAAAATGTTATTTTCGTCCCTGACGTTTTGTTAAATTTGTCATTTCAATCCAAATACTTTTTTTTCCATTTCAATCACTATAGTTTACCAAATGTTATCATTTTCATCCACTCCACTAACTCCGTTAAATATGATGGCATTTTAGTTTTTTTTTAACACTCTAATTATCTAATTAAAACAAATTAATCAATTAATATTCAACTAAAACTAAAAAAACATATGAAGCGACTAGTGAGACCGGGAGCTTCGATTTAAAATCTTCGATTAACTCTAACTCATGTTGTTCGGTTGAGGTCTGCTTTGAGATTTCAATTAATCTTCATATTTTGTTCTAACGTGTACATTTATGCAATTGATGTCTGTTGTGGGATTGACGTCTGCTGTTGTCACGCTTTGTTTGATTGATGTATGTTATTGTCACGTTTGTTCGAACGTGACAACAACACATCTCTATCAAACAAAATATGATAACACTAAATCTCAATCGAACAACGGTGCACGTTTGAACAAAACCTGAAGATCAATTAAAACCCTACAGCAGACCTCAATCGAATAACATGAGTTAGAATTAACCAAAACTTTTAAATCGAAGTGTCTGGTCTCACTAGTCACTTCATATGTCTTTTAGTTTTAATTAAATATTAATTTATTAATTTGTTTTAATTGGATAATTGTTGTATTGAAAAACACTAAAATACCATCATATTTAACGAGATCTTAACGGAGTTAGTGGAGTGGATGAAAATAACAACATTTGGTAAACTACAGTGACTAAAATGGCAAAAAAAAAAAATTGGATTGAAACGGCAAATTCAACAAAACGTTAGGGACAAAAATGACATTTAACTCTTTTAAAAATGAAAAACTACTAAACCCATAAATTAAAGCAAAGGTATTGGGAAGAAGCTAACAGCACTAGAGGTGGGCAAAAAAACCGGTTCGGGAACCGGTTTGGGCAAAAAAACTGGAACCGGTTACTGGCCCGAACCGGTTTCTGGCCCAAACCAATCCCCACCCGGTCTGAACCGCTGGTTCCTCAATAGGTTTGAGGTTTCATGTGTTGAAACTAGTTTCAAACTGTTCCCAAACCGGTTTTCAAACTGGTTTTTAAAAAGTAGCAGTTATAAAACGGCTATATAGCCATTATATAGCCGTTTATGACCGTTTTTTTGTGTTTTTTTACCATTATACCCCCATTAAGCTAGTATACATATGTATTGGATGTTTTGGTTGAACCACAACAAGTTAAAACACTCTTTACTCTCAAAAAACGCTCTCTATTCTCAAATACGCTCAATACTTTCGTTCATTTAAAAAAAACTCTCAATACTCTCGTTCATTTCAAAATGGCTTCATCAAGTGATCAATCATCCGTTGGTTGTGATGCGTCTTCAAGCAACATGCTGGTAGCAATCCTTCCTACGAATAGGAACCCCGAAATATGGTGCAATTACGATTTATGTCAAATGGCTAGCGGTCCAAACAAAGCTCGTTGCAAGTATTGTCATAAGTTTTCAAAAAAGATGCAAATACAACTTTGAAAAACCATATTGCGAATAAATATTGTAAGGTTTTGAAATGTGAACCATTTCAAGGTCAAGCTTCGATGACAAGCGAATGAAATGTTTGGGCTTATGACGTTGATGCGGTTCGTGAGCAAATGGCGCATTTTGTAATTCAAAAAAGTTTGCCATTCAAACATTTCGACAATGAACGTTTGACCCGGCTAATTCAACGAACTCTCCAACCGCGATACACACATGTAAGTCATGCTACACTTAGAAGAGATTTCTTAAAAATGTGAAAAAAAGCTAAAATTGAATTAATATCTTATTTTGAAAATTTACAAACCGGTGTTAACTTAACTAGTGACGTTTGGTCGACTCCGCACGGTTCACCGGACTCGTACATTTGTGTCACCGCCCATTGGGTTGAACCCGGTTCGTGGCAAATGATGAAACGTACGATTGCGTTTGAATTGTTTGATTATCTTCACACTGGGCAAAACATTTTTTATCTTATTGATAAAGTTATTAAAACGTATAAATTAGAAAACAAAATATTTTCTATATCTTTTGATAACGTGTCAAATAATACGCTTGCGATAGAATATCTAAAATTAAAATATAAACCAATTTGTGACGGTGTGTTTTTTCATAGTCGATGTGTTACGCACAATATAAACTTAGCCATTCAAGAGGGTTTAAAAACTATTGAAACAGTAAAAGATAGTTTTAAAAGAATGTTACGTAATATTTTTAGCAGTAACCAAAGATATAGTAGGTATCGCAAGTTTTGTAAAGACGCAAATTCTAAATGTTTAGGTTCGAATTGGGACGTACCTACAAGATGGAATTCGACTTGTAACATGTTTGAAAAGGCTATTGACCAAAAAGAAAGTTTAATAGCCTTTCATAATGCTTTGGTGAGTCGTGGAAAGGCTTCGACTTACCATCCATCGGGTTGGGCTATTATTGAAGAAATAATCAAAATGCTTAATGTTTTTAAAACCGCAACTACTTGTCTTTTTGGAGTTTATTATCCAACGAGTCCAATAGTACTTCACCAAATTTACTTAATGACTTCAAAATTAAATGAGTTGTCGTATAGGGGTAGACCTTATTCGGATATTATACCACAAATGAAAGAAAAAATTAAAAAATATTTTAAAGAAATACCTCCGGTTATTACATGTGTCGCTGCCTTAAACCCTTGTTTAAATACGTCGGGGGTTGAAACTTTACTTGATAAAGTTACTTTTAATTTAGATTTAGAAGAAGAAAACCCATATTATGCTCAAAGTGCAAAAAATAATTTTAACACACATTTATGCCAAATGTTTAATATTTATTTAGCAAAATATGGTGAAACATCAAACATACATGAGTCTATGCGGCATGCGGCACATGACGAAGGTTCAAGTGATCCAATGTTTGCTTTGTATAATACTTTAAGAGATGAATGCAATAAACGTCAACGTGGTAACACTCCGAGTAGTGAAATCGGGAGGTATAGTGGAACAAACTTTTTATCCACCATGACTCCACAAGATTTTAAAAATTTTGACTTGTTGGCTTGGTGGAAAGGTAAGGAAGATCAATTTCCAATCCTATCCACCATGGCCCGAGATTTACTAACCGTCCAAGCTTCCACGGTAGCTTCGGAATCTGCTTTTTCTGTTAGTGGCAGGATTATATCAATACGAAGAACCCGACTCACTCCTGAAGCAGTTGAAATGTGTATTTGCTTGAAGGATTATTTGGATACAGCTGAAAAAATACAAGACAAATGCTTACTTGAAGGAGAATTAGAATATGAATCCGAAATATATGAAGACAAAGTAGACGATGGATTGACACCCGGAATGACCGATGATGAAGCGGCATATGACGAGTTCCTTCGTAATACCTCGGGTTCTGGTGGCGAAGAATAAAGTTTACGTCATTTGAATTGTTTATATGTTTTGAATAGTATCTTTATTTTACATTTTATGTGATCTTTGATAAAAATAAATAATTATATTTAATTTTTCATGTATCATAAATCATAATTATATTTTTATTTAATGTTTTATGTTTTATATTTTAATATTTATAAATAATTTATATAAATGTGTAAACTTTGATAAAAATAAATAATGTTTTTGATCAATGAACAAGTTTTGAACAATTTGATAAGTGTGAAAAACTTCTGAAATTTGGCCAAGTGTTCAGGCGCATGAGCACTGTTTGAGCGCATGAGAACTGTGGGCGCATGAGAATTGTTTGGGCGCATGAGAACTGTTTGGGCGTATGAGCACTGTTTGGGCGCATGAGCACTGTTCGGACGCATCTGTTTGGCGTTTCTTCTTTGCACTGTTTTGAGGGTTTGGAAATTTAAATTTAAAAAAAATGAAAACCCAAACCGGTTTGGGCCCGAATCGGTTTTCAAACTGGCCCGGACCGGTTCGATAGGTTTGAATATCCTAGCCCTAAAACCGGTTTATCAAACCGGTTGAAAATAAACCGGTTGAAACCGGACCGGTTTGAAACCGAACCGGTTTGGCCCCAAAAACCGGTTTGTACACCTCTAAACGGCACCATAGGAAAGGAGGAAGCCACATTTTTTAATAAGAAGATTCCAGACCTTGGGGTGGAGCAATCAAAGAAAATAAAAATAAAAATTAAGAAAAAACAAAAAAAAAAAAAGAATCAACTCTAGAACATTGGCGGATTACTGCTTGAAGACGGAAGAAGGAATCCCCCAGACTAGCAGAGGCTCATCTTTGCAGGGAAATAGCTTGAAGATGGAAGGACATTAGCAGATTACAACATCCAGAAGAGAGGAGAGGAGGTTAGAGCATTCACAGTAGGTGTCCAATTTTGATTTTAGTGTGTGCCCTATATTATAAGGGATGGTTGTAACTAGATATGAGTGAAGTAGAGAGAAAATTTATGGGGATTGTACCGTGATTCCCCATATTTGGGGAAACACGTTACAACTCCCATCAATTTTTTATTAGTTTTAAAAGTTTTTGCGTTTTTAGTGTAAATATGAGCATGGGAATAATGATGCTAGTGTGAATGATCTTAGATGGCGTGTCTTCCGCCATTTTTTCCCTTTCAGGTTTAGGTTCCTCCTTTTTTGGTCGATTCTTCCTCATTCCTAGTGAAAACTTAGCCTTATTTTTTAATTTTTTCTTTATAATTTATGGTTCTTGAATTTTAATAATCTTAACTTTCATCTATTAACTAAGATTAATCTCAACTCAATAAATGTTTACAGATATTTTCAACTTTATATTTATTTTCCTCCAACTATAAATTTATTTTCAATTCTGCCGCCACCTAGCTTCTATTAAGTTCGTTTTCTGATGTTTAGCCTCTATCATCAGCTAATATCTACCTCCAATGAGTCAAAGATCAAGAGTTGAAGATTGAGTGGTTTTAGGGTGCAAAAGTTTTCGATTGACTAACCTGATTGTAGATTTTAACTTTCTGCTTAGTATTTCTGCCACATAAGCAAGTCACATCATCTCAGAAAACTAATGAGGTTAATTCTAAGTTACTAAGAGATCGTTAAAGGAAAATAAGCTTAAAATTAAAAGTGTCTGTAAACATTTCTAGTGTTGGAATTAACCCCAACCAATAAATGCAACTAGAGATTATAAAAACCCAATAACACTATAATTTATAGTTTATATATGTAACATATTATTTGTTTCCTTAATTTCAATATCGTGATTTTGCCAAAGTAATTTCATATTAATTAAAAACTCATTGGGAGTGAACATGAACTCGTGAGTGAATAAGATTCACACATGAACTCATTGCGAGTGAATAAATTTATCGATAGTAGTGACTCCCAAACTACAATCATTTACTTGATGACTTATTTTGAATTATTACTCTATAGTTAATAAACCAACGTAAATGAACAGTGTAAAGGAAAGGGTATTTCTGAAATTTCATGTGTGGCAGCCTTTTGTTTAAGTGTAGTATTATTTTAAAGCCACGTTTTTCTCCCCTAATTCATTGTGTATATTGGTTTCATTCTGATACGGATTGAAGACGATCTTCATTCTCTGCAAGCACATGACGGTTGCACGAGCTCGACAATTAAGGTAAACCTCCAAACCCTGATCGACTTTCGGGGGGTTAAACGCTTGATAAGCATTGATCTGTGGTTGTATGGTCGTTTTTAGGCATGGACAACCTCCGGCGCTTCGAACGGAAACACAGATGATGGCATTGGGTTTTTTTGCAGAAAAACTCTCCTTTTCTTCTTTAAATCTCAAGAACTTCTACAGTATGACAATTAGGTAAACAAGTGGACCGCTTTAATTCCTTCCACACGTTTGAGTGATGCCACCAACACCTGATTTTGCGCCACGCCTTTCACCTTATCGAATTCACATGCAGGTTTTGTCACTTCCTTTGCTACAATCGAACTCGATTTCACTTGCTGCCATGGCCCATGGCGGTGCATGAGAGAGGCACCCACGATTGTTCGAACCATTGGTTGTTTCCATGGCGATTCATGAGAAAGTGTGGAGTTATTTCCCTCGCTTCGCTTTGATGGTGGTCGATGATGGTGATACGAGTTCAAAGAGTTATTTCCCTCGCTTCGCTTTGGCTCATCGACAACTTCCGGTAATTACGTTTGTCTACATTTGATGATTATTACGATCTTTTTAGGTTGATAAATTGCCCCTTTTGAGACTATTGGGGTTGGTTTCATTGGAAAATTGGTCAAAGCATATTAGTCCTTTTGGAACCTTAGCTAGACAATAGAGATTCTGACAAACAACGACCTAATTTCTAGAATTCTGATCAAGTTCTTCCTGATGATGTGATATATGTTGATTTTTTATATATTTGTTTTCGGGTGTTTAGAGTCGCGATGATCTTGACTGCTTATATATGGTGAAAATTCACATAACATCCTTGCATTTGAGTTATTTCTTCACTTAAAGCTTTTAATCTGAGGAGTTAAACAACAAAAGAGTGGGAGGTAAGAGGTGAGTTTTTAGCCTGATTTCTCATTTAGGTAACATAATGTTTTAGATTTTTTTGTTTAGTTCATTTGTGATTTTTGCTGATTAATTGACGTCTCTATTCTTTTGCTTTGCTGGATTGACTAATTGTTCTGATGTTTCACAATTTTTTTAGTGGTTTCTGGTGTGGAACTTGCAATGGGTAAAGAACATCACAAATGCAAGATATATAGTTATCCTATGTTAAATAAACTATCTTAACTGTAGTGTTGTCGTTGTTAACAAAGGTGTGAAGACCATGGATTAATCATCTACATAATCTTGGTGTGAAGTTTTGAAAGGTTACATGTTTGTAGAATTCTAACATTAATAATTCTCATTCTTTCATAGAAAGATGCCCCTATTTTTATAAAATTCTTTGAGTACTTAGTTCATTTGAAATCATTATTTGTGTTGGTTCATTTTGATAGTTTCTTTTGACCGTTCATTTGTCGTCATTTAATGTGCTTACTTCATAACTTCAATTGAGTTGATTATTTTGAGAGGTAAAGGTGGCCTTCAAAAGACCGATGAGATATTGGCTGTAAGGCCTCGTTCCCGAAGACCTCACAGTTGGTCAGTCACAGCATAATTAAATAAAAACATTACATAATTCTTAAAACAATGCAGCGGAATTAACATAAAAAACCATTCACTTCTTAATAAATGCTGTTGCCAAGCAATACATTTGTGTTTGTTATCAGTTACAAAAGATCAGTTAATTGCATTACAAAACAACAATATTACTAAGAGTGAACGGATGCCAGACTAGCCCTGACGAGTAGCCTCCCCGTGTGCCATCCTCAGCAAAATTACCTGCCAACTGAAAATGCATAAAAGTCAGCGTTACTGAGTGAGCCTAGTTTTAAAACCATAAAATACCTTGTAGGGTTGTATATGAAAATACCCTTTAAAATACTGTACATTTTGTTTCGTGTGACCACACATCATACATACACATTGATAATCTTTATTATTCTCTTCACCATCGTTCATTTCATACATTCATCATTATCTTTACTTCTTTCTGGATCCTGTCTCATGCAATACCCCCAATCATGTCTGGAGACTGATACGATGCCAGGGTACGTGACAAGGACCCCGTCTCTTTTTGCAACACCCCCGCCTCATATCTGAAGACCGTCATAGTACCGGGGTGAGCATCACGACATCTTTCGGGTAAATCTCATGGATTAAACCCCTTACGAGTCTGTTGTGACAATACGGTCACTCACCTCAATCTTGGCTTACGAGTTTGTTGCGACAACACGGTCACTCACCTCAACCTTTGCTTACGAGTCTGTTGCGACAACACGGTCACTCACCTCAACCTTTGCTTATGAGTCTGTTGCGACAACACGGTCACTCACCTCAACCTTTGCTTACGAGTCTGTTGCGATAACACGGTCACTCACCTCAACCTTTGCTTGCAAGACTTTCATTTATTCATTACTTACGTTCCTCTTCTTTATTAACATTAATCTTTCACTTTCTTTACGATAATACTTTACGCATACGAATATAAACACACCACGTAAAGTCACATTATACATAGTATAAAGCATCAACAACAGCCCACAACATGCATCACCACAACAGACATGAACCAACAAAACATTCCAAGACTTACCCATTACATTCTACTTCCCAAGATTTAGAAAAATCCCAAGTCCTTAGACTATGCGGATGAACAGAGACTAATGCGGATAAACAATAACTAATGCGGATGAACAATAACTAATGCGGATGAAAGTCTTCAGAGATTATTCTAAGTGCCCAACTAAATGCTGGTAGAACAAATGCGCATGACTGAAACAAATGCGCATGAACACTGTAGCAAATGCGCATGAACACTGTAGCAAATGCGCATGAACAAAAGAAATGCGGAAAAAAACTTGGGCACATGAGCAACTACACATGCGGATGAAGATACAACAAATGCGCATAAGCAAAGTACTTAAGTGTATGTTCAGCTCTTAAATGCGGATGAACTAACCAACCTGCAAATGCACTTATGCAATTATTCAGTCCCCAATCCTCGATCTAACACATCCTTATCATAGATCTAACATGCTTAACATCTAGAGCATGCATACAACCACGAAAACACTAACAATTCCCAACCAATCATGCTTATCCATCTGTTCGAAGCTTATACTCAACATCCTAAGCATCAACAGCACATAAACCACCATAAAGCACGAACATAATCACCCATATACATATGTTAAAACATAAAACAGTTGTAAAACCTTTTAAACATGCATTTTCAGCCCCAAGAAGTTTAAAACACATAAAAACCGGGGTCTAGAACTCACCTAGTGCAGCAAACAAGCAAAACTCCTCCAAACTTGCTTGTACAAGAGTTCAAACACCAACAAAGATTTCAGCCTTCTACTTCTTCACAACCGAGAGAAAACCCAAATTCAGCTTCTTTTCTTCTTCCTTTCGGTCGACAGTAGCAGTAGGAAAGGCATATGGGCAACCATGCCTTTTAAAACATGCATTTTGACTTTTGTGTACCATTTACACATCACACCCCTCATCTTTGGTCCCTTTTTGCTTTCTTCACGATGCTTTTCCTTTCTTTGACTTGACAAGAAAATTTCAGGTGTTACATTGGCTAAAACAACAAACGCTTACATTCTCCTACAATTAACCAAGTGTAGTTTCTTTAACTATTGTTGTTATATTTATGTTACAACTATAAACTGATTATTTGTATCTCTAAGATCTAGTACAAATGAAGCAACTGGACCTAAAATCTAGAAAGGTCCAGATGGGAAAATTGATGCTATTGTTTCTTGCATTGGCACCGCTGGTTTGATAGTTTACTTCTTTAGGTAAATTTTTTTTAAAACAATAGTGATTATGCATTACCACTAACAAGTTGTATTCATATTTTTATTTATCAGGTCCTATATAGTCATGAAAGATATTTGTTAAAACATAATCAAAATAATGGAGAAATTATCTCAACAATTACTTCCTATCAATGAAATTACATTTATATCTGTTTTCTATATTGTACATTCTGGAAAGAGGCAAAAATAAATCTTGATCAGTGGTCATATGACATAATAAAAGATTATTGTCATAAAGCTATGTGGCTTATACTAATAGGTTCTTGATAGCTTATCAAATGGTTTGTTGATTTTGAGTTGATGGGTCATGTAATCGATATTCATTTGACTATTACTAAAGTTTCACAAATTATCACCAAGTTTTATACCTGTCGAAAGAAGCTTAGCGATCGTTCAAGATAACTTCGATCCTTTAAGTTTTCTTATAGCTTAATGCCTTAATGCAAAGATGAAATTGAGGAATGCAGTGAAAAAGCATATGACACTCTTAGGGTTGAAGATGCCTGCCAAATGCTATTTACTCCCTTGAGATCAACAAAGTTTGAATACATTAAAGAGGTAAGGTACCTACCATGCAAGCCTCATCATTATTTTACCTCACAGGAAAGTTATCATGTTGTTTTAATAATCATAATATGGGATTCTTGATCATGAGCATCCTAAGTGGGATAGGTGGTTCTCAACGATCCACAAGTATCTGCCTTATGCAAGGCGATTTAGTCTCTCCAGCTCACAAAACAAAATCTCATGTATGCAAGGGAGTTGGAGCGCATTGCTTGATCATATATCCTTTTAAATCATTTGTTTAATGTAAATTTATATTTTGAATCGTGCATGCTCTCGCATGGTAGGCTTTTGTTGGTTTGTTTGTGTGGTATTATTTTCAAGCCATGTTGCTCTGCCCTAATTCATTGTCGGCTAACAACCCACTAGTCCAGTGATGTAAATGTTCAGTAAGCGGTAAGACAACTATGTACATACCCTAACCATTGATATTGACCTTTGATATTACCCATTGTATAATCAAGCAACAAACATATAGGACCGCAAACTTAACCACCAGTCGCGCAAAACGCGAGAAGGAATAATACTAGTTCAATTAATACGTAAATGATTTGATTTTTTTTCATATCTTAAAATAAACTTTAGACATAAGATAATTGTAACTTCAATTAAAAACTAAGTGATTAATCCCAATGATATATCATTTGATATAACATTACCATTTATGTACTTGTGTATTATCAAATGATGAACCCAACGGCTAGTTTTTGGTAATACACATGATGAAATATAGGCTAAATTTACATAGATATTACACTTTTACCCAAAGCTGATATGTCATATATATTTGTGTTATTATACTTATGTTCATAATAATTGAATGTTAAACATAGCTAAAGCGAAGTCAACAATAACTTAGAACTTTACTTTAATTTGTTCATAACACTTGATCACTAGTCATAGCCAACACGAAACCAACGTTCAAGTTCAATATTACTTTAACTTGTTAATAATATTTGAATTTTGGTCACAGCCAACATGAATCCAATGTTCAAATAAAACTTTACTTTTATCCTATTATTTTGGTGTTATAATAGGCCTCATCTTTAACGTATTAATTATGTTTGTTTTATTTTTTTATTACCCCATAATTAAGCTCACTTTAACTCTTCTTTTGCTTTTTGCATCAATTTAGTATCCACTATCACTTCTAACTTCGAATTGATGTTTTAACGTAAGGCCCCGTCCCCGAGACGCTTACAGTTGGTCGATCATCGCATAAATAATATAAAACATCTCATTTTGCAGCGGAAAATCAACTTTTCATTAATGAATAAAAACATGTCAAGTATCACATCATTTCATTTACAACCCAAAAATTGTATTAATACATTAACATGTTCAAAATGTGAATGCCAGGCTCGAATTATCCCCAGTAGCTTATGCATCCATGCCTGCACCTCCTCAGCATCATCGATTACCTACCAACTGATATGCATAAAAAAAGTCAGCGACGCTGAGTGAGTTCTAGTTTATATAATAAAATACTTTACTTTTAATAAAAACCTTTCCTTTACTTTCGTTCATGATCACACATCATACGTACATCCTGATAATAATCATTTATTATCCTTTATCATCATTCATAATCGTTCGTTTCGTACTTTATTATCTTTCACTTCTATCTAGATCTTGCCATGTACTATGCCCCATCTTCGGTGCATAAAGCGCCTACAGTCATGGGGGCAAGTGGCAAGGACCCCGTTTCGCACATTTCTATCAGTCACAAAGACTGACCGTTAGGTTTGCACTAGGAACACTATCGAGTTGGCAACCCATAAAGAGTTGTGAACCCCTTTTTATATGCTTGCACGACTTTAATTCATTCATTACGTTTCACTTTTCATTATCTTTATCTTCCACTTTCATTACAATAATACTTCACGTACATAAGCATATCATACCACGTAAAGTCACATCATAATACATAATATGGAACATTAACAACAGCCCTCAAACATACATAAGATCAACAGACACAAACCACCAAAATATTTCAGAACTTAACACTACATTCTATTTCCCAAGATTTCAGAAAATCCTACGTCCCCAAAGAAATGCGGATGAATATAAGCCAATGCGGCTGAATGTTCAGCAAATGCGGACAAGCAAATGCAGATGAAAATCTCAGAAAAATATTCTAAGTGTCTAAAGATGTGCAGGTGAACCAAATGCGGATGAACAAGTGCAAATACGGATAAACAATACTAGATGCGGATGAGCTAAGTCTTAGGTGAATGAACTTAACCAATGCGGTTGAAGTTCAGCAAATGCGGATGAAGATCACCAAATACGGATGAACACTTACAAATGCGGAAGAACAAAAGCAAATGAGGGTGAACAAAAATACTTAACTATTGAATATAAAACCAATGCGGTTAAAAGTTCAGCAAATGCGGATGAACTCCAACAAATACGGATGAATAAAATGCAAATGCGGATGAACACATTACTTAGGCTATTCCACCAATTCCAAATCCTCGTTCTAACATATCCATAGCACATATTTAACATGCTAAACACTTAGAACAGAGCTTAGAACTACACAACATCAAAGAAGGTATTTAAAACACACACATCACATACACATCAGATGCAAAAACGTAGAAAACTCATGCTTCGGTTGTAAAAATTCAGTTAATATGCATTTTAGCCCCAAACAAGTTTAAAGCAAGTAAAATAGGGGAATCTAGAACTCACCTCTAGCAGCTTTCGAGTAAGACTTCTTCAGACCAAGAGCAATTGGGAGTTCTAGCACCTAAACACCGAAACAAGCAGCCAAACACAAAAGAACACATAAAAATCGGTCCAGTAGCTCGAATCTAATTGAAACCGAACAGAAAACACAAGAAAACCTCACCTTCTAGGAGAATTCAGCTTTCTCACACTAAAATCCGGTTAAAACTTCTTCTTCTCTCTTCTTGCAGCCGAAAGCAGAAGTGAAATGGGGGGTGTGGGCGGCCATGCTTCTTTTAAATCCCATAATGGGCAAGTTTGCCACTTGCACAACTTTAACCCCTTGACTTGGGATATTTCACCTTTCTTTCTTTTTCTTTTTAAATTTCCGGGTGTTACAAGTCCACCCCCCTTATATAGGTTTCGTCCACAAATCCTGTCACTCCTCGAACAGCTGTGGTTAATGCTGCCTCATCTCTTCCTTAGTTTCCCACGTAGACGCGAACCCCTTCCTTTGCCTCCACTGTACTCACATCAGTGGAACCACTTTATTCCTTAGCCTCTTCTCTTTTCTGTCAATGATGGCCACTGGCTGTTCCATATAATTGAGTCGTTCATCTACCTCAATGTCCTCCAGTGGAACGATCATATCTTCTTTGGCTAAGCACTTTCTTAGATGAGATACATCGATGTTCCCTGAATCCTTCTGCCCAATGTCACCCTAACATACCGATGTTCTACACTTCCTTCCGTACAGCATCTCATATGGTGGCATACCAATGCTGGCATGACAACTGTTGTTGTATGAGAATTTGGCTAACGGTAAGTGTTCGTCCCAACTTCCTCCGAAGTCAATGACGCATGCTCGGAGCATATCTTCAAGCATCTGGATGGTCTCTCTGACTGACCATCTGTCTGAGGATGGTAAGCCGTACTGATGTGCAACCTCGTCCCCATCGCATCATGGAATCTCTTCCAAAACTTAGATGTAAACCGAGTGTCACGGTCAGACACTATAGACACCGGTACACCATGACGAGTCACAATCTCTTTGATGGACAGATCCGCCAACCTCTCAGATGAATACGTCTCATGGATCGGTAGAAAGTGAGCACTCTTCGTCAAACGGTCAACTATCACCCATATGGCATCTTACCCCCTTGTCGTACGTGGTAACTTCATAATGAAGTCCATGGTGATGTGCTCCCATTTCCACTCGGGTATATCCAAGGGTTGGATCTTATCGTATGGCTTCTGATGCTCCGCCTTCACTTGCAAGCAAGTAAAGCACTTACTCACATACTACGCTACGTCATGTTTCATACCCGGCCACCAGTAGTCTTTCTTCATATCATGATACATCTTTGTAGCATCGGGATGAATTGAGTATCGAGTTTTATGAGCTTCATCCATGATTAGTCCCTGTAGGTCTCCATAACGAGGGATCCACATCCGCCCGAAGTGGGTTCTAACTCCAAAAGTGTGCTCACCCAACTCCGCTACTAGACCCTTCATCCTTCCGGAGTTGAGGCAATCTTCCTTCAACGCCTCATCTTGAAACTCCTTGACCTATTTCATCACATCAGAGGTCATCACCAACTGGTAAGCTTTCACTCGGATCCGCTCGGGTCTCTTCTTTCGGCTAAGGGCATCCACCACCACATTGGCCTTACCCGGATGGTAGTGGATCTCACAATCATAGTCCTTGATCAACTCTAACCACCTCCTTTGCCTCATATTGAGATCCTTTTGCTCGAAGAAGTACTTCAAGCTCTTGTGGTCAGTGAAGATAGTGCACTTCGTCCCGTATAAGTAGTGCCTCCAAATCTTCAATGCAAAGACCATAGCCGCTAACTCCAGATCATGAGTAGGGTAATTAGCCTCATGGGTTTTCAACTGTCCGGACGTATAAGCTATTACCCTCCCTCGCTGCATCAGCACGCAACCTAACCCCGAATAAGAAGCATCCGAATAGACCACTAAGTCTTCGCTCCCTTCGGGCAACGTCAAGACAAGAGCTTGAGTCAATCTTGTCTTTAGCTCATCAAAAACATTCTCCTGTTCTCGACCCCATACAAACTTCACCTCCTTGCGGGCCAACTTGGTCAATGGTGAGGCTATCTTGGAAAAGTCTTGAATGAATCTCCGGTAATAGCCCGCTAAACCCAAGAAACTGCAGATCTCGGATGGCATCTTTGGAGTTTTCCATTGCATCACCGCCTCCACCTTTGTCGGGTCTACCATAATCCCTTCAGAATTAACCACATGACCCAAAAACTGAACTTCCCGCAAACAGAACGCGCATTTGGAGAACTTAGCATATAGCTTCTCTTTTCTAAGCGTCTCCAATACCTCACGAATGTGACCGGCATGCTCTTCTTCGCTCTTCGAATAAATCAGGATATCATCGATAAACACAATCACTGATTTATCTAACATCGGCCGACACACCCGATTCATCAGATCCATAAAAGCAACTGGCACGTTGGTTAAACCAAAAGACATAACGAGGAATTCGTAATGCCTGTATCGCGTTCGAAACGCGGTCTTCAGGATATCCTGTTCCTTAACCTTTAGCTGATGATAACTAGATCGGAGATCTATCCTTGAGAACCAACTGGCACCTTGAAGCTGATCAAACAAGTCATTAATCCTTGGTAGTGGATACCGGTTCTTCACCGTCAACTTGTTCAACTCACGGTAGTCGATGCACATCCTCATGCTACCGTCCTTCTTCTTTACAAACAAGACCGGAGCACCCCAGGGACAGATACTCGGTCGGATGAACCCCTTATCCAGCAACTCTTGCAACTGGACCATCAGTTCCTTCATCTCGATGGGAGCTAGTCGATACGGTGCCTTGGCAGTAGGTTGGGCACCAGGTATCAAATCAATCTGGAACTCGATCTCGCGGTCCGGTGGCACACCTGGTAGATCCTTCGGGAATACGTCCGGGAAGTCACACATGACACCCATGATTCATGCATTTCTCTGCCACCACCATTGAAATTACCTTCGGAACCGTACTGACCCTATCGCCGTAAATCGTCACCGAGCTCCCATCAGCTTTGGTCAAACAAATCATCTTATTGCGACACATAATATTTGCCTCATAGGCTGCTAGCCAATCCATTCCTTGAACCACATCAAATCCGCCTAGGGGCATCACGAATAATCTAGCAGATAACCTATGGCCTTCCAACTCTATGTCACAATCCTCTATCAGACAGAAATCCTGATAGACATACCAATGGCAGTTCTACATCGAAGGGCTCATCAATACTTTTACTTCTAACAGGAAACTTAGCACAAAATGCAATAGAAATAAAACTCTTACTAGCACCAGAATCGAAAAGCACAGAGGCACAAAGTTGGTTTACTAGGAAGGTACCTGACACAACATCGGGATTCACCCTAGCCTCCTCCCAGGTCATAGTAAATGCTCTGGCCTTTGCCATCTGCCCTTCCTTCTCCTTCTCGATCCCCTTTCTTGCCCCGGAGTTCTCAACCCTCGGTTTCTGGCAATCCCTGCTCAGATGGCCCTCTTCACCACAGTTGTAGCACCTCACCACCCCACAATCCCTTGCCATATGACCAGGCTTCCCACATTTGAAGCAGACGTTCAGTTCCCACTTACACTCTCCCATATGTCCCTTCCCGCACTTACTACACCTCTTCGTCCCTGTACCCGCCGACACTACCCTCCGGTCATCCACCCTTGCCTTTTTGTGGTTCGGGGTGAAACCACCACAACCAAATCGTTTCCCGTTCCAGTTCTTGCCACCACCACCCTTCTTTCTCACTTCCAATACTACCATCTCCTCCTTTTCATCATACAACCTCCCCGCCAGTTCAACCGCCGACCTAAACGTACTCAGCCGGGCGGCGATCATGTGTCTGCGGATGTCCGCCGACAGACCTTGAATGTACCTCAAAACTTCCGTGACACAGGCGTCACCTGATCTAGCACCAGCCTCGCCATCTCATTGAACTTAGTCGTATACTGCTGGTGCGTCATGGTTCCCGCTTCCAACTGTAGGAACTCCCTCTCAATCTTGTCGAGTTCCCTGTGAGGACAAAACTCCTCGATCACCATCTTCTTCAGTTCACTCCACCTCATTTCCCCAATCGCCCTGCTACCCTTGGCCTGGACAATATTGTCCCACCAACATAAGGTCGAATCCACAAATGAGTGGGTAGCAAACTTTACCTTCTGATCCTCTTGACACTCCCTAATATCCAACACAGCCTCCATTTCTCTACCCATCGGTAAGCAGCAGCAGTGTTCCCATTCCTGTCAAAAGTCAGGGGCTTGCATCTTTGGAATGCCCCATAGTTGCATCCCTTTGCAGTTTCTTGCGTTGCTTCCTCTTCCTCATCATCACTGGAGACAACCATCTCAGTCTCTGGCTGCTCTCTCCCAACGGTTTTCTTCCTCTCTTCTTTCTCTTTCTTTTCATCCTCCCTTACAGCACGAATAACCTCGGTCACCATAAACGACAGAATCGTCTGCATGACTTGATGAACTTTCTCCACAATTGCCTCTTTCACTGAGGCCCTCAGGTTAGCACTCTCATCACCACCTTCATGGTGATGAAGCTCGGGCTCTGCAGGAGTCGTCTCAGCAGTCTTAGCCTTGTTCCTTGTGACACGCGGTCTAGCACCACATCCACCACGACCTCCCTGTACTCCACCTCGAGAAGCCTTCGAAAATCTACCACCAACCATCCTCTAAACATTATAAGATTCAAACACCAACATAGTCATTCAAGGCAATAGCTCAGATCATGTCAAGTATAGTAAGTCCCTAATTACAGTGGCCAGTTGTGATTAGCCACTTACTTTACTCTTCATCCCCCAAGCATTTCCTATCCTGACTACATCAGTATCCAAATCTACTAAGGGCACATAATTCACATAACACGCGCACATAATTCCATTTCCATTAATTTACATAAAACATTTACATGAAACATTTACCTGCAGGCATGTAGCTACTAGGACTGACATCCCTTTCCCTTTCTTGTCCCATTCTCAGTTTAAGTTTAGGTTTTTGAAAAAAACTTACCTAATTCTCTTAAACTTTGGCTCTGATACCAACTTGTAAGGCCCCGTCCCCGAGACGCTTACAGTTGGTCAATCATCGCATAAATAATATAAAACATCTCATTTTGTAGCGGAAATTTGACTTTTCATTAATGAATAAAAACATGTCAAGTATCACATCATTTCATTTACAACCCAAAAATTGTATTAATACACTAACATGTTCAAAATGTGAATGCCAGGCCCAAATTGTCCCCAATAGCTTATGCATCTAGCCTGCCCTCCCCAGCATCATCGATTACCTACCAACTGATATGCATATAAAAAGTCAGCGACGCTGAGTGAGTTCTAGTTTATATAATAAAATACTTTACTTTTAATAAAAATCTTTCCTTTACTTTCGTTCGTGATCACACATCATACGTACATCCTGATAATAATCATTTATAGATCCTGCCATGTACTATGCTCCATCTTTGGTGCACAAAGCGACTACAGTCATGGGGGCAAGTGGCAAGGACCCCATTTCGCACGTTTCTATCAATCACAAAGACTGACCGTTAGGTGTGCACTCGGCACACTGTCGAGGTGGCAACCCATAAAGAGTTGTGAACCCCTTTTTATATGCTTGCAAGACTTTAATTCATTCATTACGTTCCATTTTTCATTATCTTTATCTTCCATTTTCATTACAATAATATTTCACGTACATAAGAATATCATACCACGTAAAGTCACGTCATAATATATAATATGGAACATTAACAACAGCCCTCAAACATACATAACATCAACAGACATAAACCACCAAAATATTTCAAAACTTAACACTACATTCTATTTCCCAAGATTTCAGAAAATCCTAAGTCCCCAAAGATATACGGATGAATATAAGCCAATGCGGCTGAATGTTCAGCAAATGCGGACAAGCAAATGCAGATGAAAATCTTAGAAAAATATTCTAAGTGTCTAAAGATGTGCAGGTGAACCAAATGCTGATGAACAAGTCCAAATGCGGATAAACAATACTAGATGCAGATGAGCTAAGTCTTAGGTGAATGAACTTAACTAATGCGGTTGAAGTTCAGCAAATGCGGATGAAGATCAGCAAATGCGGATGAAGATCAGCAAATGCAGATGAACACTTACAAATGCGGAAGAACAAAAGCAAATGCGGATGAACAAAAATACTTAACTATTGAACATAAAACCAATGCGGTTGAATGTTCAGAAAATGCGGATGAACTCCAACAAATGTGGATGAATAAAATGCAAATGCGGATGAACACATTACTTAAGCTATTCCACCAATTCCAAATCCTCATTCTAACATATCCTTAGCACAGATCTAACATGCTAAACATTTAGAATAGAGCTTACAACTACGCAACATCAAAGAAGGCATTTAAAACACACACATCGCATACACATCAGATGCAAAAACGTAGAAAACTCATGCTTCAGTTGTAAAAATTCAGTTAATATGCATTTCAGCCCCAAACAAGTTTAAAACAAGTAAAATAGGGGAATCTAGAACTCACCTCTAGCAGCTTTCGAGTAAGACTTCTTCAGACAGAGAGCAATTGGGAGATCTAACACCTAAACATTGAAACATGCAGCCAAACACAAAAGAACACATAAAAATCGGTCCAGCAGCTCGAATCCAACTGAAACCGAACAGAAAACACAAGAAAACCTCACCTTCTAGGATAATCCAGCTTTCTCACACTAAAATTCGGTTGAAACTTCTTCTTCTCTCTTCTTGCAGCCGAAAGCAGAAGTGAAATGGGGGGTGTGGGCAGCCATGCTTCTTTTAAATCCCATAATGGGTAAATTTGCCACTTGCACAACTTTAACCCCTTGACTTGGGATATTTCACCTTTCTTTCTTTTTCTTTTTAAATTTCCGGGTGTTACATTTAACTAGGGCAAACTTCGCCTGCCAGAGGGACTCTATTAAACTTACTCTTGGCATGTTGGATTTTGATTATGCCTTGAGACATGACGCTCATGTTGCTCTTACTACTAAAACCACAACATATAAAAACAAGAGTATTAAAAACAGGAAAGGTTTAACCAAATGTCTTTGATGATAATCAAGAACTCCATCTCTATTCAGGGGAGTGATAACTGATTTAGACAATGCTAAAACTTATCTGAATTCAGTGGAGGAACAGTTTAAAGGATCTTCTAAAGCACATGAGAGCACTCTGATTCTGAAGATGCTTTATTTTAAAGTATGATGTGTTTAATGGTGTGTGAGAGCACATGATGATGATGAACGACATGCACTACTAGAAAATATACCTTTATTGACATGCAATGCATGTCATAAAAAGGTGTAGAGACACGATGATGCGCGCTAAGGAAGACCCTATCATAAAGGAAGATGACATGTATTTGTGTGTTTGTGTTTACGACATGCATTTATGACACGTAACACATGTCAAGGAAGGCCATGTCATAGGTAAATGATGCACATTTGTGTGTCATAAAGCCTAAAAACACAATTTAATAATTATGACACACAACTCATTTGGACTCCGAAGCTCGATTTTTTTCAATTTCTTCTTAATTATGCTACTTTTGTCCATCTTGGTCTTTTGAAAAGCCTAAAAACACAATTTAACGCTTTAAAGTTCAATTACATCATTTTAATTAAGTGTTTTAATAATAATTAATGTGCTTTTGATATGTTTTTTACATATAATTTAAAGTATATCAATATACAACTAGAGAACCCAATACTACCAACTAAGGCCCCTATACAACCAACTCTATGAAAAGACGTATCCATATGACCTTTAAGAGTTTGGATGAAAAGCGTTATTTGGAACAAACCACAAGTAGTAAAAATGAAATTTACTCTATTCTAATTAATTTAATGTCTGTAGTTTATAATTGTTTACGTTTGTTAACATTTGACGGTATGTTCGCTCATATGATCATTATGATAAGCGGTTGATGTTATATACTATACATTCGCTTGTGTTCATGAACTATTCATGAATAAATTCAATTCCTTAATAAACGAACACAGACATGATTTTGATTCGATTATGTGCTCGTAAATCATTGACATAAATAAGTCACCATCGTGTTCAATTCGATTTGTTTACGTCCTAACTGTACACGATATTTTGAACTACATTATTTTCTGAGAAAAAACAAAATTGGGTAAATGCCAAAAGAAAGGTCATCAAAGGTAGGTAACCCACTACCAAGGCAACAATTATTTCTCGAAGTCGAAGATACCCGGCCTTATCGTGCGGCAACAAACAACGACTCCATCCAACCACGTGTCACGCTCTCATTGGTTCTCTCCTACCGCCTCTCTTTCTTCCCCTTGAAGACTTCCGTTCCTCTGCCTATAAATCCATCCCCTTTCTTCACAATTCAATCTTATCTTTCATACCTAATTCTAATATCGCTCACAACAATTCTCAAGGTGTTTTTCTTTTCCATCTTCTTTTTCTTGCTGTTTATCTGTGATTGAATTAGGTAGTTTCATTCAATTGAATTAGGTAGTTTCTTTTCGATCGGTTGTCGATCTTCTAATATGAAAAAAATTGATCAAGATGCGTTCGGTTCATTTGTTTCTTGTTCTTCATTTGTTTAGGATTCTGCAGATTATTTGTCTCATGAAATTGATTTTGGACTTGATTTTTGAATCCTCTTCGAGTTTATGATTTTGTAGTTTTGATTTGATTTTGCTACTGGGACAGGTTTCTGCTTTGTTTGTTCAATAGTTGATGACTGAAGGATGCGAAATTTCATTTTGAAGTATTTACGATGAACAGTTTCTTATGATTTCTGTTATACAGATGCAGATCTTCGTTAAGACTCTCACCGGAAAGACAATCACTCTCGAGGTCGAGAGCTCCGACACCATCGACAACGTGAAGGCCAAAATCCAAGACAAAGAGGGAATCCCCCCAGACCAGCAAAGGCTCATCTTCGCCGGAAAGCAGCTGGAGGACGGCAGAACCCTAGCCGACTACAACATCCAGAAGGAATCCACACTCCACCTTGTTCTCAGGTTGAGGGGAGGGATGCAGATCTTCGTCAAAACCCTCACCGGCAAAACCATCACCTTAGAGGTTGAAAGCTCCGACACCATTGATAACGTCAAGGCTAAAATCCAAGATAAAGAAGGTATTCCACCGGACCAACAGAGGCTCATCTTCGCCGGAAAGCAGCTTGAGGACGGCAGAACCCTAGCTGACTACAACATCCAGAAGGAGTCAACTCTCCACTTGGTCCTCCGTCTCCGTGGTGGTATGCAGATCTTTGTTAAGACACTCACCGGAAAGACGATTACCCTTGAAGTCGAGAGCTCAGACACCATCGACAACGTCAAGGCCAAGATCCAAGATAAAGAAGGAATCCCACCAGACCAGCAGAGGCTTATCTTCGCCGGAAAGCAGCTCGAAGACGGGAGAACACTAGCTGACTACAACATCCAGAAGGAGTCCACCCTCCATCTGGTTCTTCGTCTCCGTGGTGGTATGCAGATATTCGTCAAAACTTTGACCGGAAAGACGATTACTTTGGAGGTGGAGAGCTCGGATACAATCGATAACGTGAAGGCGAAAATTCAAGACAAGGAGGGTATCCCACCGGACCAACAGAGGCTCATCTTTGCTGGAAAACAGCTCGAAGATGGGAGAACATTGGCTGATTACAACATTCAGAAGGAGTCAACACTTCATCTTGTGCTGAGGTTGAGAGGTGGGATGCAGATATTTGTGAAGACGTTGACGGGGAAGACGATCACTTTGGAGGTGGAGAGTTCTGATACGATTGACAATGTGAAGGCGAAGATTCAGGATAAGGAGGGGATCCCACCGGATCAGCAGAGGTTGATCTTTGCGGGGAAGCAGTTGGAGGATGGTCGCACTCTTGCGGACTATAATATTCAGAAGGAGTCGACCCTGCACCTTGTTCTTCGTCTTCGTGGTGGGTTTTAAGCAAGTGCTGTTTGTTTCATTTCATGAGCTGTGGTTTCGTTTCGTTTCAACTGAACTGTACTCTACTTCTATTTGGTGATGAATAATATTGTATTTTGTGGTTAAGTTGCTTTCTTTTTCTATGCTTCAGTGGCACATTTACGGGTTTATTATTTGAACCAAAATCTTTACAGTAGTTTAGATTTTTTAAGGTGCATAAACGAATAGATGCAGAGTTGTAGATTAGGGTCATGGGAACACAACCTACTCTAATAAAGACAAAAGATATCAGATCAATATAGGTGTAGTAACCGAATAGAATGATATTGATTCAATGATTGATTTCAAAGAAGTTGGTAACAATAAGAACTAGAAAGGGGATGGGTATTCGCAGGCCAGGAGGGACTCCATCATGGAAAATTTTTAATAAATATAAAATTCAACCCTTCTAAAATAATTTATTTTCGCCCACGCCTCTGTTAAGACGCGATTCAAGCTCCGCCATCGAAGATACAGAAGTTGAAGACGGGAATTAGAAGAAGAAATTCCAATATTGTCATGATCTTTTACTCTTGTCTATCCGGCTTAGAGTTGCACAAATCGGGTTTGGGCCGGACCCGGGCCCGGGTACAAAACCGGGTTTGGGCCCAACCGGGTTTTTTGTACCCGGGTATTGGTGAACCCGGGTACGAACCCGGGTCGGGTTCAGCGAGATACAAACCCTACCCGGTATACCCGGGTAGGGTCGGGTCGGGTTCGGTTTGGGTATGAAACCCGGGTTCAACCGGGTTTTTGCCTTTTTTTTTTTTTTTTTTTCTTTTTTTCTTTTCTTGTGTGTGTGTCGAACACCGGGTCGTATGTTTTTTTTTTTTATATTTTCTTTCCTTTTTTTTCTTTTTATTTTTTATTTCCTAACCGGGTTCACTTGAATGACAAAAATTTAAACAACTTAATATATAAATATATACAAATCTTGAGCAGAAAATGTTACACTTATAATATACAAATATTAAATACTTTTTATATAAAACATTTGAATGACAAAGAAATTTAAAAAGAACATGAAAGACATATAATATTAAAACAACTTAAAAATAACAATATCGTCTAATTTTATCTACTACGAGATGCTTGATCAAATGCTAATTCTTCATCGGATATGCCAGAAGATACTCCGTCTTCTACCTCTTCATCATGTACTTTAGCTTCGAGTGTAATCTCGTCTTCGAGGCTTGTTTGGTCTTGTATACGATCCGTTGCGTCTAAGTGATCCTTTAAACAAATGCACATCTCCACTGCTTCCGGAGTTAGTCTTGTTCTTCGTAATGATATTACCCTGCCACTAAGAGAAAAAGCAGATTCCGAAGCTACCGTAGAAGCTTGGACGCTTAGTAAATCACGGGCCATAGCAGAAAGAATCGGAAATTGAGATTCTTTTCCTTTCCACCAAGCCAAAATATCGAATGCACGATAATCTTCGGTAGTCATAGTGGAAATAAAATCCGTTCCACTATATCTACCGAGCTCACTTGTTGGGGTGTTACCTCTTTGACGTTTAGCCGTCACATCCCGAACAACATTCAACATAGTCAAAACAGGGTCTTTAAACGAGGTACTAGCACTTGAGGTTGATCCGCTTGGCATGGTTATGTTTACGTTAGGCCCATATCTATTTAAATAAAAATTATAAATTGTTTTCAAACTATGATTAAAATTTTCTTTTGCCTCGTTTGAAAAATCAGGGTTTTCGTCATGCATATCCAAATTGTCATTTATCTCATCTATCAAACATTCAACCCCCGCAACATTTAGAAACGGATTTAAAGCGGCGGCACACGTAAAAACGGGTGGTAAGTCCTTAAAATATTTTTTAAACTTTTCTTTCATTGGTTCTATCATTTGATTAAACATATTATTTTTATTTTGAAAATTTTTAAAATTCAAAGACATAAAATATAGTTCTTGAAGCACCGAATAACTAGTGGAATAATAAACTCCCGATAATTTTGTTGTTGAGTTTTTAAAAACCTCAAGAAACTCGGATAGACGTTGAAGATTCTCCCAACCCGCATCCGGAAATGGGTCGGCTTCACCATTATCCGAAAGACTATTATGAAAAGCTTTCAAAGTGCCCTTTTGTTTTAAAGCACATTCAAACATGTGACAAGTCGAATTCCACCGAGTAGGTACATCCCAATTAGGACCTAAAAATCTAGAGTGCGTATCCTTACAAAGTTGTTTATAATCTTGATATCTTCTTCTACTTTTTTTAAAAACGTCATGTAACATAAATCGAAAAGATGTAATAAAGTTATTAACATATTGCCCGGATAGTCCGTCTTGCACTACTAAATTAATAATATGTGCAACACAACGAGTATGGAAAAAATCACCGTTTGCAATCGGAAGATATTTTAATTTTAATTTTTCAACCGCGGTTGTGTTGTTAGAGGCGTTATCAAATGCAATTGAAAAAAGTTTATTTTCTAATTTAAAAGTACTTATTACATTATCTAAAAAGTAAAACAAAAATTCTCCGGTGTGTGGATGCGGAAAAAGATCAAATGCAATCGTACGTTTCATCAATTGCCATGAATTGGGATCCACCCAATGAGCGGTGACGCAAAGGTACGATTCGGGTAAACCGTGTGGAGCCGACCAAACGTCACTAGTTAAGTTTACACCGGTATTTAAATTTTCAAATAATACAATTAAATCATTTTTTGCTTGTTTCCATAATTTTAAACAATAACGTCTAAGTGTAGTACGACTTACGTGAGTGTAACGAGGTTGAAGCGTCTCTCGAATTAAGTTGGTCAACCGAGGATTGTCGAAGTGACTAAAAGGCAAAGCTTCTTGAATCACGAACTTCGCCATTCGATCTCGAACCGTATTAACATCGTAATTAAAGATTCCACCGTCTCCACCCAATTGTGTTTGTTGCGAATCCGGATTACTTTTCAACGACTTACAAAACTTCTTGCTAATGTGTTTGTTTAAAGTCGTGTTAGAATCTTTAGCAAGCAAAGCTCCACAAAACTTGCAACGAGCCTTTACAGACCCGTCACTCAACTCAACCATATCCCAATTGCACCAAACATCCATGTTACGATTGTGTGCAAGAACACGAACGACGGTTGGAGCGTTGGACGAACCTTGACCAACGGAAGATTGTGAGTGAGCCATATCAAGATTGAAGAGAGTGAAAGTGTAAAACGAGAGAGTGAACGTGTAAAGCGAGAGTAAAGGAGAGTATTTTTTGCGTTTTTTGCGTATGTTTTTGCGTTTGAGACTTGGGTACTAAACCATATCAACCCACACCTATTTATACTAACTTATAAGCCTAAAAGTGATAAAAAAACGGTCACAAATCGATCCCAACGGCTATATAGCCGTTAAAAAACGGCCACTTTTTAAAAAAAAAAAAAAAAACGGTCGAAACCGGGTACAACCCGGGTTCAAACGGTTCCGGGTCGGGTCGGGTTCGGGTTCTAAGAAATTCTAGAAAATCATACCCGGTTCCAACCCTACGGTTTTTTTTCGGGTCCAACCCGGGTATGCATATACCGGGTCGTACCCGTACCCGGTTCCGGGTCGGGTCCACCGGGTCGGGTCCGAACCCGGTTTTTATGCCCACCTCTAATCCGGCTTATACCCCCCTTTGAGGGTTCTTCCGGCCCCATAGGTTCTGACTTCCGTTTAACTTGATGGGCCATTCGATTGGGTTTGCTTTAATGATTAAGCTGGGTTTGGGTCGGTTCAACACAACATAAACAAATGAGATTTGTAGTTGTACGGTGTGAGAATGTTACACACAACATGGTCACATTGGTGGTTATTCATCAAATAGTCTACTGAAGATTCAAGGACTCTTTATTTGTGCTTAAAATTGATTGTTAGTAAATCTGAAGAGTGGGTGGTCTAATGTGTTACTTTACGATACTTGAACATTACCAAGTTTGAAAAAAAAAAATTAAAATCTAAATCATTACAACTTTTAAAAAACCAAGTTTTTTTTAGTCTCCGTGCATATCATAATATTATTTCGCATACGCATATCATAGAGTATCCTCCTAATTTAACTCGAGTCTATGAGTTTCAATTGATGTGAAGGTGTTGTGAACTTAATATGACAAGGTAGATATTGGGATCTATTTAGGTGCAACTAGCAAGATTGATATTCTTTCTGTGACTGATTACAAGGAAATTAAAAACTAGAAGGGGAGGGGACTCAGAGATATGGAAGTCTAAGAAGGGAACAAGACACACAATCCCAATATTTTTCATCATAGGCAAAGCTTCTATGGGGGGGGAGTCCTTTCTCTTTTTTTCATCAGTAATGTTAATTTTTGACTTGGTAGTGTAAATTTCGGTCCGGTAGTGAAATTTTTTTAACAAATATAAAGTCCGCCCTCTCTAAAATAATTTACTTTCGCCCCCCGCCCCCCTTAAGGTGTAGTTCAACTGGGCTGGGTAGGGTTGGGTTTGGTTCATAGCAGAAGGTGGCACGTGTGGCAAGTCCATATGACTACGTGAAAATAGATTTACAAGCAAATCACACTGTATTAGGGATAGATCTCTTGTATAGGTTTAGATGATATATATCACTATTGTAATCATAATTGTAATTATTGTTCTTAATGATATAAAAATATTTGATTATAATTGTGTTTATGAACTAAATAACATTTATTTTGTACTTCATTTAATATATTCATCTATGATATAATATATTTCAGAATATATGTGTGAATGTGCAGGAAACATTAAACACTGTCAATTTGGAAAATTGACGAAGTGTTGGAACAACTGCGGATGAATAAAGTGTATTCCGTAGATGTTCTCAGGAACATAACTGAAGAATGTACATCCGTTGATCTCATGCGGAAGAACAACTTCAGCAGAACAAGAAAAGAACAAGCTACTGAAGGAGGGATTGTTGCGAAGACAAGAACTCCTGCGGAAGCACAAGAACAAGTACTGTACAACAGTTGCTGCGGAAGACAGACTACCTGCGGAAGAGTAAATTCCTGCGGAAGACCAATTAACTCAGAAGTCAACATCAAGTCAACAAGTCAACGTGGCAGAACAACAACAACATTAATGACGATGGAAGACTTATTATTCAAGCAGATATTCCACGTCACATCAACAAACTTTATTCATATTAGATTCGTAAGCCGATAAACATGGCGAGGATTTGGATAAGTTTGATGAGCTTAATTATAGCAACAAAATAGCTAGCGATAGAACAGAATTAGATCTCTATATATATGAGATCAACAACATAGATAAAAAAAAGAATATATGACAATAATTGAGAATCATTAGAATCATTAGTGATCATTATCTGAATCATTGTATTCAAGATCAGCAACCTCAATAGCAACAAGAAAGCATTCAATCAACGTTCTTGAGTTCTCTCGGTTTGATTATTCTTATTTTATTTGTTTGATTGATTGAATTTATTATTATTAATAGATTAAACACCAAGTATTGATAATTCCGCGATCAATACTTGTTCAAATCAATTCTGATAATTACTGAACGATCCTAGGATTTACAGGTGGTATCAGAGCTTGGTGCTCATTGATTTATATCAATTGATCTATCAGCTTTGATTAAGTTTAATCAAATTCTGTTTTAAAACAAAACATCTTTTTTAAAAAATTAACTATCATGAGTAACTCAGTTGTTGGTGCTTATCAACCTCCTAAACTGGAAAACAAATCTGATTTTAAAACCTGGAAAATCCGGTTCAGGAATCATGTTAATTATACAGATTCTGACTTATGGGCTTCGATTACCGAAGGACCTTATATTCCACCTGCCTTAGGAGCGGATTATAAGGATAATAATCAGCCCATTAGTTTAAAGAATCTATCACCTTATGATGCCAAGAGAGTCAAGATTGACATCAAAGCCTATAGTATGCTTACTAAGGCTTTGCCTGAAGAGCTGCTGATAAGGTGCGAATCATACAAGACGGCTAACTCATTATGGAAAATCCTCCACACTCTGTGTGAAGGTAGTGATGAGATTAGGAGTATCAAAAAGGACACTCTCCGGGCTCAATATGAAACCTTTCATCATATTCCTAGTGAGTCTGTTCCTCAACAACTGCACAGATTCATGCAGCTTGTCACTGAGATGAATATCCTGGAACTTGAGTATAGCAATGAAGAACTCAACAAAAAGATGCTGCACTCATTGCCAGAGAGCTGGACACAAACTGTGTCCATGTTTAAGAACACTATTGATCTAAAGGCAATAGGCTTAGACACCTTAGTGGCAAAGGTAGAAGCACTGGAGCTGGACGAAAAGACAAGGAACAAGAATGTGAAAGCACCAATCGCTCCATATCAATTCAAGGAACTGAAGAACTCAGGAAGTGCTTTTATCACCAATGAAGCTGAAGACTCATCCTGTGAAGAAAGTGATCAGGAAGAGGAGACTTGTAACACCCGGGTATTTTTTAAAGATGAGAAAGAAGGAATAAATGTGAATAAAAGAAAGAAAACACAATTTAACCCAAGTTAAGGGGCTAAATGTGTCAAAAGGACAAAAAGAATAAAAGTGGGTGCAAAAAGGTGATGGCCGCCCACACCTCTCTGCATATTTTCTTTTCAGTCGGTTTTAGAGAGAGAAAGCAGAGAGCTCTCGGATTGTGAAGAAGGAAGAAGAAGAATTCGAATTCAAGGTAAGAATTCTTAGTTTTAAGTTGTTCTTGGCTGGTTCTAGCCTCGGTTATATGCTTATGTGTGTATGTTGTGTTCGGGTGTGTGTTTTTGGTGGGTTTCTAGGTGGTTGAACTTATAGTGCAAATGGGTTTGAAGGAAGTCATACTCGAAGGCTGCTAAGGTGAGTTCTAGAACCCCCTTTTTACTTGTTTTAACTAATTTTGGGGCTGGAAATGCATGTATGCATGTTTTTATGGAAATGGGTTTTATACCCGTATGAATGTGTATGTGTGAATGTGGGTGGGTTATGATTTGGGTGATTTATGATGTTATGATGATGCCATGTTCATATTATGATGCTTAGAATGCTAGAACTAAGCTTAGAACATGATGAATTGATGATTTGGGGCTGATTATGATGTTATTAGTATGTGTTGGTTGCCCATGCGCTTGGATTTGGCCCATCCGCCCAACGGTTGAATTTGCTTAAGTGTTGCCCCATGCTCCCAAATAGTATCCATGCGCCTAGAATAGGCTGAGATTGACTAAGTGTTGGGTCATGCGCCCAAATAATGCCCATGCGCCTGAAAGTTCCCATGCGCCTAAGTGTTCTCATGCGCCCAGAAGGCCATGCGCCTGCATAGTGCTCATGCGCCTATGCCTTAGAATATTTTCTGAAATTTTGGGGAAAATGTAAAGTGTAGGCTTTGACTTGGGAGGTTCCCGGGGGTAATGTAAGTTAACTTTATGATGTCATATGTGATGTGATGATGCTATGTTCGGTATGGTTTTGTTTATGTTATGTTCCTTGTTATGTATGTTATTTTTCCGTGGCTTTACGTGGTATGATTATGAAAAGTAAATGGAAAGTATTATGTAATGTAAAGAGGAAGATAATGAAAAGAGGAATGTAAAGTATGAAAGAATGCATGCATTAATGAATGAATGAATGGATAAGTTTTGCCCCGGTGCTGGTGCCAGGCTTTGTGCGTAATGTATGGGAGTCTATTTATAGACTTCGGCACAGTACCCGCTTTGTGCCCCCGTTTGGGGTAAACTTATGTATGGGATCCTTGTTGCTTGCCCTGGTGCTGGTGCCAAGCTTTGTGCGCAATGAATGGAAGTCTAATAGACTTCGGCCCAATACCCGCTTTGTGCCCCCGTTTAGGGTATAGCATACAGGTGGGATCTTTATCGCTTACCCCGGTGCTGGTGCCAGGCTTTGTGCGTAATGAACGGGATAGCGAGGCCACTCCAAACAACAAGGTTGCGAGGGTGGATGACCGGCGTGTGGTGACATCCAGTGTGGGGATGAAGAGTTGCAGTAATTGCGGGAAGAAGCATACAGGAGAGTGTAGGTGGGGATCAAACCTCTGTTTCAAATGTGGGAGGCCTGGTCATGTGGCAAAAGAGTGTGGGGTTATAAGGTGTTACAACTGTGGTGGAAGGGGCCACATGAGCAGAGACTGCAAGAAGCCGAGGGCTGAGAGTTTCGGGGCGAAGAAAATAGCCGGGACTGAAGGGCAGAAAGCTAGCGCCAGGGCTTTCACGATGACCAGGGAGGAGGCTAGGACGGACCCCGATGTTGTGTCAGGTACGTTTCTAGTAAACCAAACTCTTGCTTCTGTGTTATTTGATTCAGATGCTAGTAGGAGTTTTATTTCTGCTGCTTTCTTTGCTAAGTTGCCTGTTAGTAGTAGAAGTATTGATGATCCCTTCGATGTAGAAACTGCCATAGGTAAGTCTACCAGGATTGTTGATCTGATAGAAGATTGTGATATAGAACTAGAAGGTCATAAGTTTCCTGCTAGACTGTTTGTGATGACCTTAGGCGGGTTTGATGTAGTCCTGGGAATGGATTGGTTGTCGGACTACGAGGCGAGCATTGTGTGTCGTAAGAAGATGATTCGACTAACAGCACCCGACGGGAGTTTGGTGACGATCTACGGTGATCGAGTTACGACTATTCCGAAGATGATTTCGATGGCGGTGGCGGGAAAGTGCATGAGGCGTGGATGTAGTGCCTACTTGGCCTACGTGAAGGATGTAGATATGCCAACACCACAACTGTCAGATGTACCGATTGTGTGTGAGTTCCCAGATATGTTTCCTGAAGACTTACCAGGTGTGCCACCGGACTGCGAGATCAAGTTACGGATTGACTTGATACCCAGTGCTCAACCTGTTGCTAAGGCACCGTATCGGTTGGCTTCGACCTAGATGAAGGAGTTGATGGAGCAACTGCAGGAGTTGCTTGATAAAGGGTTCATTATACCGAGTATCTCTCCATGGGGTGCTCCGGTCTTATTTGTGAAGAAGAAGGATGGTAGTATGAGGATGTGCATAGACTACCGCGAGCTGAACAAGTTGACGGTGAAGAATCGGTATCCATTGCCGAGGATTGATGATTTGTTTGATCAGCTCCATGGTGCCAGTTGGTTCTCGAGGATAGATCTTCGATCTGGCTACCATCAGCTGAAGGTGAAGGAGCAAGATATTCCTAAAACAGCTTTTCGCACGCGTTATGGACACTACGAGTTTCTCGTTATGTCTTTTGGTTTGACCAACGCGCCAGCTGCTTTTATGGACCTGATGAATCGAGTGTGTCGGCCGATGTTGGATAAATTAGTGATTGTGTTTATCGATGATATCTTGATTTATTTGAAGAGTGAGGAGGAGCATGCCGGTCATATTCTGGAGGTGATGGAGACGTTGAGAAGGGAGAAGTTGTATGCCAAGTTCTCCAAGTGCGCGTTCTGGTTGCGCGAAGTTCAGTTTTTGGGTCATGTGGTGAATCTGGAAGGGATCATGGTGGACCCGGCAAAGGGGGAAGCAGTGATGCAATGGAAGTCTCCAAAGACGCCATCCGAGATTCGTAGTTTCTTGGGGTTGGCGGGATATTATAGGAGATTCATTCAAGACTTCTCTAAGATAGCTTCTCCGTTGACTAAGTTGACCCGCAAGGATGTGAAGTTTGTATGGGGTCAAGCTCAAGAGAGTGCTTTTGAGGAGTTAAAGGCAAGAATGACTCAAGCTCCAGTTTTATCATTACCCGAAGGAAGCGAGACTTAGTGGTCTATTCGGATGCTTCTTACTCGGAGTTGGGTGAAAACATTTATGGTGTTAGAACCCAATTCGAACGGATGTGGATTCCTCGTTATGAAAACCTACGTGGGAATATAATGGATGAAGCTCATAAGACTCGATACTCCATTCATCCCGGCGCTACAAAGATGTATCAAGATATGAAGAAAGATTATTGGTGGCCGGGTATGAAGTGCGATGTAACGGAGTATGTGAGTAAGTGTCTTACTTGCTTGCAAGTGAAGGCCGAGCATCAGAAGCCGTACGGGAAGATCCAACCGTTGGATATATCGGAGTGGAAGTGGGAGCATATCACCATGGACTTTATCACGAAGTTACCGCGTACCGTGAGAGGGTATGATGCCATATGGGTGATAGTTGATCATTTAACGAAGAGTGCTCACTTCCTACCGATCCGCGAGACATATCCATCCGAGAGGTTGGCGGATTTGTTCATCAAAGAGATTGTAACTCGTCATGGTGTGCCGGTGTCTATTGTTTCTGATCGTGACACCCGGTTTACATCTAATTTTGGAAGAAATTCCATGATGCTACGGGGATGAGGTTAGACATTAGCACGACCTATCATCCGCAGATGGATGGTTAGTCAAAGAGAACCATTCAGACGCTAGAAGATATGCTTCGGGCATGCGTCATTGACTTTGGAGGAAGTTGGGATGACCACTTACCGTTAGCTGAGTTCTCGTATAATAACAGTTATCATGCCAGTATTGGTATGCCCCCTTATGAGATGCTATACGATAGGAGGTGTAGAACACCCGTATGTTGGGGTGATATTGGACAGAAGGAGTTGGGAAGTATTGAGGTGATCGAGGCTACGACTGAGAAGCTTGAGAAGATTAAAGCCTTTATGAAGGCAGCAAAAGATAGGCAGAAGTCGTACGCCGATAAGAGACGTAGGCCGATTGAGTTCCAGGTGGGTGATGGAGTTATGTTGAAGGTCTCACCTTGGAAAGGTATCATTCGATTCAGGAAGCGGGGCAAGTTGATCCCGAGATACATAGGGCCTTTCCGAATCATTGCTCGAGTAGGAGAGGTGGCCTATAGATTGGAGTTACCCGATGAGTTAAGTGGAATTCACCCTACATTCCATGTATCTCATCTGCGGAAGTGTTTAGCGGATGAAGATATGGTTGTACCACTGGAAGATATTGAAGTTGATGAAAGGCTCAATTATGTGGAGCAACCAGTGGCAATCATTGATCGTAAGGAGAAACGGTTAAGGAATAAAGTGGTTCCCCTTGTGTGTGTACAGTGGAAGCACAGGAAGGGATCCGAGTCTACGTGGGAGACTGAAGAAGAGATGAGGCAGCATTACCCACATTTGTTTGAGGAATAACAGGTTTCGGGGATGAAACCTATATAAGGGGGGTGGACTTGTAACACCCAGGTATTTTTTAAAGACGAGAAAGAAGGAATAAATATGAATAAAAGAAAGAAAACACAATTTAACCCAAGTTGAGGGGCTAAATGTGTCAAAAGGACAAAAAGAATAAAAGTGGGTGCAAAAAGGTGATGGCCGCCCACACCTCTTTGCATATTTTCTTTTCAGTCGGATTTAGAGAGAGAAAGCAGAGAGCTCTCGGATTGTGAAGAAGGAAGAAGAAGAATTCAAATTCAAGGTAAGAATTCTTGGTTTTAAGTTGTTCTTGGCTGGTTCTAGCCTCGGTTATATGCTTATGTGTGTATGTTGTGTTTGGGTGTGTGTTTTTGGTGGGTTTCTAGGTGGTTGAACTCATAGTGCAAATGGGTTTGAAGGAAGTCATACTCGAAGGCTGCTAAGGTGAGTTCTAGAACCCCCTTTTTACTTGTTTTAACTAATTTTGGGGCTGGAAATGCATGTATGCATGTTTTTATGGAAATGGGTTTTATACCCGTATGAATGTGTATGTGTGAATGTGGGTGGGTTATGATTTGGGTGATTTATGATGTTATGATGATGCCATGTTCATATTATGATGCTTAGAATGCTAGAACTAAGCTTAGAACATGATGAATTGATGATTTGGGGCTGATTATGATGTTATTAGTATGTGTTGGTTGCCCATGCGCTTGGATTTGGCCCATCCGCCCAACGGTTGAATTTGCTTAAGTGTTGCCCCATGCGCCCAAATAGTATCCATGCGCCTAGAATAGGCTGAGATTGACTAAGTGTTGGGTCATGCGCCCAAATAGTGCCCATGCGCTTGAAAGTTCCCATGCGCCTAAGTGTTCTCATGCGCCCAGAAGGCCATGCGCCTGCATAGTGCTCATGCGCCTATGCCTTAGAATATTTTCTGAAATTTTGGGGAAAATGTAAAGTGTAGGCTTTGACTTGGGAGGTTCCCGGGGGTAATGTAAGTTGACTTTATGATGTCATATGTGATGTGATGATGCTATGTTCGGTATGATTATGTTTATGTTATGTTCCTTGTTATGTATGTTATTTTTCCGTGGTTTTACGTGGTATGATTATGAAAGGTAAATGGAAAGTATTATGTAATGTAAAGCAGAAGATAATGAAAAGAGGAACGTAAAGTATGAAAGAATGCATGCATTAATGAATGAATGAATGGATAAGTTTTGCCCCGGTGCTGGTGCCAGGCTTTGTGCGTAATGTATGGGAGTCTATTTATAGACTTAGGCCCAGTACCCGCTTTGTGCCCCCGTTTGGGGTAAACTTATCTATGGGATCCTTGTTGCTTGCACCGGTGCTGGTGCCAGGCTTTGTGCGCAATGAATGGAAGTCTGATAGACTTCGGCCCAGTACCCGCTTTGTGCCCCCGTTTGGGGTATAGCATACAGGTGGGATCTTTGTCGCTTACCCCGGTGCTGGTGCCAGGCTTTGTGCGTAATGAACGGGAGTCTATTTATAGACTTCGGCCCAGTACCCGCTTTGTGCCCCCGTTTGGGGTATAGCTGATGACATTGATCCGGAAGGAATGAACGAAGGAAGGTTAATGAATGAAATGTACGGTATGAAGTAATGAATGGTAATGGAAGATAATAATGATATTATCTATGTGTACGTATGATGCATGATCACATGTGAAAGTAAAGAAAGAATGGTTTAAACGAAATAAAAGTATTTTATTTTATAAAACTAGAACTCACTCAGCAACGCTGACTTTTATGTGTTTCCAGTTGGCAGGTAATGTTGCTGAGGATGGCACGGGGCAGCTACTTGGCATTTTGGGATGGCATCCGTTGTTTAAATTATAATGTTTTTGTGATGTAATGTAAATTATGATATTTTGTAACAGTTAACTACAATGTATTATTTTGCAAAAGCAATTGTAATGAAATGGTTTAAAATTATTCCGCTGCAATGTTTTAGAAATTGTAAATGTAAATTTTATGTTTTATGTGCGATGATTGTCTAGATGTGAGCGTCCCGGGATCGGGGCGTTACAAGACTAGCTTTTATGCTGCAAAGTCTTCTAGCTCAAGTTCCCAAGGTAATTAGTTCAGAAAGTACAAATCAAAGGCTGATGAATCAAAGAACAAGAAAAACAACAAGCAGACAGAACCAATTACTGTGGTTCTGGAGTTTGAAGAACAGAAGGCAGCCTTTGCAGCCTTCAGTTCCAGTTTTCAAGCTTACTTAGAAAGCACCCTGACACCGGCTCACTTTTGCCAACAAGACTTAGAAGAACTTCATCCTAATGAAGTGGAGGAGATGGACTTGCAATGGCAAATGGCTATGATTGCCTACAGAGCCAAAATGTATATGAAGCGAAATAAAGGGTTGTCAGTAGGAGGAAGATCGACCAAGATTGGTGTGGACAAGTCCAAAGTTAGATGCTTTAAATGCAATCTATACAGACACTTCTCCAGGGAATGCAACAACCAACAGCAGGCAACCGACCAAAGACAACCTGCTCAGAGGAGTTTCTCACATCCCCAATTAACCAATACATCCCCACCAATAACTAACAATAACACAAGTAAATCCAATGCTAAAGAAACTGGTTTAATCATTTTGTAGGATGGTACTTGTGACTGGAGCATTTATGAGAAAGAAGTTCTTGCTGAAAATCAAGCACTAATGGCCAACATGGAAAACAAAGTTCCTCCAATGGCTACTGAGGTACGAGAAAGGTTATGTTCTCCTACTTGCATAGATGAGGTAGAAAGATATAGATCACATGCTCAACAGTTAGCAAATAAAGTAAAAGAAACACTGCTTTTAAATGAATCACATGTAAGAGAACATAAACTTTATCAAGTCAAAATAAATTCTTTACAAACAGACTTAGATAAACCTGTTTTTGAAAATTACAACTTAAAGGCACAAGTTGAGCATTTAACTTCATCATTAACAAAATCTATGTCAGATCATGCATCTACTGAGGTGAAACTGCAGAAATTCCAACTGTCAGCACATCAGTATGAAAAATTGCTAAATTCTCAGATTGAGAATAAGCACAAAACAGGGTTGGGATTTCATGCAGTTCCACCACCAGTAAATGATAACTATACTTCACTACCAGAATCTATGACAAACAGTTTTTCAAATCATTTTGTGTCTAGTACCTTGTCTGAGTCTGAAGATAAAACTGATGACAATCTAACTAATGACACTGAAACTGATTCATCAGAATTAGAACATTCAAATCAAAGCACATCAGAATTTGATCATTACAATTGTGATGATCTAGATGATAATAGTGAATCTGACCATGCTGGTGTGGTTAAGGGAAAAATTCATGTGAAAGAACACACAATTACAAAAGTGTTAAATGAACCTAAACTACCCTATCCATCAAAACAAAGAAACCTACTGAAAACAATTCACAAAAGAATTGAACAATTAAGTGAAGGTTTACATGCAACCAATAAACAAACAAAAGAAAAACCAGCAAAAAGAACCTCTGAAGAAAAGGCTGTGACTTCAATGGATCATCTACGGAGGAGGTTTGTCAAATCCACAAAAGCCATGAAGAACAATCAAAATCTAGCAAACACAAAGCACAGAATAAGCACCTGAAGGCTGATCAAGAACCCTTTGACATAATGTCAGGCAGAGGTAAGGATTCTTCAGCAGCAAAAATGGAGAAAGAGCATAAGCTACACAAAGCTACCATCAAGAAAAAGGCGAACTTACAGAAAAAAGCTAAGGCTAAAGCTGTCTCCGAGAGTGACTCTAAAGACATTTACTGTAAATGGTGTGATATGCACAACCACAGTACAGAGGACTGCTATTTTAGCAGTTATTGCTCAATATGCAATATGAACAACCATATGACCACTGAGTGTTATTTCAATAAGTATTGTGCTATTTGCAACAAAAATAATCACTCTACACAGGACTGTTTCTTCAACAAGAAGAATAAAACAAAGATCCTGAAGAAGAAGAAAGCTGAATCCTCTGACTCAGATTCTCAATCTTCAGAAGAAGTCAACAGTCCTGCTAAACATCAAAAACAACAAAGTAAACAAAAAGGTTCCAACAAAAAGGAACAGACAAACAAAAGGATAGAAAAACAGAAAGTGCAAAGAAGGACTCCACACAAGAAGGTGGAACTTGAAGGAGAGGATGACTTCTTTGATCACTTTGACAAAGGCAAACATATGCCACAGTCAAAATCAAGGGATGTAGAAACATTCTCTACTTCATCTACATTAAAGAAGGATTATGCAAAGAACAAAATCACTGATGAAGTTAGCACAAAAAAAGATGAAACAACCTCAACTTCATCCCCAACCACAAGCAAACACAAAACAAAACATAATGAACCATCAGACGACAAAACTAACTTAGAAAGTTCAAGACTCATACATGAGAAAGTTACTATTTTAGATAACAACGGCAAGCCCAAGACCATTAAGGCTTGGGCTCCTAAGTCTAACTGATCTCATTTTGTTTTGCAGGAACATCCAAGAAGGACTGACAACAAGTGGTATGTTGACACTGGCTGTTCTAGACACATGACAGGAAACTGTACCCTTCTACAGGACTTCAAACACAAAGATGCTTCATATGTAGCATTTGGTGGGGATAAGAAGGGATGTAAAATTACTGGTGAAGGAATGGTAACAAATGGAGTTTTAAAGTTTGAAAAAGTTAACTTTTGTGAAAACTTACAGTTTAACTTACTAAGTGTATCATAAATCTGTGACCAACACTATACTACTTTCTTTGATAACTCTGATTGCTACATTCTTAAGCCAGGTTTCAAAATTCCAGAAGATTGGATCCTTCTAAAAGCACCAAGAAAAGGTAACACCTATGTGTTGGATATGAACAACACTGCACTAACAAGCAAAGAAACATGCATGTTCTCTAAATCATCAGAAGATGAAGCATAACTCTAGCATAGAAGGATGGCACATTCCAACATGAAGAACATGGATAAATTGGTGAAAAATGACTTAGTCATTGGTGTTCCAAAGAAAGAATTTTACTGTTCTAATCACTGTTTATCATGCTATAAAGGCAAACAACATAGAGTATCACATAACTCCAAAACAATTAACACAAACACAACAACACTAAAGTTATTACACATGGATCTTTTTGGTCCTACCAATGTGTTAAGCATTGGCAAAAGGCAGTACTGTTTGGTGATTGTTGATGATTTCACTAGATTTACTTGGGTATTTTTCTTAAAACATAAAAGTGAAACATCAAAAATTTTAATAGAGTTCATCACTAAGATAGAAAATCAACTTGATCTAAGAATCAAGATACTGAGAAGTGATAATGGAACTGAATTTGTTAATTATGTCTTAGACTCATTTTGCAGGGATAAAGGCATAGCTAGGCAATTTAGTGCTCCAAGAACTCCTGAACAGAATGGAGTTGCTGAAAGAAGAAACAGAACTCTAATTGAAGCAGCAAGAACAATGCTAGCTGACTCATATATGTTAATAACATTTTGGGCAGAAGCTGTGAACACAGCCTTCACTGTTCAAAACAGAACTTTGATTGTCAAAGAACATAACAAAACACCCTATGAACTTCTGTTTAAAAGAAAACCTTTTATTGGATATCTTAAAGCTTTTGGGTGTCATGTATCTGTATTAAACACAAAAAAACAGTTAGGAAAATTTGCTGAAAAAACCTATGATGGTTTCTTTGTTGGTTACTCATCAACATCTAAATCATATAGAGTCTACATTCCACATGATAACATAGTGGAAGAAACTCCTAATGTATCCTTTGATGAATCCTTATTCCCACAGTTTGTGAAAGGATCATCTTGGCTATTTGATATAGATTCATTAATTAACTCATTTAACTCTGGTTATCTTAATGTTACAGGTGCTACGGATACATGTTATCCCTATGTTCCTCCAAATATGGGTGTACCATTGACAGCTGATCCACCAAGAGTCATTATTCCAGAAAACCAAAGTGATAATGATCCTAGTACATCAGCACAAAAACTCAAAGATGGTTCAGATGTTTTTACTCCATGCACATCAGCAGCAATACCCTCTACTTCCGTAGATATCCCTACTGTAGATGTTGAACGGAGACCCCCCAAAAATCAAACCATATCAGAAAATCATCCCACACCATTGTCACACACAGATATGCCTTAGACAGAGACCATAGCTAATCAAGTACCTGAAACGGAAGACATGTCCACTACCCCGGATGACATGCATGTTCCTACAGAAGCTTAGTCAACTGCACCAGAAACTGAGATGAACTATTTTGTTGACTCCCCATCACAACTACCCTCATCTCCAACAACCAACATCATAAACCTGGATTCATCCATCCAAGTTAATGATGTACCAACAGTTAGAACACATAAGTATCACCCAATTGATAACATGATAGGTGACCTCAACAGCAGAACTACCAGAAGACAAGGGGGAGCTGCAAACACTTGTCTATTCTCCTGTTTCCTATCTCAAGTAGTTCCACCTAAAATCACAAAAGCCTTGAAAGATAACAGCTGGATTAAAGCAATGCAAGAAGAACTGCAGCAGTTCAGGAAACAGAAGGTGTGGAACCTAGTTGATCTCCCTGAAGGCCAATATCCTATTGGCACAAGGTGGTTATTCAAGAACAAGCTAGATAGGGAAATAATAATCAGAAACAAAGCAAGACTAATTTCTTAAGGCTACACACAAGAGGAAGGCATAGACTATGATGAAGTCTTTGCACCAGTTGCAAGAATTGAGGCAATTAGAGTGTTCTTGGCATATGCATCATATAAGAAGTTCACAGTTTATCAAATGGATGTAAAGTGTGCCTTCTTATATGGTAAGATTGATGAAGAGGTCTATGTATCTCAACCACCAGGCTTTGAGGATCCTGACTATCCTCATAGAGTATATAAGCTTGACAAAGCTTTATATGGACTTCATCAACCACCAAGAAAATGGTATGAAACACTGTCCAAGTTTCTTCTAAAACATGGATACAAGAGAGGAACAATTGACCAAACACTCTTCCTCAAACATGAACACCAAGACCTCTTAGTTATTCAAATATATGTTGATGACATCATTTTGGATCAACAAACAAGAGACTTTGTGAAGAGTTTGAAGCCTTAATGCAATCTGAGTTTCAGATGAGTTCAATAGGAGAATTAACTTTCTTCTTAGGATTACAAGTTCATCAGAAAACAGATGGCATCTTCATCAATCAAGAAAAGTATATCCTTCAAACATTAAAGAAATATAACCTTGCAGATTGTACATCATGTAAAACACCAGCATCTACTATAGATAAAATTGTACCAGATCCAACAGGGAAGTCTATTGATCAAAGACTATATAGATCTATGATAGGATCCTTAATGTACTTAACTACTAGTAGACCTGACATAATGTTTGCTGTGTGTGTGTGCTAGGTATCAAGCAGATCCAAAAGAGTCTCATTTGAATACAGTAAAGAGAATATTGAGATACCTCAAAGGGAAACCATCACTTGGACTATGGTATCCCAAAGAATGAGACTTCAAGCTTTACTCCTATTCAGACAGTGACTACGAGGATGCAACAACAACAGAAACTCAACAACTGGAGGATGTCAATTCATAGGCCCAAGACTTGTGTCTTGGCAGTGCAAAAAGCAGACAAATGTTTCAGTATCCATAGCTGAGGCTGAATACATAGCTGCTTTAGCAGGCTGCTCCCAGGTTCTATGGTTACAAAATCAATTACTTGATTATGGTTACAACTTTCTCCAGACACCAATATATATAGACAATTCAGCTGCTATGTTTATTACTGCTAATCCATTCCAACATAGTAAAACTAAGCATATAGAAATCAGATATCATTTTCTAAGAGACTGCTCAGAAAAGGGACTAATTAAGTTGATCAAAGTGGACACAACAAATCAGCTTGCTGATATATTCACTAAGGCCTTTGACTCGGTAAGATTTAAGTACTTAATTGAATCATTAGGCATGAACAACTTAGAATAAGTTCAAAACATTAACAAATAGGTATATAGGCTTATTAACTGTGCTCATATGAGGATACAACATAAACTTATGTGTAAGGCTTTTGATAACCTACGGATATGATAGTATGCTATAAACGTGACATATATCCTGCCTGCACCCATCCAATTATCTACTGATCTGATGTGTTGAATATGTGAATAGGTTCATCTTGAGTGAAAAATAAGATATGTCATGCTCAACATAAAGCCAAGATGACTTAGTATGGATAAGTCATTATGAGGAGTTAACAAGTAAGTCTCATCAGAAAGTCCACAACTCATCACTTATGCACACTTACTATATTGTAACACCTTATAACCTCTATCTTTGCGTATCATGACCCTCTGTTTTACGTAAGCAAAGACCTGGGTCAAAGGACACCTCTGTTTTACGTAAGTAAAGACCTGGTGACCTGATGCTAATCATTAAAAGTTCCCAAAAAAAAGGAACTGCTCCCAAAAGAATCCTAAAGGATCAAATACATAGTATTCAAAGAGCATTCATAAAGGGCATTAATAAGATTTCAAATAAATCTTAAGATAGAGATTATAATCTATGGAACATGGTATGTGTGATAAAGTGATGAATTCATCACAATCTGGGAGACAGACTTTCATACACCTTTCATGATGCATTCATCCTTGTTTATCTTTAATTCTTACCAAAACATGATAACTAGCCGGACATGCCCAACATACACTCTAGGTTGAACTTCTTCGGATCACCATATTTGCAATTTGCACTAGATCTAGTAGGCTTTTCTCAACCAAACTAAGCAGGAATGTGTCTGATTTATAGTATGATCCTTAGATTCTTAACAAATTGCCTGCCACTGAACACTATACTCATGTGATTTTCAGTTGCACACTCACGGATAATGCGATCTTCGTATAAATTTTTGATAAACTCATCCGTAGATGTTTAATCACAAATTTAGGGGGAGTAAGTATAACTGATCAATTAATTCCCTTAATCTGAGTAGTATAACTAATCAATTAATTCCCTTCGGAACCGAAGGTGTACTACGAAAGACATGAGCTTTCTTCCGTAGATACAGTGAAATATGTTCATCCGCAGATGTTTCTGCGGAAGACTAAATGGGTCCACTTCCGTAGATAAAGTACGAAAGAAACAGAAACTATGAGTTTCGTGGATATTATACTTTGCTTAATTATATGATCAATAATTGCTATTAATGATTTATTAGGCATAGTTAATAACCACGGAGGGGTAAAAACAAAATGTAAATGGGTCCCACATCGTAGACAGCCTGTCTGAAAAGGTATAAAAAGGTACTCCGACCATTGGCTTCTCTATTCACCCAAAATTACCCTTAACCTAGAAATTCTGAGCCAAAAACCCCTTTTCAGCTGCATAGAAGTCAATCGTTCAAACTCAAACCTCACAGACATCATGGCAAACAGATTTGTAAGAGATCACAATGTTAGTGCGTTCTTAAACCCAGACTTGGATGATGAGTGCAGTGACATTATACGATACCTGAGGAGAACACGACTCTTCTATGCACTAACGGCAGACCCACTCATCTATCTATCGCATATGACAGACTTATGGAGCTCAGCAAGAGTAGAAGATGAAGGTGAAGGATCTGTTATCACTGCCACCATTGGAAATCTACCACTATGGGTAGATGAAGGCACAATACGAAGTGCATTAGAGTTGGGAGATGAAGAAGAAGGACATCCTGATGTATTCGACCATGAATACATTCAGAGGGTGTTTGGTCTGATGGGGTATGATGGAGATTACAGGAATGGGGAGATAAAGAAAGGGAGACTATGCAAGCCATATCGCTTCCTGTGCCACACTTATCTTAAGTGCATCTCCAACCGAAAGTCTAGGTTGGACAGATTTTCAAGGCACGTCTCCTCTGGCATTATCGGGATATTCGAAGGGAGAAAGTACAACTATCCTAGATATATCATGAATTGCCTCTGTGATCATATAAGGGTGGAGAAAGAGAACAAGATGTTCATGTTTCCAAGGTTCCTACAACTGATAATAAATGAACAATTGCCCGAGGTAGAGAAAGAAGGTGACATTTGTGTGCAAACACACCTTGGAAGATCCCTCCTTAATAAACTAAAAGGGAAGTATGAGGGAGGAGGTGTGGATATGTTTGCCCATGTCCTGGATGAGTCTGAGGACATACCACAAGAACTCATATAGAGTGAAGATCCTCACCACCAGAACACACCAGTTGAATCCCCTGCACACATGTAACCACCATCACCACCTGTTCACTTGATATCTCCCTCAAGTGAACACACATAACCCATCTCTCCTAACCACTCATAAACCACTATTAATACTGCTTCAACTGAAGTATTTATGAGGAGGTGACTCAGCCAACAACCACACAGCTCAGCCAAACTGAACCAATCTCATCCCCAACACCTACTGAGCCAATCTCTTCACCAACATCTTTAGAACCAACCACCTCTCCTACTCCTAATGAATCCATTGAAAGCCCTGCTGCTACTGAGATACTTAACATTGAAGAGGGTGATGAAGTTGAAGGAGGTATGACTGAAGAAGTTTGTCTGGAAGTTAAAGGACAGACTGATGAGATGGTAGAGCAGGAGGAGGGTGATTATGTTGAAATAACTACTTACCAAGAGGATGATCTGAAGAAGGAGGAGATCAATGTAAGCAAACGCTACTTGGTGGCTCAGTACAACAATCTTGTACTAAATGGAAACAAGAAGATGGAAAAGCTGAGAAGGCTGAGAAATGAGCTGAATAAGAAAGATGAGACCATTAGTAGCCTGGAAAGAAGATTGACAAGATTAAGAGAAGATGCTAGGATGAACAATGAAGTAATTGATGCTCTTCATGAGCTTGTGACTAAACAAGTAGAACTTCTGAAACAGAAAGATCATGAGATTGAGAAGTTGAAGAGGAAATTGAGTGAAGTTGAAAAGAACAAAAGTGATTCAGAGATGATCATTTACACCAAAAAGAGAAAATATCTTGGAAAAGCAACTGGTGTTGCTGGTGAATCATCAAAAAGAGCAAAATCAGATTCACTAGAGCTGTCAGCCCCTAAGGAAGAAGTCAAGAAAGATAGTGATGAAGAATGGGAGGAATTGACTAAAGAAGAGTCTCCCAAAACTGAGAAAGAAGAAACAGAAGTACGTCTGACTACTGCAGACATCCTTGATGAAAGACCATAGTCATTCATGTTCAGGCAATTAATCAATCATGGATTTCCATTTGACTTGGTGGAAAAGATGAACATGAAGGAGATGATTCAAACTCTAAAAGAATTTAAAGTTGTGAGTATGATGATTCCTGTGTGTAACTTTGACACCTTCTCAAAGTTCAAGTCAATGGAGAGAATAAGGAAGGAGTTAGGTCATTGTGACACCTCCGGGCTTACAAAGTACATCATGGTTTGCTGGCTGCAAAGTCACAACCATGACCAACATGAACTCAAAGGAAGAACCATTGGTGAATTAAGGGCGATGATCGAATATGTTATGAAGGTAGAGCTGGATACAAGAGTAAAGTTCAGATCTGGAGCCCCCAATCATGCTTATCAATAACAATCATCACAAACCCCTGCTGAGCCTACTGTGGTTCAAGCAAAAGACATCAGAGAGCCAAGAGATATAATTCCCAACAAGATATGGCCTCTTGGAACAGCTGTGAGGGAGATCACCCAAGAATGACTAAGTCTGATTCAACTTTTTGATCAGATGACAACTCAAAGATTAGCTGAAGACAATTAGATTATTACATGGAAGTATGATGGTGATTGGGATTGTGCAATGATCAATAGGGCATCTAGCATGGTGTAATATTTTCAAAGACTAGAGAGCTTACTGTCACTTTCAGATGTAGACCTTCATACATTACAACGCCTTCCCATCATTAATTATCCCATAAGTCCAAGGGGAAGAAACTTCTCTGGGATTATGAACAGTCTGAAGAACAAGTTCAAGGGGGATATGATCAGGGAAGCTATGATGGATGATGTTGTGCACTTTAGAAGAAAGTCAAAGTCTCAGTCCAAGTCCAAACTGATTGATGATGAATTCTTGAAAAGGATTGGAGCTGAAGATAGATTTGCTGCATCAATCAAAACAATAGATGGCAATCAGTTCATATGCCCTGTTACTGACTGGGGGTATGTTGAAAGGAATAAAGAACTGGTGCTGCTAAGGAATGATCCTGCAAAGAACTCAACAAGCATAAGACTTTTTGACCCTGTAGAACTGAAGTTGTTGCACCCAAGCTATACCTCTTATCTTCATGATAAACATTTTCCAAGGCTGCAAGATTCAACTGCTCAAAATGACTTGTGCTTCTATGTACACCTTATTCAAGTCATTGACAAATTGCATGTCAAGGCTCACAAGAGGAGGAAGTTTGAAGCTGGGCAGCTGATTGGGTCAGAGATAAAACCTATAATAGAATTAAGAATTTCAGAACAGGACGAATTAGAGGTGTTGTCAAATAATAGTGTTGTTGCAACACTCACCACTGAAGAGGATGTCCTGGGTATGAAATACAAAACACTGAAGCGGATGAACAGAAGACAGATAAAGTATCAGTATGAAGATCAGAAGACGACTGTAGACTACTTCAAATCAAGAATTTTGGTAAGAGTGAATGAACTTAGAGTGCTAAACCAATGATTACTAGAGTCTAAACCTAAGGGGGAGTACTGTTAGGGATAGATCTCTTGTATAGGTTTAGATGATATATATCACTCTTGTAATCATAATTGTAATTATTGTTCTTAATGATATAAAATGAATATATTTGATTATAATTGTGTTTATGAACTAAAAACATTTATTTTGCACTTCATTTAATATATTCATCTATGATATAATATATTTTAGAATATATGTGTGAATGTGCAGGAAACATTAAACACTGTCAATTTGGAAAATTGACGAAGTATTGGAACAACTGCGGATGAATAATGTGTTCTTCCGTAGATGTTCTCAGGAACATAACTGAAGAATGTACATCCGTGGATCTCATGCGGAAGAACAACTTCAGCAGAACAAGAAAAGAACAAGCAACTGAAGGAGGAATTGTTGCGGAAGACAAGAACTCCTGCGGAAGCACAAGAACAAGTACTGTACAACAGTTGCTGCGGAAGACAGACTACCTGCGAAAGTGTAAATTCCTGCGGAAGACCAATTAACTCAGAAGTCAACATCAAGTCAACAAGTCAACGTGGCAGAACAACAACAACATTAATGACGATGGAAGACTTATTATTCAAGCAGATATTCCACGTCACATCAACAAACTTTATTCATATTAGATTCGTAAGCCAATAAACATGGCGAGGATTTGGATTAAGTTTGATTAGCTTAATTATAGCAACAAAATAGCTAGCGATAGAATAGAATTAGATCTCTATATATATGAGATCAACAACATAGATAAAAAAAAAGAATATATAACAATAATTGAGAATCATTAGAATCATTAGTGATCATTATCTGAATCATTGTATTCAAGATCAGCAACCTCAATAGCAACAAGAAAGCATTCAATCAACGTTCTTGAGTTCTCTCGGTTTGATTATTCTTATTTATTTGTTTGATTGATTGATTTTATTATTATTAATAGATTAAACACCAAGTATTGATAATTCCGCGATCAATACTTGTTCAAATCAATTCTGATAATTCCTGAATGATCCTAGGATTCACACACTGCATGATCATAGTACTTGTTTGAAAGCATGTAAAACTTGTAATTTGTCGACATGTAGTTTCATAAGCATGTGTATACTCATTAAAAAGTAATACTGGCAACATGTAAACCATCAGCTTCTAAGGTCATAAGTCATAACACTTACACTCATAATTTCATATTTGTAAAGTTTCATAAAGCTGTATTATATTTGAACACGTATAAAATTATTTTCAAAGACTTTCTGAAGTTTCTAAAATATACATTTGTAAACTAACACCGAAAAGTATGTGATGTAAAGCCAGATGAAGTGGAGTATTAAATTTTGAATTTCCAATGATATATTGGATGCTCAAAGCTTGAAATGATACATGATAAAAGGTTTAAGGATATGCGTACCTTCAAATTTTAGTTTTGAAATTGTAACTAGAGGTGAAAATAAAAAACAAGGTACCGACCCGACCACTACTCGGGTCTGGGTTGTAACCGTCTGGTAGGAATCGATTTCAACCTTCTATCTTGAGATACAACTCTACCTCGACCCAGTTGAACTCAGGTTGGACTTGCCTTTGACCTTTGGATGCGATTTCCAAAAATAAAAGCTGTTTTTTAGGGCTATAAGGCTGTTTGTTTAGGTGGGGGGGGGGGGGGTGTTGACAACTTTTTTTGGTGGTAAGGCTCTGACTTGGTATATAAATATGTGAGTTGATATGGTTGACTGCTCAACACCAAAACGGAAAAACGAACGTATAAAACATAAAAAAAATATTCTCGTTATGCACTTTCTGTTCTCATTGTTACACTTTTCACTCTCGTCCTACACATAATGACTCACTCCCAATCATCCGTTGGCCAAGGTTCGTCAACCGGGCCAACGGTTGTTTGGGTTTTTTCATATAATCGGAACATAGATGTTTGAGATTTGGTTGAGTTGAGTGACAGGTCTCGAAAGACACGTTGCAAAATTTGTGAGGTTGTACTAGCCAAAGAATCAAACATGACTTTGAATAAACACATCTTAAAGAAGCTTTGTATGGCATTCAAAAGTAAAATGGATTCCAAACAAACACAATTGGGTGGAGATGGTGAAATCTTTTATTATGATGTTAACACAACTCACGATCCAAATGGTGAAGTTCGTGATTCAAGAAGCATTGTTTTTCGGCCATTTCAACAACCCTTAGTTGACCAACATGATTCGAGAACGCTTCAACCTTTGTTACACACACGTAATTGTTCCACAATTAGATTCTATTGTTTAAAAACTGGCATAAACTAACTAGTGATGTTTGGTTGACTCACATAGTTTTCCTAAATCGTACCTTTGTGTCATCATTCATTAGATAGATCCTAATTTGAGAAAAATGATAAAACATATGATTTTTTGATTTTTTTCCGTATCCACTGAAGAATTTTTGTATAATGTGATAACAACATTTTGTTTCAATTAGCGGGATTTATTATCCCATTAGTTGTTCAATGCTTCTGAAATTATATTTAATGAATTTAAATGTGAAAAGTTTTGAATATAAAAATCAAATGTTTACATAATTGATAGCATCAATAAAAGAAAATTTAAAAAGATATGACAAAGAACTACCATATGTTTTTACTTGTTTTGTCATTTTAAATTTGTTTTTAAATGTTGCAGGGGTTGAACGTTTGATAAACAAAATAAATGACAATTTAGATTTGCACGACGAGGATCCACATTTTTTAACCGGATCAAAATATAACTTTAATCATAGTTGCAATCAATTTATGATTTTTATTTAGTTAGGTACGCGCCTAACACAAACATAAACCTATCAAGTAAGTCGACCTCATGTGGCAGTAGCTTGATTGAAGACCATGTTTTACTATGTTGAATGTTGTTTGGAATGTGACTGCTAAATGACTCATTCTCTGCTATGACACGTGATTTACTAATTGTCCAAGATTCTACGCTAGATTCTGAATCTTTTTTTTTTTTGTTTTTGTTCTTCAAGACTTACTTCGGAGTTGGTAGATATAACAAACCACTTAGACATGGTAGATCATATACAAGACCAAACAAAGATTTAAAGACAAAATAGTACTTAAACCGAAAGTATACAATGAACAGGTGGCATAAGGAGTATATTCGAAGGAGAACTTACCTACAATAAAGTGTCTTATAGAAAATAATAATGACTTAGATGACGACTAAATAAGAATTATATTAGTTTCAAATATTGTATCAGTAAAAGTATTTTATGTTTCACGTAAACTATTTAAGATAAATAATTAAGGAATTTTGTGATTATTTGATATTTTTAGTCAACTATTTCTAATTTGATTAACATTAACTTAAAACTGAAGGATTTCTACATTAAAAAAATTAACATTAACCTAAATAATTTTTACATTATAAGTAAAATTAAATTAAAACTAAATATTTTTACATTAAATATAGAATTAATTTAAAACTAAACAATTTCTAACTTAACTAAATCTAACTTAAGATTAAACAATTCTAACTTAAATAAAATTAAGTTAAGCAATCTCTAACTTACAAAAATTTACAAATTAAATCGATTAAAAGCTCAAAATTGCTATATTAGCAAACATGTCTTCCATTAACTTTCTTTTTTTTTATTTGACTTTTAAACAATAGTTGCATCATTGTTGGTATTTTTCAAAAGTTCCATTCATTGTGTTTCACCAACTATCTTTATTCTTTTCCATTTTGTTGGAATTTCATCCTTTGTACATACTGCGATTGAGTAACTTATTTTCTTGTCAAATTCATCCTTAATGAGATCCCAAAAATCATTACCGGCAATCTCTGTCTAACGTGTACCAAAGCAGCTACCAAGGCGTACACCTCGCCATCGGTCCAAACTATTGATGTTTTTTTCAAGTAGATTGTTATTTTGATTGTTGGAGAAAGATTATATCTTTTGTGTAAAAAATGATTGATGTTTAGTAGTATTATAGTCTTGATCATACTTTTATTTATAGTCGTTGCCAACAGTTAAATTTATAGCTATTACCAATGTTCAAATTCTCACCCGTTGCCAAATGGTAGGAAAATGACTTGAAATTGTACCTAGTTTGGACCCGACCTGACCTGACCCAACCAAGTTCTAGTGGGTAGGGTTTCCATCACCTGGTACGCGACCCAAAATATAAACAATAAAAAGGGTTGTGAACTCACCTGATATGTCTAGCAAGTGAATCAAGCAAACAATGATATATAACACAGTCCAAAATATGACCAGACTACTCGTGCCCTAATACATTGAAGACACTTTAACGTCTAGATAATGTTACCAATTCGCAAGTTGGTCGTGTAACCAAATCACCCAACTAGACTCGACATGAATCCATGTAACGTTCTAAAAGTTCTAAAATTTGGGAGTTCTGCTTATCGATTAGATCTTCCTACGGACTCAATGGTTCCCCTACCTTTCATGTTTCTCTTTTGAAATAAGCTCATGGCTATAACCTATCGGTGATTCCCTTGCCAACAACTCTTCAGTTTTTACTTCAACAACGTGCAAATTTAGACCACCGGTTAGTTAAGCACGACCATCGCATTGCAGCTCATGTGTTGTTTCATTGGCATGATTTGCTAATTACTAAAGCCTCCTGAGAATTTCTTGATAAGTTTCGATTGTGTTTTCCCTCGTTCCATCTTTTTGGTCAAAAATTTTTCGAAGGAGGGGGGGGGGGGTATTGTTACGATAATAACGGCTAGTTTATATCATGTTCTATACCTTTGTAACCGATTTACAAATAGAATAAAAAGGAGAACAACTAATGGAAATGGTTAGCTTGATTATGTAATCTTCAGTTTTCTTTTCAAGCCTAACACCATCTACATGTGCAGTCGGGATGTGGGTATAAGAACAGCTTACAATTACAATTAAATAAGAGTACAACCATATCTGTGTAGAGTCTTACATTTTTGATTCTTGAAGGAGTCAATCTCGTAAAGTGTTTGGAGTATATGCAACAAAGTGGATAACAACTGTGACACCAATTTACCTTTATACCCTTGGTGCCCAAATCGGCCGTACGCTACAAAAGCTCTAGCGTATATAAAACGCTACGCTTGCACTCGCTCTTATCCCTATTCTCGCATCCATCTCTCTCTTCGATTTAATAATAATAATTCGATTCAATCAGCTTTGCGATTCAGGTACCCTTTCTTCTGCCGTTCATCAAATAATATTCTTTCGATTTGTTCTTATTAGGTTTTATCAATTTGATGATGAATTTGAACACCGATTACGTGTGTGTGTGTGTGTGTGTTTTTAGATCTATTCTTCTGTAGTGATTTGATTAACATAGTTGATGCTATGCCGTTTATTCGATCAAATTAACTTTCTTTGATTATATTCTTCCGGCGTTTGTCTTCGTCTTTGGATTCTTTTTAAAGATCCTTTTGTTGGTAATTGTTTAAATGGTTCTAATTTGTGTGCGTTTTTGCTGTAACTATGGAGGGTTTTTTTCTAGGTATGTAGAAATTGTGGCAGAAGCTGGTTAGTGTATGTTAGGGCTAAACTTTTCTTCTTATTCTTTTCTGTTCTTTTTGATAATAATGATCGTTTGAATTACAAATCCATTATTTTGTCGATATTAACAGAAGGATGTATTATTGCTGATTCATACAACCTGTGTAGGGTTTATGTTTACTTTTGCTTCATTCTTCTTCTAGGGACTTCAATCTGAGATCAAAAAACCGTCTGTTTGTCTATAGAAAGATTTTCTTTTCTAACAAGTTTAGGTTGAATCACCTAAGATATCCTTAGTTTTGGTATTGCTCTTAAAAATCTTAAGATTTCCTTTCTCTTTTACAAGTTTTTAAGCTAAATGGGGCCTTCCACATGAACATTGCGATGGTATGTTTTTGTTAATGCTGCCAGTGGAAGTTGCAGTGATCAGGGGTATCCATGGCCTGAATTTGGCTAGATTTGATGAAAATTCTGATTTAAACAGTTAACTATGATTTTGGCAAATGACAAATGGGTAGGATGGGTTGGCTAGTTTTGCCGGTTCGGTGGTTCGAAGTTCGAACTGATTGTTTTAAAAAGTTGTTTGTTTATATTATGTATTTTAAAATGAAAGATGGTTCATGAACACAATATACACATCTGGGTGTATATTCTGATAATGAAAAAATAAATAAATATTAACGTAAACCAGCAGGTATCAGGTTCCAAACTATTAGCCAAATCGTTAAACACCCAACCTGCAAAAACTCACTGTGAACCGAATTGCATGAATCTTCATGGTTTAGTTGGTTTCAATGGTTTATGAGCTGCTTTAGTGATATCTTCTTTCCTAACAGTATTACCCTTGGAAATCATAAGCTGCTTGTTGCTACTACTGATTGATTTTCCTATTTTAGTGTACAAGAGTCCTTATTTTTTCATACTATTGATTGGGGATTCTAGACATTTGACATGTATTCTTCAAAAGTGTTTTAAATTTCTTATGCTAATAATAGCTACAAGCTGAATGTGATATAATCTCATTTCTGTTTGAAACTTTCTGAAGGACAAAGAAGAACATTGCTTGTTTGTTTGTTTGTCGCCTCAAAGCCTAGTACTCAAATTTCATGTCTGAAATCGACCTTCAGATTCCAAGTGCCTTTGGTATGTTTCTTCTTACTTTCTATATTCTTAAAGATAGTGTAGTATTCCTAAAAATCATCTAAACTTTAATATGATTTTTATTTTTGGGCAGATCCATTCGCTGAGGCAAATGCAGAGGACTCGAGTGCAGGGTCCAAAGAATACGTTCATATACGTATACAACAACGAAATGGTAGGAAAAGCCTGACAACTGTGCAAGGGTTGAAGAAAGAGTTCAGCTACAATAAAATACTTAAGGACCTTAAAAAAGAATTTTGCTGCAATGGTACTGTTGTTCAAGATCCAGAACTTGGTCAAGTGAGCAAACACTTCTTCTAACACTCTTGTTGTAATAACTAATAGTCTAATAAGTAGGGGTGCGGTTCAAAAAATAAAAAAATAATTAGGTGTGTACGAGCTGATTCTGAGCTTGCCTAAGCTTTAATTCGGCTCATTTTGAACTCTATGTCTAAACTCTTGCTCGGCTTTCGAGTTATTTTCCAAGCTTGAGTCAGCTCGTTTATTAATAATTTTATTTATACATATTATATATTTATACATATTTATAATAACACTAATAACCTTGTTTATCAAATGAGCTATGATTTAAGCCCGGCTTGTTTAGGCTTGTAGAGCCTAGTCAAGCTTGATATAAGAATTTTGGGGTTAACCTTGTTTATTAAATGAGCTCTAATTTATGCTCGAGCTTGACTTGTTTAAGTTCGACTTGATTTAAGCTTTTAGCGAGTTGATTTGAGTAGCAGGTAGCTTACAAACAAGTCGCTTAGCTCATCTTAAGGGCTGTTTGGTAGCCTCTTAATGGTCACATTAAGAGGCTACCTCTTAGCGGTTGTTTGGTAGCATAGATGTCTGAATGGTTCAACACTTAATGGTTTAGACGGTTTGTTTCGCGAGCAAATGTCCTCTTAATGGTTAAGCATTATACTAATGCTGAATGGTTTAGAGGTCTAATGCTAAATGGTTAAGATCTTTTATCTGAATTGGTCAAACATTTGCCTTTGAATAGTTAAGTGATATACTAGCTCTTAATAGTTCAGACCTCTTAATGGTTCAGACCTCTTATTGGTTCAGCATTTAATCATTTAGAAATTACCAAACAGCCCCTTAATGGTTTATAGCCTCTTAATGGTTAAGTGGCAACTTTAATTCTGAATGGTCAAGAGGTACCATTAAGATGTTACCTTTTAACCATTTAGCATTAAGGTTACCTCTTCACTATTAAGAGGCTATGAACCATTAAAAGGTACCAAACAACCCCTTAGGAATGTCTTAAACCCTACATATAATATAAATATAATTTATGGGGTTAGTCAGCCAAATTTGGTTTGATAATTTGAATCATGCTGCTTGGAATGCACAGGTCATCCAACTTCAAGGCGATCAGCGGAAAAACGTCTCTACCTTCCTTGTTCAAGTATTGATTCTTCCTACTTGACCACTATAATACTTAACTTGTGCCGCTTCTTATTTCTCTAATTTTCTTAAACAGGCTGGAATCGTGAAGAAAGAGCGCATCAAGATTCATGGTTTTTAGATGGTAGTTGTCATTTGATCCCATTATCCTTGACTTGTGCGGTCAGTTGTGTTTGTTTTCTGTCGCTTGTACTCCCGTTTTATCTTCTGGTCGTTATGCTTGTTTCCAGAATCTTAAATCTTGTAGAATCTTTGATGATTGTGACATCATGGTTGTTAATCTTAATTTATCAGTGTTGCTCAAGTCTTATCTTGCTTTTGTATCTTTTCCGCTTTCCTTGGAACACAATAGTTGGCATCTGTATCAGGTGTTTTTGTATGCCGACGTGATAAAGCTTCCAGGTTGAAAGGAGTTCAAACTGAGTTTCAGACTTACGTCTTGTTGTGAGCATGACTGACCAAGCTCCTAACCTGGAAGATGTGAGAGGTTCTCCGGAAAGAATATGCAAGGATTGACCAGTTAACCTAAGCGATTTATTTGAATAGATATGATTTTGAAACATATGACATGTCACACTAAGGTTGTTTCGTTACATACATCACTCACGAGTCATGATCTAATTTTCAAAAAATGCTTAAGTGGGTTGATCTAAGTTTTTTTTTTTGTGTGTATGGTTCCAGAGTTGACTTAACGTCTCTCTATCGGTTGCCATGTACACTTTGCTTTCGTCACCACCTCCACCACGATCGTGTGCAACCGCTTGACCTTATGTCGCCCTTACACGCCAAGAAATAAGATGTAGAGGGTGAATCCATTTGAATATTCTTTTTTCTAAAATGACTTGTTATAAGCCGAGCCCATCTTGATTTGAGTTCGTACGACCGACCTGACAGTCCAATGTGCGGAACTTGGTGTATATCAGGAAAAGACAGTATAGCAACTTTCTATAAAACATAATCTTAGTGTATTTAAACAAGAATAAACTTATAAGCATGAATAATACAACAAAAATGGAATCAAATGTTACATATAAACTCAAAAAATGGAAGTATCTAGTCCCAAGGGCTCAAAGAGCATTCTTCAGGCAATGTAGGAAACCTCTCTGTATCTTTGCAGTAGTCATATATCACCAAGTTCCTTTGAACCCAAGCATAATCCAGTTTTTGATCTTTTGTAAGATGCCATGCTTCGTATTGATCCCACCAATGTTTGGTAGTGGTAGAAACACATTCAGGGTAAGGGTCTTTCCATTGACACCCATCAACACTGAAATCTTTATATGATGACACAAATGGTGCTTTTTTCCAATCCGTTTTCTCGAGACCACCTCTCGTTGCCCAGTCGTCCGCGTTCCATATGCTTGAGAACAAGTACATCGGTTTTTGGTTCGGGAAGAAGTTGTTCTCGTAATCGGCATTCTTGTATACTCTCACCGGGACTCTATCCACAAAGAATCTGTTTTGATTTGAGAAAAAATAATTAGACATCATTCAAGAGAACAATATAAAAGATAGAATTTACATAAAGTTTAATAAAATCTACTTATTATTTTGATGATTTAGGTTCTATAGATGAATCATACCCAGTTTAAAGAATGTATGAAAAAGCATTTACTAGTTATGCCGGCATGAGCCGTTCAAAAAAAAAAAAAAAAAAAAGTTAAGCCGACATGACCCGTATTGAAAAGTCAAATTTTAATATTCTTTGACCCCAACAGCTAGATAACATGATTTTGGTTTATTTACTTGAACTCAGTGTTTTTACTTTTTAGGTTTGTACCAAAAGATTCGATTTTGGCTATTGGACCCTCTCCATTTTAACCATCCGGATTGATGAATCAAGTGAACCAGACAGGATGGTTGGATCTAATTTATTTTTCTATTTTTTACTATTACTTTTTTTTTTTACATTTTTCTTTATTTTTTAACTCTAAAATCTCCTTTTTTATTAATTAATTAATGTTTGTAGCACTTATGATGTTTTCTAGCCTACCGGGTTGGATTAGTGAAGTGGCATAAGGTAACGTGGTCGAACACTATCCTCTCCGATTCTAAAACATTACTTAAAATGAGTAGACTTGAGTTATATCTTATTTTATTTGGTTCAAATGTTAGAAACATAAAAATAAGCATAACTTAAAACTAAAAACTGTGACGAGTTAAAACTAAAACCAAACATGTTGAACCCAAAGGTTTAGCATTAGCAACTTACACAATCTGATGGGAGTTCCATAAGATGGAATAAGTGTGGTAATCAAGAGTCGGATCAAACCACAGCTTGTGTCTCATCTCTCTATTCCCCGTACCATTTTTGTATACGTTGGTCTGGATCAAATACGGTTCGCCGGTTCGGTTCCCGAGAAACTCGAAATCAAGCTCATCTCTTGTTGGCCCTGCACCATCCTCCGTACACATCTACAACAGAAACCAATCAATCACCTCTTAATTCTATTTCATGATGACTGGTTTTGACTACAATAAAAAGTCAAAGATCCCAAGAGATAACTTACATAGTAAGCCGTTACAACTCCCGCAGAATCGCCTCCGACCAGCTTCAGCTTCATACTGAACCACCCGAACCGGTACCTTTGTTTCGTCTGAAACCCACAACCTGTACGTTTTAATAATCAAAAGTCAGACTTTAACTTTTCACAATTAACATTCGACAAGACAGATTTAAAATATTGCAAGACTGCAGTTTAGGAAGATGATATTGATGAATACCCGTGTCATTATCAAGGGAAAGATACCAGATCTGACCATCTTCTGAGGTTTTGAAATGGTTTTCAGACCACATGATGCTGAAGTTATCTTCAAATGAAGGTTTCGGCTCAGCGGAACAACAGGCTGCAGCCATTGCTAGATACACCACAATGCACCACATCGCACCAGCACTTGCCATTGAAGCTCTCTTCTCCATTGTTTTTGATGGAGATCAAGACTTCAAGTTCCAACTGAAGCCTTTGATCATGACCTTTATATATACATACATATTATATTATATCTATACACTGTCAAAGACAGAGAGCGAGAGTTGTGGTGATTCTATTTAAGATAGTGCGGCAGAGTTAAAAACAAGTTTTGTTAAAAGTATATTCAGAGTGCTCTCTCGTTGTTATGTTATTTATTATATTACAAGGAATTGTTAATAGATAAAATCTTACTGTTATTTGTTTTTTTTTGGAAATATTTTTCATGTCTATAAATATTTTAATATTTTTGAAAGTGATTGTGATTGAAAAAGATGAAAATATAACGATAAAAATATAAAAAAATATTATTTAATTGAGGAAAAAGATAATTACTTTTATTGTAATTATAAAGATGCAAATGAATAACATGATATGATGCTATTATTTGGGTAAGTAATTGAAGTTCTTAAATTAATTTTTTCTTTTTTTTTTCGAAATAATCAAACACAAATACCTCAAATTATCTTGATGCTCGGGCATTTAATATTTATACAATTAGTTTTAATAGTTTAAGATTCGTCTAATGGTTTAAATCTTAAAATTATAGCTGTAAACCAAATATCTTTAAAATTTTCTTTTTATCATTTTAAAACTAAAATACATCCTTCTTGCTAAACATGTAATAGAAAGAACTCATATATTTACCCAACATGCAAGAAGAGTTTAATTTGTAGTTATATGTGTTATTTTTCTTATTTTCTTGTCATTTGTATTGGTAGTTTAGTCATAAGAGACAAAGACAATTTAGGAGATCAAAGTTTAAATTCTAATATGATGTAAATATTGAACACATAACTCTAATATGATGTAAATTAAGAACACAAGTGGTTAATAAGTAGAAGTAAATGAGTATATGAGTTATGATTTTTACAAAAATTATTATACTATAAAAATACATAAATAAAAAATAATTGACATGGAAATATAGAATATCCAGGCTGCCTCCGGGTGGAGGTAGCAAGCCAGTAGGTCACATGTTACATGAAAGAACGTGACATTGTTGGGCATTATTCTTTTAATTATGTAAATTTATATTTTAATTTTTTGCTACTTTCCAAACAGATTTAAGTCATTATTTAATCATCTTTGTACATTATTCTTCTAAATTAATGATGCTTTTATAAGTGCATGATGCTATAGAAGCATTAAAGTCACGTAATAACAAGAATTTTTGCAATTTCTTTTATTTCAATATGATCTTTGTAGATTTATAATAGGTATGTTAATAAAAATTATAAATCAGAACTTATTATAAAAATTATGGTAACTGGTCATATCAGTACACACTAATCATATGCAGTTTTATAATTGTTTCAACTATATGGTTTAGTTAAGTAAAGAAGTAGATATCCAAATCTGGTTCTTCGGGCATGATTGTTTGTAGAAGATAAACAAGCGTTTTAATAATACCCAAAGATAATTGAAATTGGTGGAGTTTGTTTCGTGTGATAGAAGAGGACATGATTTTTGTGCAAGAGTTTCAAGAATCAAGAACAAGCATATGTTTCTTAGGCCATGTGCATACACTTGCCTAAATTTTATAGCAGAGTTTGAAACAGAAATCAAACTCCATTACCAGTTCTCGTGATCATATATATTTCCTAGTTCAGAACAATTATCAAACTCCATTACCGGTTCTCGTGATCATATATATTTCCTAGTTCAGAACAATTATCATGTATTAGCAATAATGCAATATGTGAAATCTATAAAGTTAAGAATAAAATCACTGGTTAAAGAAAATTAAGAATAAAATCACTGGTTAAAGAAAAGTATACATGACTATACAACCGTTATCTTATTACTATATTTGTTCGATATTTTAACATGATCATATGTGAATAAATGAGTAATACACTTAGAATTAAAATAGCCATATACATAATTTATCTTACAGCTATCCTTTCATTTGATTATTCTAGTTTATATATTATTTACATACTTATTAAAAACAAATAATTAGACGGTGACTTACAAGTCTTTTAAAGCACAAAGTATAAGTCCTCTAAAGAATGTGAATTTCATTTTAATTGTAGTGTTTAACTCATATGATTTGTTACAACAATAATTAGAATCCAAACTTCACTCTTAATATTTTTGTTTAATTGGTTGAGAAATAAATTATAAATGAAATAATACGAATCAGAAATTTGAATTTTCACTTTGAGTTGACATTGGATGAGAACACAAATTTAACAATTAAATGGTTATAATAAGTAAAACTGTTTTTCCCTAAAAGAAACATGAGACATGTTACCAAAATTCTCCTCCAATCCACATGCGTCCCTCACGTGCTCCACCTTCTCTAGTGTCGGTGTACTAACTGATAATTGACAATCGCTTCAAATGCCAGCTGGTTTATATATTCATAAATCTAATCAACATGCAGTTGAAAAAATCATAATTCACATCATTTTCACTGTACTTTCTTAGTATGAGACTTCTTAAATCTACATCACCTAAAATTCATCTAAATACCTATAACGAGGTTCAAACTTTCAACTTTAAAATCCATCTAAATACTCATAATAAGATTTAAATTTCATCATTTAGTTGAGAGAAATTCGGCAACGATTAGGCCTCATGGCAATATTTTCACTATACATTGTTCTGAATTTTTTGTTCTTTCTTTGACTTTTATAGTATTCTGGCTATTACCAAATACTTTAACCGTCCCATTCTAACGTAACTCGTTGTGACTTGTCCGATTTATTGCCCCCTTGGCAAAAAGTTCTAGATCCGTTACTGCGAACGACCATGCAATATAATGTGTTGAACATATAGCTAGGCTATCTCAATAAAAGAAGATAAATATTTAAGTGACATTTACGTATTTGATTCATGCATCTATAGTATATATACAAATATAGTTCTTGGATAATTTTGTAAACAAAAATGTAATATGATTATCGTTATATTTTGAAAATTTAAAGACTTTGAAGCTATGTGTCTTATATATCTTTTCTTTGGTGAGATTTGCATGTATATTATTTCCTTTTGACATGTGTGCAGTGAGCATTTAGCTCAACCGTCTATCATACATATATTAGATAAGATGGAAACTTATTAAAGAACCTCTACAACTTTGTTCTTGAGTTTGGTTGCTTTAAATAAAAAAGAGAGAGAAAAAAAAAGAAACGGTATATATTGTTTTCTTCATCTCGATTTGGGAAAAAGCAAAAGGAAATAGTTATTTTGCTAAAACGAAAAATATGCTTTCATTAAGAAAAGGAAAGAAAAAGATAAGTTTACAATGATTTCATTATTCTTTAAAATAAATAATAATAATTACAATAGAAACAATAATTAATGTGGTGCTGATTGAAAAAAAAGGAGAGAAGGAAGACGAGTGTGCAACCAGTGGCGTGTGTTGTCGGAGATGAAGGTTTTGAATACACAAGGTAGTGATCAAAAGAGGTGGGTGACCGGTGGCGTGAAGCTCGACATGGTTAAATAGTGGCCACGATGATACCAAGGGTCAATAAGAAAACATAGATTTATTGCATAGAGTATATGTCTTTTTCATAAATGTTTGTACACAAGAAATAAATAATAATACCACTAAACGTAAAAAACTCTACTGTTCATAAATGTGTGTGATTCATATTTATATAATAATCTATACTATATAATCTATACTATTTAATATAGTAATATTTTTAAAGACAAATATCAACTTATGGTGAAATCTAAATTTTGTTTCTTACATCTCTTTTCTATTATATGAATATGATTACAAATAAGTATACTAGATAATTAAATATTTAAAATATTAATACTCTTATTCTAATAAATTATTAAAACATATTTAATTATAATATTTCAATTATATCTTATATTAACATATGGTTTTATAATTCTTGATTTTTATTTTTTGTTATTTATAATTTCTTAAATTTTTATATTTATTATTTCATTAATTGTTAATGACATGTAACATACAAAATAAAAATAAAGCTTAATGAATTTAATAATGTAAATTTTTTTGTACCCATATAATACTTGAGTTTCTAACCTAGCATAATTCTAATGAATAACGAACAAATAGAGAAGAAAATTAAAGTTGCAACTCTTTTTAACATAATTAATATGGTAAACTATAGAAGAAATTTCAATATAACTAGATTACTTTCCCCCGCGCGTTACGCCAAAGGTCGGTTATGATTACAAATATCAAAACATAGATTAAAAAACACATCGCAACAGCATCACTCTTCTATAAAACCGTAAAGCATTCTCCTCGTAAAAGCGACTATAACTTCTTAAACTTTTACTTTTCTAAATTTCCTATAATCAGATGAAAGAGTCGGTTTCAACTTCCATACCGACGAAAAAACAGAATATCTAAACATTGTCTATTTGGTTTTATTATTGGGTGTAACCTACCTTTCATCACCAAGTTGTCATTTTTTAAAACACTATTCATTAACGCTGGAAGGGGCTTTTATAAACAGAATATCTAAACATGGCTGGGCAATATGATAGATTTATCCCCGTGAGGAACACTGCGTGTGTTTGGCAAATATGCAATATTAGCTATTTACATGGTTTCAGTTTTTAAATACATACAACAACATTGTTGTTAATGTATTTGTACAAAAAGTTAAAACAAATAGTTCCTTATGCTTTGTAGAACTCAATATCTAATCGTGAAGTTGGTGCATCAAAGTGTGGTGTTTCCCATGGTTGTTTGCTGCTACTTTCATTTGCTTGGTTATTCTTTGATGTTCCTTGCTTTTTTTTTTTTTTTTTTTTTTTTGTGTTGCTAGCCTTTGTCTGCATACAAGTTGTAGCTGTTAATAAAATTTTTTTAAAGTGCAAGTTTTTCGTCGTAAATATTTCCAAATCTAAAGCTTGCTTCACTGTAGTGCTGGCTTGTATTGTCCCATATGGCATAGGTTATTGTGGTGTCGCTAGGATCATTGTGGTTGCCGTACTGGTGCCTGCTTGTACCATCTGTGAGTCTGGCTCATTTGCGTTGTTTATTGTGCGCCGCAGACTGCCTGAACGGTAGTCTGTGTGGACTTGTAATTGAAACCTCATTCGCTTTGCTTCGATAGCTTCTAGTTGTGGTAGGATTGTTGTTGTGCTGCTGCAAGCATCTTCAATCCTCAATTCAGAGCACTCAATACCAACAAAAGCTTTTACTGCTTCATTGAAATTGTTGTAGTGCTCTTTGTAGTTTCGTTTGAGATGATAACACTGATGCGGTACCTGTTTTAAGGAAACAAATATATGAAACATGACTATATCTAGTATTATAAGGAGATAACCTTTGAAGTAAATTTAGATAGAATTTGTAAATCAGGTAGCCACACACACACACACACATATATATATATATAGGGCTAACCAACTTTACAATTGAGATATAGTCGGATTCATAATTTTTAAGAAAAGTCACTGTTGGAAAAATGTATTTAGTTCATAGTTTTTTTACTGTGCTTTAAATTAAAATAAAGTAAAAAGATCCCAACAATTAATTCAAATTTGATCATACTTGTGTTATACTGTTACTCAGTAAGGTTAGGTAACAAAAAGCTGTAACAAAAACCTATTCAAAGTTATGAAAATGAACAACCTAGAGTAAAAGTGGAAGGCATGGTTTCTCATGATTAAGTTTCAACTATAGGCTTATTTTTTTCTTTGAATTGATGTAACTTCAGATAGGTGATTAGCTTCAAAATAATCATATATATTTAAGTGAACTTTACAAAATAAGGAAACATGCCAATCAAGGAGTCATGCTTACATATTTCTGGGTGATGGAGGGAGTCCTTCCGTTTTTTTATATATTATGCACACGTTGTGCTAGTTAATATATCATGTGTAGCATTGTAGGTTGAATAGATACATACGGACACTAATTATGATAGGTATATATATAATTAATAGAGATAGAAGTCTTGAGTCTGTTGTATCAGTTTTTGTCCAGTTTATTAATAAGAAAAGAGTCGAATGTTTTCTGTTCAACTTGTTCAATGTGTTCTTCCCGTTAGCGGTGAAAGTTCTGTTTGTGTGCTTGTGAAATCACCTTAAACCTCATCGTGAATAATTGAAAATCTAATTTAACTAAAATTCGTTTGATTCTAGTTCTTAATCTTGAATTCTTTGTGGTTTACACTAACTTTATATAACCTTGTAGTTACTTAACACAAACAATCATGTACATATCTCACCACCATGCCTATCACCTAACATCAACAAACATTACTTTATTCCATCTTTGGCTTACTTATTATTCATGCATAAATACTAAACAAAACCAAGGGTATCAAGGATGCAACTATCAAGGACTTTAAATTGGCCTAGTTGACCAACTAATTCAAATAAACAAACCCCAAAGAATTAAGGCTCTAATTTAACAGATATATTGTATGTTACACCCAGTCTAACACAACTAACAATCCACAAATCAAAGGACCAAATCAATGAGCAAAAACCCACATAACAAACAATCAAATGGCGTACTAACAGCTTGTAAATCATTTAGATTGCCCCCAACAAAGAGCAATTACATTCTCAAATCAAACACCAAAATCAAAGACCGAGAGGCAAGAGCAACAAACCAGTACATAAACACAAACACCTAAACCAATAAAAGGAGAAACTAATCACGATCACATGATTAAGATGAAATCAAACACAGCCTAAACAAAAAGATTGCAACATTTAATTACTACCACATTGCAATCTGAGGTTCATAATAAGAACCACCATGCCTAAAATTATATCAAACAAAAACTAAACAGAAGAGATTACAAAACACAGCTTAAAACAAAAAAAATTGTTATACTTGGTTACTACCACATATCCGAGGTTTACAATTACAATGGATTAGGTTGAAATCAAATACAAATGAAAAAAAAGGGCTACAGTTTCTGATTGCTAGTGCAATTGTAATCTAAAACTCAAATTCTCCATCCTTGCCGTCGTAGGCAACGATTCTGGTTGCCGTTATAGGCGAAGATTCTGGCGTCGAAATCAAAGCCACTGCTACACCATATCTTTCAGGTTATGGTGATGTTATGGCTCTAATCGAAGGACACATCGTCCTAATCGTTCAGGAGTTGTTGTGTCGTTCATGGTCTGGGTGGTCTCTCTATTTTCTCTTACCCGTTAGGTTTTTTCTCCCTCTTTTATTGTGATAAGATGAAGACAGACCAAGTGGCAAATTTACTTTTTAACCGATTTTTGACTTATTAACTTTTGAAAAGTTACTAAGTAAATAAGAATGTTTGGGTAATATTGTAAAAGTAGTTAAAGGTTGAAAAATTTTAAAAAGTTAAATGAGGTTACTAACTAAAAAATAAGCAATCCCAAACACCCCAATCCTGCCCGTGACGAAAGTATCAAATAGTCAAAGATTACCGATGTTTGAAATTCTGAAAATGCCCTTTACATTGTTCATTTCCCATGATAAATAATTATAGAGTAATAACATAGAAAGAAATTTCAATATAATAACATAGAAAGAAATTATATATGTACAATTATTAAACCTTGGACGTTAGAATGGAAGGAAGTTCAAAATTATTAAAAGAAATTATGACATGTCAGGGTGTTGGGGGCGCTTGCGTCGTGAACCCACGGTGGGGGCCGGCGCCGCACGACAACACCGCTGCCGGTCCTCACGCCGTGAATCCTAGACTCCCTGTGGCATTCCATTGCCGAGTTGCACCACGAGTTGTGACCATTTAACGATCATTTTTTTGTCCGTTGAAAGCTACCCCACCCCTAACGGCTACAATGCCAAAATTAAAAAAAGTACACTATAAATACTAACCTAAAACTCATAAATTTTTTACCATTCTTAAATATTTATCATCTTCTTTTATACAAATTCACATTTTATACTTCCAAAGAAATGGATTCATCTAAAAAATCCTCGAAATCCCGAGGCCAAACCCCCTATAAGCCAAACCTCCTATAGACAAAGGTGCAGTCGGGTCAAGTGAACCGGCGCCTTCTACCCAACCGTTTAACCCACCACCACTGCATACAACCAATTGGTTTCAAAATCCTTACGAATCCTCCCAACCATTGGTCTACCGCCCAACTATGCCCCAGTTTCAAAACCCATCATAATTTTTTACTACACTAACATCCCTAACCCTTTTCAAAACCCACTTCAATACGTACAAGAAAGAAAAACCAAAGAAAATGAAAAGGAAGAAAACAAATCCTTCTATGATCTTCAAGTTTACGAAAGTGAAGATGAAGTTATTCGTGTCAAAGAAACACCCCCACCGAAATCTAAGTTAAAAGGAAAATCGACAACCAGGGTTAGGAATTTGGGGATTTAATTCCCCACGAGTGAGTTGCCAAGTGCCCACTAGGACGCCAGTCTACCCGCTAACAAGGCTTGAGATGAAAATAAAGATGAGGCATTAGCAAAGAGTTGATTATATGTATCCAAAAACCCTACAACTAAGTATATGAAAATGGGTGTGGTATCGGCATCCCCATCACCCTAATATAAATAAACTGATTTGGGGCTCCACCTTTTTAGGGCTGGATTTCATAAATTATATTTGTACTAGTTTTAGTAAACTAATGTATTACACAGGTTGAATAAATAAAAATTAAATAAAATTAAAATTTGCTAATAATAAAACCATAGTTTAATATTAGATTTGATTGAAATATTCCTTAATATAAATAGAATAAAAAGTTTTGTTTCAAAAAGATTTTAGAAAAATATCATTTTTAAAAGCTTTTTTATTATAACTCCTTAATTTAATTATTTTTTGTTTATAAAAGCTTTACTTTTTAGAAAACACCAATTTTAAATATTTCGTATTAAAAAAAAATTATATTTTAGAAAATTTTCTTATTTTATAAAAGTTTTACAAAAATTTGTTTCTTTAGAAATAACATTAGTAAAATAATATTTTTGCCTAATTTATTTAAAACTATTTAATAAAAAAGAATTAAATAATATTATTATTAATTAATGTGATTATTTAATAGGAGAGAGAAGTGATAAAAAATTAGTGCGGATAAATATGATGATGCCACGTGTATTATCTAATTACCTTTTTATTAAAGTAGTAAGATATGAGAAGAAGTAAAATATGATAAAAAAAAAGATAAGATAAGATAAAATAAGATAAGATTATAATTGTATAAATTTGGGCTTTAAACTTTAATTTCACAAAATAATTGTTCTAAAATTTATGTTTTATAAGCTCGTTTGAGATTTTATAATATGAAATTAAGAAAAATTAAGGGCCTTAAATTTTTATTTCACTTAAGGCAACCAAACAGATCAAACGGCCCTAACCCCTAAGGTGGCCACATCATCATTTCTTTCGGAACAAAATAAACATCAATCTTATTACTTATGGTGCACTCATGTTATACCGGTTTATTTGCAAACAAAGCTAACATTGTTGCAATCGACCATTCAGTCATTTTCTTAAATGTAACAGCTTCATATTTTTGATCATTCAACTTGCGATGATTCGTCTACATCATTATGCAAATCACATTTCCATGAAAAGAAAACAAGGATATGGTAGGAAATTGCCTACCAAAAAATAATACTGTAATTTCACCTGTTACAGGACATGATTTTGGGCTTTGGCTTACATTTGCCCATAGGTTTAGACATAATACATGATATATCTAGAGAAATATTGAAGAAGATTTCAAAAATGACATTTCTGTGAGCCATCAAGAGCACCAAAGAATAAATTCAAACTTAGGAGAACAATGGATCGATGTGGAGAGCAACAAAGATTGATCTACAAAGTAAACTACAAGGAAAAGAATGATAGTGTTTTCTTTCCGACCAGCTTTTTAAAGATTGCAATCATCAAAAAAGTTGAATCATTATATGTTTACTAAAAAATCTTATCTGATAAAAACATGACATGTGACAAATTAATTTACGAAGCGCTATTATCTTCTTTAAACACACATGAGAGAACATGACACATTTTTGCTTAGACTAGTCTTAAGCCCCCTGCGTTGCAGCGATGGCGTAAAATCGTATCAAATAGTACAAATGACAACACTGTCAGTGACCACTAACATCAAAAAAGCTCGTAGTAAAAAAATAAATATAAAAACGAACGAAAAGTAGGTGTAAAAATGTTAAACCGCATAGGCGGAAGTGTGGAACGTAAAACATATAAAACAATAAGTCGATCTAGAACCAGCATGTTGCGACGGGGTCGTTAAATGAAGAAAATATAAGGGTAAAAACGTTGAATCACACACGCACGCAGCGGTAAGTTAACTAGCAAAATTTAAGCCGAACCTTAAAACAAAAAGTTATAAAATATGAAAAGTATAAGAGACTAGAGTTGATATTAAAAAAAAAGTATTAGGCCCAAATTGTAAGAGTATAAAAGTATTAAATTAAGATAAAAAAAATTAAGAATTAAAAAAAAAAGATAAATATAAATACAACTTATTAAACATATTATACAACTTATTAAACTTAACAAACTTGGTAATTAGAAATATATAAACAACTATCAATTCCTACACGTGACTAGCCCAACAAGTGATCACCCCATAACCATGCAAACTCATCTTCTTCTTTCATCTTCACATCAAACCCCTTCAAAGCTTCACCTGATCCAGCTATGGCGATTTCCCTAAAACCTAAACAATTTCTACCATTCATACTACTAACCATCATCACACACACCGCCACCACCGCCACCGCCACTGCCTCCACCGACATCATCTCCGACCTCCACTCCCTCCGATCACACTCCCCTTCCGGCCTCATCCACCTCAACCAAACCCTCCTCAACCGCATCCTCATCTCCCCCGACAAAACCTTCCACCTCATCGTCTTCTTCGACGCTCTCACTCTCAATCTCCAATCAACCAAATCAGAATTTGCCCTAATCTCAAATCCTTCATCATCAACCACCAAAACTCCCCATCTCTCAACAACATCTTCTTCTGCGACATCGAGCTCGGTGAATCCAAACCCGAATTCCTCCGGTTCGGTGTCCACACGTTGCCCGACATCCGCATTGTTACACCTGATCATAACAATGACTTTAGTTCTGATTCAATCCCCTTGGACGTCGGAGACCACTCCGGTTTAGCTGAATCAATGGCGGATTTCATCGATTACAAACCGGAGTTTCGATAGGGGCAATCCACCGGCCCCCAATTGTTTCGAAATCCCAATTAGTGTTAGTAATTGGGGGGTTTTTGATATGGGTTCCATTCATGATCAAAAAGGTGATTGGTGGTGAAACTTTGTTTCATGATAAAAAGATGTGGGTTTGTGGGACGTTGTTTGTTTACTTCTTCAGTGTTTCGGGATCTATGTTCATATCGATTCGGAGGATACCGTTGTTTGTTATGGATAGAAAGGACCCGAATAACCCGATGTTCTTCTTCAAAGGCCATGGGATGCAGTTTGGTGCAGAGGGTGTGTGTGTGGGGTTTCTGTTCACTGTTGTGGGTTGTTGCTTTCGGTTGTGACTCGAGTCGTTGTTAGGATGAAGGAATCGATGGTGCAGCGAGTGACGATGGTTGGCGCGATGATTGTGTCGTTTTGGGCTGTGAAACAGGTTATCCTGTTGAATCATTGGAAAACTGGATATGCTGTTCATGCTTATTTGCCATCCAGTTGGTATAATTGAATTTGTTGATTAGTTTATATTTGAATCAAGAGTTTGTTAATTAGTTTAAAGAAGGCATTGTTGGAATAATTGTGATGTTCTAAATGATTATGATTTTATCCTCCTTCTTGTTTATTATTCGGGTTGAAAATCGAACGAATGCAAAAATGATTGATATCTGAATAGGTCTTTGATCAGTTCGGGTTATGTTATATAAGGTGGTTTATTGACACACAGAGGCTGAAGTTAAACCTTGTACAGTGTGGTTAGAGAGACTGAGATGGTTAAGTGTTAAAAGATCCTACTAAAGTATGTTAGTCTTTTTCATGTATTTTTTGATTCATATAAAAGACCAATAGCTTTATGAAGTTTTTAGTGATAACACATAACTCACATGTATGTATTTAGATTACTAAACTAGGTGAATTAGATAAGGATTTAGCTGATATGAATTATGTTGAAGTATTGAAATGAAGACTGTCATATTGGCACTAAAGTTACTGGTTACTCCCATTAAAATTTTATATTATTTTGACAAAAGCCAGCAAATAAGATCCATTGGTTACTTAAAACTGGGATTTATTGTTGTATACTAGTTAGTAGTGTTTCCTTTATCTTGTATCTTATTCAAGATATATGAAATGTTTAAAAAGCCAGACTAGTAGAGGTTGCAAAAAAAAAAAACCGGTTTGGCAACCGGTTCGAGCAAAAAAACTGAAACGGTTTGGGTGCCTAACCGGTTTGGCCCAAACCGGTACCAAACCGGCCCGGTCCGACGGTTCTAAATCGGGTTATAGGGATCCATTGTTCAAACCGGTTCCAATCTGGTTCGGTTTCAAATCGGTTTACAAACTAGTTCTCAAACCGTTACCCCCAAACCGGTTTCAAAAACTAGCCGTTATATAACGGCTAGTTTTTGAAACCGGCTATATAGCTGTTTTTTGGCCGTGGGAGGGGTTTTTCCGTTTTTTAGTGTTTCTTTTACCATTATACCCAATTAGGTTAGTATATATATGTATTGGATGTTTTGATTGAACTACAACAACTTAAAACGCTTTTTACTCTCAAAAATCTTAAAAACGATCGATACTTTCGTGCTCTTAAAAAAACTCTCTAATGGCTTCATCAAGTGCTCAATCATCCGTTAGTTGTGAGGCGTCTTCAAGCAACATGGTGGTAGCAATACTTTCTACGAATAGGAACCCCAAATATGGTGCAATTACGATTTATGTCAAATGGTTAGCGGTCCGAACAAAGCTCGTTGCAAGTTTTGCCATAAGTTTTTCAAAAAAGATGCAAACACAACCTTGAAAAACCACATTGCGCATAAATATTGTAAGACGTTGAAAGGTGAACCGTCTCTAGGTCAAGCTTCAATGTCAAACGAATGAAATGTTTGGGCTTATAACGTTGATGGGGTTCGAGAGCAAATGGCGCATTTTGTAATTCAAGAAAACTTGCCATTCAAACATTTTGATAACGAACGATTGACTCGACTCATTCAACGAACTCTCCAACCACGTTACACCAATGTAAGTCGTGCTACTCTTCGAAGAGATTGTTTAAAAATGTGAAAAAAGCTAAAATGAATTAATATCTTATTTTGAAAATTTACAAACCGGTGTTAACTTAACTAGTGGTATTTGGTCGACTTCTCATGGTTCACCGGACTCGTACATTTGTGTCACCGCTCATTGGGTTGAACCTGATTCGTGGCAAATGATGAAACGTACGATTGCGTTTGAATTGTTTGATTATCCTCACACCGATAAAAACATTTTTTATCTTATTGAAAAAGTTATTAAAATGTATAAATTAGAAAACAAACTTTTTTCTATATCTTTTGAAAATGCGTCAAATAAGACGCTTGCGATAGATCATCTAAAATTAAAACATAAACCAATTTGTGACGGTGTGTTTTTTCATAGTCGATGTGTTGCGCACATCATAAACTTAGCCGTTTAAACGGTTTAAGAACGATTGAACCAACAAAAGATGGTTTTAAAAGAATATTACGTGACATTTTTAGCAATAACCAAAGATATAGTAGGTGTCGCAAGTTTTGTAAAGACTCAGATTCCAAATGTTTAGGTCCGAATTGGGACGTACCTATAAGATGGAATTCCACTTGTAACATGTTTGAAAAGGCTATTGAACAAAAAAAAAGTTTAATAGCATTTCATAACAGTTTGATGAGTCATGAAAAGGTAAATACTTACCATCCATTAGGTTGGGCTGTTATTGAAGAATAAGCAAAATGCTTCAAATTTTTTAAAAACGCATATACTTGTCTTTTTGAAGTTTATTATCCAACGAGTCCATTAGTACTTCACCAAATTTATTTAATGCCTCTGGTTATTACATGTGCCGCTGCATTAAACCCTTGCTTAAATATGTCGGGGGTTGTAACACCCCAATTTTTATTTAAAAGACGAGAAAAGAAAAGTATCCAGAAAGAAAGGTAAATGGACACAAGTGGAGGGGCTAAAGTTGTTAAAGGACAAAACTCTAATATTTTATTATTAAAATGGGTATGGCCACCCACTTTAAAGCATATCTGCTTTCTGTTCTCTGTCAAGAAGAAGAAGAAGAAAGGGGTGCCGGTTTTGGAGAAGAAGAAGGAAGGAAAAGCTGCAAAAGGTTAGTTTCTTGAGCTTATGTTCGGGTTTTAACTCGGTTTGCAGCTTGTAACCGAAGTTCTCGGTGTTTTAGAAGGTTGTTCTCAGGATTTTGAGGCTGAAATCGCAAGTGGAGGTGTTTGGTTTGAAGAGTTGCTTCAAGGTGAGTTTCTAGATCCCCTTTTTACTGGTTTTCTTAGTGTTTGGGGCTGTTATGCATACTGGGCAGAAGGTTTCTAAACCAAACCGTGAGTTTCAGCATGATGTTCGATTGTGTTCTTTTTATGTATGTTTTTAGATGTTTTCCTATGATGTGTATGATGTTTAGTTTGTTATAAGTATGTAGTATGATAGATCTATGCTAAGGGTGTGTTAGGATGATGACTGGGTGCTGGAAATAACATCAGTTACGTTGCAGGTTAATCTGTTCATCCGCATTTGCTGAACATTCAGCAGCTAAGTCTTTTGTTCATCCGCATTCGCTACAGTTCCATCCGCATTTGTTACAGTGTCCGTATTTGTTCTATCAGCATTTCTTTTGGACACTTGAATATTTTCTGAAGACTTTCATCCGCATTATTCATCGGCATTCGTTACAGTGTCATTCGCATTAAGTTTGAATATTTGCATAAGTGTTGTTCATCCGCATTAGTTAAGCCTTCATCCGTATTTGATGAACACATCGACTATTTTGTTCACCCGCATTTGCTAAGTGTTCATCCGCATTTGTTGTATGTTCATCCGCATTTCTTTGGGGACTTAGGTTTCATTTTCTGGAAATTTGGGAAGTAGAATCTAAGTGCTAAGAAATGATGTCTCGGGGCGGCTTATGCTTATTTATGATGTGATGGCTTGTGAGGATGTTTATGATATGAATGTTGTGGTTGTATGTATGTGTTATCTTTCTTAGTTAAACGGTTTTCAAAACATATGTATTATGTTATAATACCTGTTGTGTATTATGTTGTGACTTTACGTGGTATGATGTACGACTGAACGTAAAGTATTATGTAATGAAGTGAAAGATAACGTTAATGAAAAGTGAAAAGTAAATGAATAAATGAAAGGCTTGCAAGCAGATGAAGAGAGGTGCACAACCGTTAGGTTGGTAGCTCAACTGTGTGCGGTTTAGCTAACCCGAAGGATGCACATAGGGAGACTATCCTTGAGATAGGCTCGAAGGGAGTCTTTGTGACTCAAAAAGGAGTCTTTGTGACTCGAAGGGAGCCTTATGGCTCGAAGGGAGTTCAATCCTTGAGATTGACTCGAAGGGGATCCTTGTCATGTACCCTGGACTATCTTCGGTAGGAGACGGGGGTATTGCATGTGACGGGATCCATATGAAGGTATATGATAATAATGAATGAAAGAAGGAATGAATGAACAAGGATGAAGATAATAATATTATCAATGTGTACGTATGATGTGTGATCGCATACGATTTTGAAGGTTATGTTTTAAAGGAAGTAAAGTATTTTATTTATAAAACTATAACTCACTCAGCGTCGCTGACTTTTTGTATGCATAATAGTTGGCAGGTATTTTGTTGATGCTGAGGAGTTGCAGGTATGGATGCATACGCTACTGGGGACGTTTTGAGACTGGCATCCACATTTTGGACATGTTATTGTATTTTGATATGTAAATGAAATATGTAATGAGATAACATGTTCTAATCATAAATGAAAGTTATTAATTTCCGCTGCAAAGAATGAGTATTTTAAATAATTTATGCGATGACGGTCCAGCTGTAAGCGTCCCGGGGACTGGGCCTTACAAGTTGGTATCAGAGCTAAAGTTTAAGAGAATTGGGTAAATATTTTCAAAAAGAACCTAATCTTAAACTGAAATGGGACGAAAGGAAAGGGATGCCAGTCCTAGTAGCTACATGCCTGCAGGTAAAGTTTTATGTAAAGTTTTATGTAAAGGTTTATGTAAGTTAATGTTAACCGGTATTATGTGCGCATGTTATGTGGCTTGTGTGCTTTTGTGTAGATTTAGATACTGATGTAGTCAGGATAGGAAATGCTTGGGAAATGAAGAGTAAAGTAAGTGGCTAAACACAACTGGCCACTATGATTAGGGACTTACTATACTTGACATATCTTGAGCTATTACCTTGATTGACCGTGTTGGTGTTTGAATCTTGTAGTGTTTAGATGGCTGGCGGTAGGTCTTCTAAGGCTTCACGAGGTGGAGGTCGGGGTGGACGTGGTGATAGGCCGCGTGCCACGAGGAGCAGGGCTAAGACTGCTGAGACGGCTCCTGAAGAGCCAGAGTTTCGTCACCAAGACGGTGAGGACGGAAGTGTTAATCTGAGAGCCTCAGTGAAGGAGGCGGTGGTTGAGGAGGTTCATCAGGTCACGCAGACGATTCTGCCGACTGTAGTGACCGAGGTCATTAGAGCTATGAAGGAGGGTGAGAATAAGGAGAGTGAGAAGAGGAGAACCGGACGACGAGGAGGTGAAGTCGGAGGTTCTAAAGATATGGAGCAACCCGATGCTGACATGGTTGTCTCCAGTGGCGATGAGGAGGAGGAGGAAGCTGTGGAGGAGGCTTCGAAGGGATGCAGCTATGGAGCATTCCAAAGGTGTAGGCCTCCTGTGTTTGATGGAAATGGGAGTGCTGCTGCTGCACAACGTTGGGTGAGAGAAATGGAGGCGGTGCTTGACATCAGCGAGTGCCGTGAGGATCAAAAGGTGAAGTTTGCTACCCAATCTTTTGTGGATTCAGCCTTATACTGGTGGGACAATATTGTCCAGGCTGAGGGTACCAGGGCAGTTGGGAGGATGAGGTGGAAGGAACTGAAGAGGTTGGTGATTGAGGAGTTTTTTCCTTATAGGGAGCTGGACAAAGTCGAGAGGGAGTTCCTGCAGCTGGAAGCGGGAACGATGACTCACCAACAGTACACCACGAAGTTCAACGAGATGGCAAGGCTGGTGCCAGATCAGGTGATGCCTGTGTCACGAAAGATCAAAAGGTATATTCAGGTTGGTAGATATCCGCAGACATCTGGTCGTTGCCCGGCCAAGCACGTTTAGGTCGGTGGTCGATTTGGCAGGGAGGTTGTATGACGAGCGTGAGGCGGTGGCGATAATGAATGAAGAGGAGAAGCGGAGCTATGATAGGGATGAAAGTGGAAGACGGGATAACAAAGGCGAATTTATGGCTAGAGGTAAGACGATGAGGTTTGATGATCGGAGGAGGATAACAGGGAAGGAAGAGGTGTGTAGAAGTGTGGCAGAGGCCGCAAGGGGGAGTGCAAATGGGGATTGAACATCTGCTTCCAGTGTGGGAAAGAGGGCCACAGGGCGAGGGATTGCCACATGGCTAAATGTTACAGATATGGCAAGAGTGGGCACATGAGTAGAGACTGCAAGAAATCAAGGGTAGGAAGCTCCGATGCAAGGAAGGAGAACAGAGGATGAAGGTTAGAGCAATTGCCCTGACCGGGAGGAGGCTAGAGAGGACTTCGACGCGACGTCAGGTACGTTCTGGTAGTTTAAAGTTATGCATCTATACTATGATTATGGTGCTAGCAGTAGTTTTATTCCTGCTGCCTTTGTGTTAAGTTGCACGTTAGGAGTAGGAAGATCGATGCATCCTTCGATGTAGAAATTGCTATTGGTAAGTCCACTAGGTTACCGGATGTCCTAGAGAATTGCACGATAGTATTGAGAGAGCGCGTGTTTCCTGCTAGACTGTTCAGGACAGACATAGATGGATAGACGTGCGCCTTCGAAAGGATTGGCTAGTAGCCTGTGAAGCAAACACCGAGTGTTGCAAGAAGGTGGTTTGAGCAATCGCGTCCGAAAGGAGTTCAGTGCCGATCTGGGGTGGTGAAATAATGATGAAGGCCTTGTGTTGAGAGAGGAGATCACCTGATTTCGAAAGTGAGTAAAGTTAATACTGAGGTGTAAAGAACTAATCTGTACTGTTGCTCAGGAAGGAGAAGTGGCATGTCGACTGGAGCTACCCGAAGTGTTAATTGGAGTTATCCGATGTTCCATGTATCTCATCTAAGAAAGTGCTCAATCGATGAGGATACGATCGTGCCATATGAGAATACCGAGATGGATGAAAGATTCAAACTACATGGAGCAACTGAGAGTCATTTATGATAGAAGGAAAAGAAAGGCTAAGGAGAATGGTGGTTTCACTTGCGCGAGTACAGTGGAGCCTAGAAGGGGACTAAGCTTACGTGTAAGATCAAGGAAGAGGTGAGACAGCATTACCCGTGACTGTTCGAGAAGCGACAGGTTTCGGGGACGAAACCTTTATAAGGGGGTGGACTTGTAACACCCCAAATCTTTATTTAAAGACGAGAAAAGAAAAGTATCCAGAAAGAAAGGTAAATGGACACAAGTGGAGGGGCTAAAGTTGTAAAAGGACAAAACTCTAATATTTTATTATTAAAATGGGTATGGCCACCCACTTTAAAGCATATCTGCTTTCTGTTCTCGGTCAAGAAGAAGAAGAAGAAAGGGGTGCCGTTTTGGAGACGAAGAAGGAAGGAAAAGCAGCAAAAGGTTAGTTTCTTGAGCTTATGTTCGGGTTTTAACTCGGTTTGCAGCTTGTAACCGAAGTTCTCGGTGTTTTAGAAGGTTGTTCTCGGGATTTTGAGGCTGAAATTGCAAGTGGAGGTGTTTGGTTTGAAGAGCTACTTCAAGGTGAGTTTCTAGATCCCCTTTTTACTGGTTTTCTAAGTGTTTGGGGCTCTTATGCATACCGGGCAGAAGGTTTCTAAACCAAACCATGAGTTTCAGCATGATGTTTGATTGTGTTCTTTTGATTTATGTTTTTAGATGTTTTCCTATGATGTGTATGATGTTTAGTTTGTTATAAGTATGTAGTATGATAGATCTATGCTAAGGGTGTGTTAGGATGATGACTGGGTGCTGGAAATAGCATCAGTTACGTTGCAGGCTAATATGTTCATCCGCATTTGCTGAACATTCAGCAGCTAAGTCTTTTGTTCATCCGCATTCGCTACAGTGTCATCCGCATTTGCTACAGTTCCATCCGCATTTGTTACAGTGTCCGCATTTGTTCTATCAGCATTTCTTTTGGACACTTGAATATTTTCTGTAGACTTTCATCCGCATTATTCATCCGCATTCGTTACAGTGTCATTCGCATTAAGTTTGAATATTTGCATAAGTGTTGTTCATCCGCATTAGTTAAGCCTTCATCCGTATTAGTTAAGCCTTCATCCGCATTTGATGAACACATCGACTATTTTCTTCACCTGCATTTGCTAAGTGTTCATCCGCATTTGTTGTATGTTCATCCGCATTTCTTTGGGGACTTAGGTTTCATTTTCTGGAAATTTAGGAAGTAGAATCTAAGTGCTAAGAAATGATGTCTCGGGCGGCTTATGCTTATTTATGATGTGATGGCTTGTGAGGATGTTATGATGTGAATGTTGTGGTTGTATGTATGTGTTATCTTTCTTCATTAAACGGTTTTCAAAACGTATGTATTATGTTATAATACCTGTTGTGTATTATGTTGTGACTTTACGTGGTATGATGTACGAATGAACGTAAAGTATTATGTAACGATGTGAAAGATAACGTTAATGAAAAGTGAAAAGTTAATGAATAAATGAAAGGCTTGCAAGCAGATGAAGAGAGGTGCACAACCGTTAGGTTGGTAGCTCAACTGTGTGCGGTTTAGCTAACCCGAAGGATGCACACAGGGAGACTATCCTTGAGATAGGCTGAAAGGGAGTCTTTATGGCTCGAAGGGAGTCTTTGTGACTCAAAAAGGAGTCTTTGTGACTCGAAGGGAGCCTTATGGCTCGAAGGGAGTTCAATCCTTGAGATTGACTCGAAGGGGATCCTTGTCGCGTACCCTGGTCTGTCTTCGGTAGGAGACAGGGGTATTGCATGTGACGGGATCCATATGAAGGTATATGATAATAATGAATGAAAGAAGGAATGAATGAACGAGGATGAAGATAATAATATTATCAATGTGTACGTATGATGTGTGTTCGCATACTATTTCGAAGGTTATGTTTTAAAGGAAGTAAAGTATTTTATTTATAAAATTAGAACTCACTCAGCGTCGCTGACTTTTTGTATGCATAATAGTTGGCAGGTATTTTGTTGATACTGAGGAGTTGCAGGTATGGATGCATACGCTACTGGGGACGTTTTGAGACTGGCATCCACATTTTGGACATGTTATTGTATTTTGATATGTAAATGAAATATGTAATGAGATAACATGTTCTAATTATAAATGAAAGTTATTAATTTCCGCTGTAAAGAAATGAGTATTTTAAATAATTTATACGATGACGGTCCAGCTGTAAGCGTCCCGGGGACGGGCCTTACAGGGGTTGAAACTTTACTTGATAAAATTACTTCTAATTTGGATTTAGAAGAAGAAAACCCTTTTTATGGTCAAAGTTTAAAAGCTAGTTTAATGAACATTTATAAAAAAATGTTTGATGTTTATTTAGTAAAATATGGTGAAACATCAAACATCCACGAGTCATTGAGGCATGCGGCCCATGCCGAAAGTTCAAATGATCCAATGTTTGCTTTATATAATACTTTAAGGGATGAATATAATAAACGTCAATGTGGTAACACTTCGAGTAGTGAATTCGGGAGGTATGGTGGAACAAACTTTTTATCCACCATGACTCCACAAAATTTTAAAAATTTTGACTTGTTGGCTTGGTGGAAGGTAAGGAAGATCCATTTCTCGTCCTATCCACCATGGCCCGAGATTTACTAACGTCCAAGCTTCCACGGTAGCTTCGGAATCTGCTTTTTTTGTTAGTGACAGGATTATATTGATAAGACGAACTCGACTCACTCCCCAAGTGGTTGAAATGTCAATTTGCTTGAAGGATTATTTGGATGTCGCGGAAAGAGTACAAGACAAATGCTCACTTGAAGGAGAATTGGAATATGAAGCAGAATTATACGAGGATGAGGTAGAGAGTGGATTGACACCCGAAATCCCTGATGATGAAGCGGCATATGATGAGTATCTTCGTAATAGCTCGGGTTCTGGTGGCGAAGAATAAAGTATCCAAATATGCAACGAACGAACGGAGAACGACTAGGCTAAATGTTTAGTTTAAAAAAAAATTATTTAAGTTTTATGTTGTTTGATGTGACAACCCCGGTTTTTGGGCCTAGAATTTTTTTTTAGGAACCTTATTGGACCACGCAATGACACCAAACCCTTGTCTAGGGAGCTCACGAATTGGGCCCAACAAGCTTTGAGCTTAGGCCCACAACTATGCACGCACCTAATTGGGCCATTGGGCCACAAAAACTAAATAGGCTTTGGCCCATCAAACCCTGATTGTGCCATTGGGTCACAAAACTTAATGGGCTCTTGACCTGTATAATTAATATGGGCCAGTGGGCCAACATATGATTATTGGGTATGCTGGACCGTCCAAATGGGCCTCGAGCCCGATAGCTTAGAAGACGAAAGTTATAAGAATAAAACCTGGTTAATGAATTAATGAATATTAAAACTTCTAAACCATTAACATCGGCTCATCCGAACAAAAACAACCAAACGAACGCATAGCGTATAATAACAACTTAAGTGTATCAATAAAACGTAATGAACATAACCTTGTAAATTATAAAATAATATTAGATGATATGATGAACTAATAAGTTTTAAGAACATATGAAAAATACACTTTGGACCCCTAACCTTTGCTAACTATACACATCACGACACTCAAACTAATACTTTCGAAGGTAAACATAAGCTTCGAGAGTTTTGTGCTCCAATGGTTAAGCTTCGGTCGTTTTGGGCGCCGATGGATAAGCATTGGAAGTTTTTGTTCCAATGGTTAAGCTTCAGAAGTTTTGGGCACCGATGGATAAGCTTCGAAAGATTTTGTTCCAATGGTTAAGCTTCAGAAGTTTTGGGCAACGATGGATAAGCTTCGGAAGATTTTGTCCAATGGTTAAGATTCGGAAGTTATGGGCACCGACGGATAAGCTTCGGAAGATTTTGTTTCAATGGTTAAGCTTCGGAAGTTTGGGCACGGATGGATAAGCTTCGAAAGATTTTGTTTCAATGGTTAAGCTTCGAAAGTTTTGGGCACCGATGGATAAGCTTCGGAATATTTTGTTTCAGTGGCTAAGCTTCGGAAGATTTTGTTTCAGTAGCTAAGTTTTGGAAGATTTTGTTTCAGTGGCTAAGCTTCGGAAGATTTTGCTTCAGTAACTAAGCTTCGGAAGATTTTGTTACTGTGGCTAAGCTTCGGAAGATTTTGTTTCAGTAACTAAGCTTCAGAAGAGTTTGTTTCAGTGGCTAAGCTTAGGAAGATTTTGCTCCGGTAGCTTAAGCTTCAGAAGAAAACTTGCTTCGACATTTATTTTGACTTTTATACCTCACACATACATACATACTTATATATTACACGTATACCTACAACACACTCCTACGCACATACATATATGCATGCACCGACGCGCACACACACCCGTATATATACACACGTATATAGATATATAAGCCAACACACACACCGAAATATAAATATATACGTACATATAAATATATAAGTCGACACACACGCACACATACCAGCCTACACATGATTATCTTTATATAATAATAATAATAATAATATTATTATTATTATTATTTTATTAATTAATAATAAAAAGATTTTTATAATATAAATTATATATAGGTATCATTAAAGAACCTAGTAACTTGTAAAAGTGACCATATTATCTCAGCCATATTAATAAAATAAAAGATTTTTATAAAAATACTAAATCCATGCTTGGTCAAATCACCACCCAAATCACCCAATGCATGGAGGTATCATCTAAAGAACCTAGTAACTTGTAAAAGTGACCATATCTTCAAAAATCTCAGCCATATCTTGAGTAAACCAAGATTTGATAGTCCCAATCTCACTCTCTTTCCTCTATTTCGGCTGAAGTCCCACACCCACCTCCATTCATACTTCAAATTCATCCATTCAACCCTCTAAACACTCTCTTGCACATTCAAGAATATTGAAGTTCCAGCCTTCTTGAAGCCATAGTCGACCCACAAGAGCAACACCATCAACCTCACAAATTCAAGGTAATCACACACACACCCCTACACCATGTCATACTTTTATCTTATATTTCTCGTATTCTAGAACCTGATCTAATCTGCTATCCTGGGCAGCTAATCCTCATTATTTCAAGATCCTATAGTAACCTTTGAACTCCTCTCACCCATCCTTCACCTCAAGGTAATTCGTTAAAATCCGAAAAGACTCAAAACAACGCGTTTTGTCACGTTAGTGACACAACTAACCCCACGATACCCCCAACTTCTTGTGACACCTTAAAACACATCTTTTCAGTAACCCAAACCGTCTCAAAACTCTATTTGACCTCAAGTACGGATTTGATAAGTTTAACACACCCGAAAACCCGGTTTCACAAAAATATGAAAATATATTATACGAGTCCAAAAATTCTAATCAAAATATTTCTGGAAGTATGAAGAGGTCATCTCTAGTTACAAACAAGGTTTTATAAATTAAACTTATGTATTTCACGTTATGAATAATACAAAATTGTAAAAACAAGTAATTTTTAAGAAAAACTAAAGAAAATAGAAAGGGGGCCTAAGTACTGAAATTAAGAGGTTATTCAGAAGTATTTATATTATAGAATATATGGGAAGGGAGAAATCAGGTTAAAACGCTTAGTAAATTCAAAACCGAGACTTATCCGGGACTTAACGGACACTTAACGAAACTAACCTAACTGGGTAACGAAAATGGTGAATCTTTGAAATTTTGGTTATATAAAAATTCCAGTAGACTTATTATATTTACAAAATCCTAGAAACCAAATTTTATAATTTTTAGAATTTATCTAATTAGTAAACAAAAATACAAAAGATATTCACTATAAAATAAAGAAAATTGTTAAAAAAAGGGCTTAAGAGCAACTTTAGTGAAAAACCCAGAATTTAAGAATTATTATAAGTATATCGAAGCCATATATGACAAAAGTTGACCAAAGTCAACCAAAACCCAAAAACCCGAACCGTTAACGTTTAAACTCCAAACCGACACAACAAGTTGTTAGGTCTAGATTCATGTATAGGTTTAGCTGACTTAGTCAACTCTTGTAATAAATCATTGTAAATCTCTCTTTGATAATGTAATGCATGAATTATAAGTTACCCATATTATTATTGTGTGTATTTCTTGTAACTGCAGAAAAACATCATACTTGGTCAATTTGGAAAAATTGACCAAGTACAAGAACAACTGCGGATGAACAAGTTTTGTTCTTCCGTAGATGTTCTCCCGGAGCATATCTGAACAAGTGATGTGCATCCGCAGATCTCCTGCAGAAGCACAACATCTACTGAGGAACAGGTCTAGAGATTAAGCTCCTGCTGCTGATAGATTGCTCCTAAGGATAAAGTTCCAAGATCAAAAATTCCTAGGGAAGACCAATTTCCTACGGAAGACCAACTTCCTACGGAAGAAAAACTTGCATGAGCACTCATCAAGTACCAACACATGATCAACAAGTCAAGTGCCTGAAGTGATGTCATCAAGTCAACATCTACGAAAGACTTGCTTTCTGTCAGAGGACTTAGGATGTCATATTAGGAATGTTACAGCTGTAGCTTCACAAATAGGAAAGTTATAGTTCCATTGTAAACCGTGAATCCCTCTGCCTATAAATATAAGTCAAGGATGCAATTCATTAAACACAGAATATATACACTATTGATGGTCGATTCATAAGCAACGATAGCAATCAATAGGTGATTGAATACGTGATTGAGAGATATCGATACTAAATAGTGAGTAACTATTCATAGAAAATATCAATCAATTATTCAATCATATAGGAAAAATAACAAAACATCAAGAACATCATTGGAGATCACAGATCACCAAAGCATCATTAGTCATTGTAATCGATTTTGTATCAATGAAAAAACAATTGAACAATCTTTTTGTTGCATTATATTGTTCTGTTTTCAATTTGTATATTTTGTTAGTCGATTTCAATTTCACAAACAATTAAATTAAAAAATCAATATTGATAATTCCGCGATCTTTATTTGTTCAATCAAACTGATAATTCCTGATTCGATCCTTGGATTCATGGGTGGTATCAGAGCCTCGTGCTCATTGATCTAGATCAATTGATCTATCAGTTGATTATTTTAATTGATTGTTTGTTTTATCAAATCATCAAAATCTTGTTATATCGATCATTATTCATTCCATTGCTCGATTAATTTCGATTTGCATCAGAATCGCTTTTGATTCATGGATTTGTGTTATATGTGATATTTCAAGCCTGTTCTATCAAGTTTGAACAAAACCCATCATCATCTAACATTATTAATTTCAAATTAACTGAGAATATATTGAGCGATTTGTCTAATTTTGACCACATCTTCTTATTTAATTAGAGTGTGTTATTAATTAGTTCGTTCGCCACAGAAGTCATTAATTCCAAGAAATTTTTGTCTTAGTTGATTTGATATTAAATTATCAGTGATTTGTTATGCTGTGTTAGTGTATTTGCGTTATTTTTTTACACATTCATAGGATATTAGATCAACTGATAAGTTTAATAATTAACACAGATAATCAACATGAGCAATTCAGTGGTTGGAGCTTATCAACCTCCATCTGATTTCAAAACATGGAAAATCAGATTCAGGAACCACGTCAACTATACAGATTCTGATTTATGGGTGTCTTTACTGAAGGTACTTATTCCACCTGCTTTAGGACCTGATTATAATGACAACAACCAGCCCATAAGCCTAAAAAATCGTCTCCTGATGAGCCAAGAAAGTCAAAGTCGAAATCAAGGCATAAAGTATGCTTACCATGGCCCTACCTGAAGACCTCCTAATTAGATGTGAAGCATACAAAACAGCCAACTCACTATGGAAAATTCTTCACACCTTGTGTGAAGGCAGTGATGAAATCAGAAGCATCAGGAAGGATACCCTGCATTCACAGTATGAAACATTCCATCATATTCAGGGTGAATCCGTCCCTCAACAACTCCACAGATTTATGCAACTTGTTACGGAGATGATATTTGAGTTGAAGTATAGTAATGAGGAATTGAACAAAAAGATGCTACATACCTTGCCTCAAAGTTGGACACAAACTGTGTCTATGTTCAAAATACCATTGATCTAAAGGCAATTGGACTAGATACTTTGGTAGCCAAGGTAGAAGCATTGGAGTTGGATGAGAAAACCAGAAACAAGAGTGCAAAAGCTCCTATTGCACCATATCAATTCAAAGAAGCTAAGAATGTTAGAAGTGCTTTTATTTCCAATGGTGATGAAGGAAGCTCTTGTGCTGAAAGTGATGATGAAGAAGAAGCTGGTTTCTATGCAGCAAAGTCTTCTAAATCTAACTTTCAAAGCAGTTCAAACAAGAAACAAAAGGGAAATCTAATGATTCTAAAAGTTCAGTAGCAAAGGGATCATCAAACACAAAAGCAACAACAAATCTAAACCAATCACTATGGTTCTAGAAATAGAAGAACAGAAAACAACATTTGCAGCATTTAGTTCAAGCTTTCAAGCTTACTTGGGTAGTACTCTGACTCCTGCTCACATCTGCCAACAAGACCGGGAAGAACTTCATCCAGATGAAGTGGAAGAGATGGATCTACAATGGCAAATGGTCATGATTGTTACATGGCCAAGATGTACATGAGAAGAAACAAAGGACTATCTGTTATAGGAAGAACAACAAAGATTGGTGTTGACAAATCAAAGGTGAGGTGTTACAAATGTAATTTGTATGGTCACTTCTCAAGGGAATACAACAACAATCAGCAATCAACAACAGACACAAGACAAGCAAATCAGAGAAGCTTCAAGCAACCTCAGCTAACAAACTCATCCCCACCAGCCATAGGTTCTTCAACAGGTACCAGTAACTCTAAAGAAACTGGTTTGATTATTTTGCAAGATGGAACTTATGATTAGAGCATGTATGAGAAGGAAGTCCAGGAGGAAAATCAAGCACTGATGGCAAACTTGGAGAACAAAGTTCCACCTATGGCCAGAGAGGTAAGGGACAAGTTATGTTCACTAACATGTGTTGAAGAGGTAGAGAGATACAGGGTTCATGCTCAATCATTGGCTGATAAAGTCAAAGAAACAATGATTTTAAATGAATCTCATGTAAGAGAACATAAACTGTATCAGGTCAAAATCAATTCCTTGCAAAAGGATTTAGATAAACTTGTGGTTGAAAACTATAATCTGAAAGCACAAGTTAAGCATCTGACCACCTTTTTAACCAAGTCCATGTCTGATCATGCATCTACTGAAGTGAAACTTCAGAAGTTCTAATTATCATCATAGCAATATGAGAAACTATTAAATTCTCATATTGAATCAAAGAACAGGTATGGGTTAGGATTTAATGCTGTTGCACCATCAGTGAATGATAATTGTACCACACTACCTGAGTCAATGACAAAAGTTTATCAAATCATTTTGTGTCAAGCACCAAAACTGAATCAAAAGTTGAAAATAATGAAGTGGTAAATGGTGAAGATACTGAAATCAGTGAGACTGATTCATCTGATTCAGAATTTTCAAAAAAAAAAATGAATCAGAATTTGACTTTGATGACTGTGATGATTTGGATGAGGTTGATGAGCCTAATGAACAAGAATGTGTTGGGTTGGATAAGGAAAAGAATGTGGTAATTGAACCTATAATTCCCAAAGTCCTTGAGGAGATCAAGCTACCTTATCCCCCAAAACAAAGAAATTTGTTGAAGACCATCTACATAATAATTAGTCAGCTTAATGAAGGAATTCAGGAGCTCAACAAAAAGCACAAAAGTCGGTTAGCAAAAAGAACTACGAGGAAGAAGAGAAAAACACTTCAGCAGAACACCTGCGGAAGAAGAAGACTGGTCCTCACACATCTGTAGAAAAGCAAAGGAAAAATGTTCCAAAGTCAACTTCCATAGAAGATCTGCAGAAGAAGCATTCATCTGATTCAAAGTCAACTTCCGTAGAAGATCTACGGAAGAAGCAATCATCTGAATCAAAACAGTCATCCGTAGAAGATCTACGGAAGAAGAAAACATTTGTTGAATCACAAACTGTCAAGAAAGTAAAGAAACAACAAAGAGATGCAAATCCTCAGTAACAACAAGAAGATACTTCTGCTGTAAAGATTGAAAGAGAATCGAAAAAGAAGCAAAGAAGACAGTGGAGTCTGATAGTGAAGCTGAAGAAAAATACTGCAAGTGGTGTGACATGTATAATCACAACACAGAAGATTGTTATTTCAGCAGCTATTGCTCCATATGCAATATGAACAATCATATGACTTCTGATTGCTACTTCAATAAGCACTGTGCTATTTGCAACAAGAAGAACCATTCTAATCAAGAATGCTACTTTAACAAGAAGAACAAATCTAAAGTGCCAAAGAAGCAACAATCTGAAAATGATGAATCAGACTCACTATCTTCTGAGAATGAAGAATCAAAGGTCTCAAAACAAAAGAAGCAGCAACCAAAACAAAAGGTGCCGAAGGTCAAGAAGCCAACACCTGCTGATGATCAAACAAAGAAGAAGAAGGAGAAGCAACACTATCAACGCAAGACTCCTCACAAGAAGGTAGTGTTACAGGAAGATGAAGCCTTCTTTGATCACTTTAAAAAGGGTAATCATGTACCACAGTCAAAAACAAAAGATGCTAAAACTTCTCTAACAAAATGTCATCTTCAAGTTTGAAGAAAAGATGCTCAAGGAAGTAGTGACAGAGAAAGTGACTGTGAATCAAGATCAAAGTGCTTCAAGTCCATCTTCAACAGAATCATCCTCACCCCAAATAGAACATAATGAATCAGTTAGACTAAAAACAATCTTGAGTCATCTAGGCTCATTCATGATAGAGTAACTATTCTAGATAATAATGGCAAGCCTAAGACCATTAAGGCTTGGGCTCCATTTTCTAATTGATTTCATTATTTTTGTAGGAACATCCATGGAGGACTGACAACAAGTGGTATGTTGATAGTGGTTGTTCCAGACATATGACAGGAAACTGTTCACTCCTCCATGATTTCAAACATAAAAATGCTTCATATGTGGCATTTGGTGGGGATAAGAAGGGAGGTAAAATTGTTGGTGAAGGTCCAAATTTGAGAAAGTTAATTTTTGTGAAAATTACAATACAACTTACTCAGTGTATCTCAAATTTGTGATCAAAATTATAATAGATATCTTTCTGTTACATTCTTAAGCCAGGTTTTCAAGTCCCAGCAGATTGGATCCTTCTTAAAGCACCAAGAAAAAGAAACACTTATGTTTTGGATATAAACAACACCTTTATGACAAGCAATGAAACCTGCCTGATTTCTAAGTCATCAGAAGAAGAAGCTCAACTGTGGCATAGAAGGATGGTTCATTCAAACATAAAGAACATGAATATGTTGGTCTAACATGACTTAGTCATTGGCCTTCCCAAGAAAGAATTTTATTGTTCAAATCATTGTTCATCATGTTATAAAGGAAAACAACATAAGGTGTCACACAAGTCCAAAACAATCAACACAAACACAACACCACTCAAAATGCTACACATGGATCTTTTGGTCCAACCAATGTTTTGAGCATTGGTAAAAGGCAATATTGTTTGGTGATTGTCGATGATTTCACTAGATTCACACGGGTCTTTTTCTTAAAACATAAAAATGAAGCATCAGAAACATTAATGGAGTTTATCGCTAAGATAGAAAATCAACTAGATTTAAAGGTCAAAATCTTAAGAAGTGATAATGGATCTGAATTTGTTAATCATGTTTTAGATTCCTTTGTAGAAACAAAGGTATAGCCAAACAATTCAGTGCACCAAGAACTCCACAACAAAATGGAGTTGCTGAAAGAAGAAACAGGACTCTAATTAAATTTGCAAGAACAATGCTAGCTGATTCATAGTTGCCTATCATATTTTGGGCAGAAGCAGTGAACACAGTATGCAATGTTCAAAACATGACATTAATTGTCAAAGAACATAATAAAACACCTTATGAAATTCTGTTTAAAAGAAAACCTTTTTTAGGTTATCTTAGAGCTTTTGGGTGTCATGTGTCTATTTTAAACACCAAAGATCAATTAGGAAAGTTTGATGAAAAAGCTTATGAGGGTTCTTTGTTGGTTACTCATTAACATTTAAATCATATAGAGTATACATTCCTCATCAAAACATTGTAGAGGAAACACCTAATGTATCTTTTGATGAATCCTTATTTCCAAAATCTGTAAAAGGATCATCTTGGTTGTTTGATATAGATGCATTAACAAATTCATTTAACTCTGGTTATTTGAATGTTGTAGGTCCTGCGGATACATGTTATCCTTATGTACCTCCAAGCATGAGTGAAGTGTCATTGTTAGTTGATCCTCCAAGACTACCCAGACACATACTTCAAATGTTGCTGATCCAGGCCCTCCATCTCAAACAAGCAATGACAATTCTGATGGAAATGGAAATTCAACCTCAGCAAAAGTTCCTTCTACATCAGTAGAAGTTCCTTCTACATCTGTAGATGTTCCATCTACTTCCAAAGATGATTAATTTCCTTCAACTGAAGTTCCCACTTCATCAAAAAACATTCCAACAACATTCACATATGCAGATCAACAAACTACAACATCCGTAGTTGTTCCTATAACTGCTACGGAAGTTATACCTACATCTACGGAAACATAAAATCATGAAGATGGGTTAAATTTAGCATATAAAAACCAACATGATGAGAATTTTGACCACTTTGTTGATTCCCCATCTCAGCTGGATCCATCTCCATCAACTAACATCACCAACTTGGAATCATCTATTTAGTTGAATCAATACCAACAATAATAATTCATAAGTATCATCTAATAGAAAACATTATTGGTGATCTTAATGAAAGAACCACAAGAAGTGAAGGGGGAGCCGCCAATATTTGTCTGTTCTCCTGTTTTCTTTCACAAGTGGTTCCACCCAACATAACTTCAGTATTAAAGACAACAGCTGGATTGAAGCAATGCAAGAAGAGCTTTAGCAATTCAGAAAGCAAAAGATTTGGAATCTAGTTGATCTTCCTGAAGGCCAATATCCAATTGGTACAAGGTGGCTTTTTAAGAACAAACTAGATGACAGAGGTATCATTATCAGAAACAAAGCAAGGCTGATAGCATAAGGCTATACTCAAGAAGAAGGGATAGACTATGATGAAGTCTTTGCCCCAGTTGCAAGGATTGAAGCCATTAGAGTCTTTCTAGCCTATGCATCACATAAGAAGTTCACTGTTTATCAAATGGATGTAAAATATGCCTTCTTATATGGTAAAATTGATGAAGAAGTCTATGTTACCCAACCACCAGGCTTTGAAGATCCTGATTACCCACACAGGGTATACAAGCTTGACAAAGCTTTGAATGGTCTTCATCAGGCCCCAAAAAAATGGTATGAAACATTGTCATCCTTCTTGCTCAAGCATGGTTACAAAAGGGGTACAATTGATCAAACTCTCTTCCTGAAGCATGAATATCAAGATCTTTTAGTTGTCCAAGTCTATGTGGATGATATCATCTTTGGGTCAATAAACAAAAGATTATGTCAAGAATTTGAATCTTTGATGAAATCTGAGTTTCAAATGAGTTCCCTGGGAGAATTAACATTCTTTCTTGGTTTGCAAGTTCACCAAAAACCAGATGGCATTTTCATCAATCAGGAAAAGTATGTGAATCAAATCTTGAAGAAGTACAACCTTGCTGAGTCTTCTTCATGCAAAACTCCAGCATCAACAATAGATAAGATTGTACCTGATCCTAAAGGGAAGTCAGTTGATCAAAGATTATATAGATCTATGATAGGATCTTTAATGTACTTAACTACCAGCAGACCTGATATAATGTTTGCTGTGTGTGTTTGTGCTAGGTACCAATCAGACCCCAAGGAGTCACATATGAATGTAGTGAAGAGGATGTTCAGATACCTCAAAGGGAAGCCAGCTCTAGGACTTTGTTATCCCAAAGAAAGAGACTTCAACCTCTACTCTTATTCTAATAGTGACTTTGGAGGGTGTAACAACAACAGAAAATCCACAACTGGTGGATGTCAATTCATAGGACCAAGACTAGTTTCTTGGCAGTGCAAAAAGTAAACTAACGTATCAGTATCTATAGCTGAGGCTGAGTACATAGCGGCTTCAGCTAGTTGCTCTCAAGTTTTATGGTTGCAAAACCAATTACTTGATTATGGTTACAATTTTCTTCAAACACCAATACATATTGATAACTCAGCTGCTATGTTCATCACTGATAATCTAGTGCAACATAGTAAAACAAAACACATAGAAATTAGATATCATTTTTTGAGAGATTGTTTAGAAAAAGGTTTAATCAAGTTGATTAAAATGGATACAACAAATTAGCTTGCTGATTTATTCACTAAAGCCTTTGACTCAGTGAGATTTAATTTCTTAATTGAGTCCTTAGGCATGATCAACTTAGATTAAATAATCAACACAAAGAAAAACATGATCTGTCCTTAAATTTCTTAATATGAAAAAGCCAAAAACATTCATAAAACATATAAAATTCCAAAAATATTGTCTTAGTTTCATGTTTTCTGAATAAGCAGTTCATATCATGGGAAATGATAGTACACTATACCTTTGCTTAATTTCCTAAATTTTATCATATAATAAAGACTGATCAGATGTGATTTGATATGTGAGTAGGTTCAGCTTGAGTGGAAAACTATACAAGTTCATGCATAACATAATGCCAAGTGACTAATTGGGGACAATTCCATTTTGAGGAACAAGCAAGTAAGTCTTATCCTGCTGTGATCAACTTATTCACCTAAGCACAGTATGTTATGACACTTTATAACCTCTATCTTTACACATCATGGACCTTTTTTTGTGTAAACAAAGACCTGGGTTCACAGGCACCTCTGTTTTACCTAAGTAAAGACCTGGTGTCCTGTTGATGATCATCAAAAAGATTCCAAAAAGGAACAGCTCTAAAAGAATCGAATGTGATCAACTCAGAGCTTACAAATCATACAGCATTAATAAGATTTCAAAGAAATCTTAAGATAGAGCTTATAACTTAAAAAACATAGTTTTAAGTGTGAAAAAGTGATAAATTGACTCATAAACGGAGGACAAACTCTAATGTGAATTGAATGTGGAGTCCATATCTGTCTAGCTTTAATCAGCCTAAAACATGATAAACAACATGACAAGATGAAACTACACTCTAGCTTGAATTTATGTGGATCATAATATTGCAATCAACACTAGATCTATGTCTACTATCATCAAACAAAACTATTTCAAGAAGTTGCTTAGTGTCATAGTATGATCACATTGTATGATGTAAATGCTTGTAAATAAGTTTAAGTTTTTGCTTATAAACAAAAATACAAAAAGATTTTGTTTTTGTTCTTTTATTTGCTAATAAGATTGACAGATAATTGCTTTTCATGCTATTCTCTTAATAAATTTTTGATAAATGCATAAGTTCATCATTAATCATAAATTTAGGGGGAGTAGTCATTAGCATGCAAACTGAGTAACATTTTTTACATGAAGAAAATTGAAACTTGAGCACTAACTTAGCTGCAGGATATCTGAAGTTTTTAACTAAATCAATTTTGCATATTTGTCATGAAGCAGAGTCAACAAGGTCCAATAGCAAACATCAAATGACCTAACATGATGTTAAGATCATACATCAAAAAGAACAAATATTGCCTTTTCGTAGATTGGTACCCTACGGATAAAACAACAAAATCATAAATTTTGCCTTCCATAGATGTTCTGCGGAAGAATTAACTAAACATCAAAAACAAAATTGTCTTCCATAGATGTGCTGCGTAAGAATAAAATTAAAACAAATCAAAAACGAAAGTTTTTCCTTCCATAGATGATCTACGGAAGAATAAACTTGTGGATAACCACAGAAGGGTAATTAGGGTTAAGGGTCTCACAACATTAAATAAAAGGTTTTTAAAGTGTCTGCGGGAGTATAAATGATAACCTGACCGTTGTCATTTTTATTCATTTTTTAGAACCCTTTCATAGATCTAGAAGAACTAAACCCAAAACCCCTTTCTCCGTCAACAATCAAATTTTCATTCCACACAACAATCCTCACCTAAATCACCTCTCAAACAACATCAAAATGGCCAATCGATTCGCAAAAGATCATAATGTTTGTGCTTTTCTTAATCCAGAGGATACAACAGCCGATGGATGCAGGGATATTATCAGATACTTAAGAAGATCAACATTATTCTATGCTTTATCTGCGGATCCTGTCATCTATCAATCGCACATTATGGATTTTTGGAACTCTACAAGGATTAGGGAAGAAAATGATGAACATGTGATTTTTCTTCAATAAGAAATGAAGAGTTGAGGGTGGATGAACGAATAATCAAGAGGGTGTGGAGTTCTAAAATCAAGAAGAGGGTCACCCTGATGTATTCGAACATGAATACATTCAAAAAGTATTTCACTTAATGGGTTATGGTGGTGACTACCGAAATGGTGAAATCAAGAAGGGGAGGTTGTACAAGCCCTACAGATTCCTGTGTCACACGTACTTGAAATGCATGTCAAACAAGAAGTCTGGATTGGATAGTTGTTCAAGGCATATATCATCAGGAATCATTGGTGTGTTTGAAGGGAGAACGTATAATTATGCCAAATACATTTTGGGATGCTTGTGTGACCATATAGGGGTGCACAAGGAAACAAGATGTATATGTTTCTAACATTTCTTCAGCTGATCATTAATGAAGCAATGCCCAATATTGAAAGAGAAGGTGAAGTGTTTGTTCAAGCTCACCCTTGGAAGATCTGTGCTTAACAAGATCAGTGGGCAATATCAAGGAGAACAAATGGAGATGTTTGCACATGTAATTGATGAGAATGCTGACATTCCTCAAGAACTTTTATGCATTGATGATCAGCAACAACAAACATTATCAGCTGAATCTTCTGATTAACAACAACAACAAACTCCACCAGCTGAATCCCTGAACCACAACATCAAGAACCCAATCCTCCTTCACCACCATCCTTTACCAACATACCGTTATCACCACCTGTCCATATCATCTCACCACCAAGTGAACACACATAACTAGTATCTCCTTCACTTTCCCAAACATCAATGAACTCTGCTGAAACAGAAGTGTTCTCATTTGATGACATTCAACAATCACCATCAGACCCAACACCACAACAAGAACCTCAGCCTCTTCCACCAACTTTTATGATAGACTTAATAGAATCATCTGCTAGTGAGCATACCCAACCTATCTCACCTGCGCAATCTCAATTATCACTGAACACAGGTGCCCTGAACCTCTCTACCCCAATCTCAATCAAACACCATCTCATCCAACAACACAACCAACTTCCTCACCCACACCTATTGAACCAACCTCACCTGCTGAAAGCCCAACTCACACTGAACTAGTCAATCTTGATTAGGATGATGAGCATGATGATGTGAATGATGGTGCTATAGAAGAGTTTTGTTTAGATGTAGAAGGGGAGAATGATGAAGTAGTTGAATAACAAGATGAGAGTAACTATATTGACATAGTTGCTTATGATGAAAATGATCTGAGAGATGAAGAGATAGATGTGGGCAAAAGTTTTCTGGTGGCTAAATACAACAATCTCATCATCAAAGGCAATAAAAAGTTAGAGAAGTTGAGAAAAATAAAAAGGGAGATAATTGAGAAAGATAAGACAATCAAAAAGCTAGAAGATACAATCAAGCAGTTACAAGAGGAGATTGAATCTAACAATGAAGTGATGCTGGATGGATCAGTTTGCAACTGAGTCCTACGAATCTGTTGAGAAAGAAAAACAGAAAAGGAGAAAGCAATGGCTGAGCTCAACAATGCACTACAAAGTATCTCTAAGCAGTTGGATCTGCTAAAAGCCAAAGATGAGGAGATAGAAAGATTAAAGAAGAAAGTGGCTGAACAAGAAGGAGTTAGCCTGCAAAAGCCAATCAAAGAAACTATTGTCTTTTCCATGATCAAATCAAAGGAACCAACAATCAAATATCATAGGAAAAGAAAGTATTTGGGAAAAACTAAAGAAGAAGTTACTCAACTTGAAGATACCCCAAAGAAAGCAAGAACCATCTCTCCTGAGCACACTCCATCAGTTGATCTTTCTACTCTCAAGCTAACTGAACCTGATAAAGAAGAAAGTGATGCTGAATGGATAGATTTAACAAAAGATGAGACTCAAAAGGATGATGAAAAAGCAAGATCTGATGAAGAGCTATTATCCACTGAAGATATTTTGAGGAAAGAGCACAATCCTCAATGTTCATGGATATGATAAACAATGGCTTGCCATATGACATGGTTGAGAAGATGAACATGGCTGAAATGATTCAAGTGCTGAAAGAGTTTGATGCTGCTAGATTGATGCTACCAGTATGAAACTATGAAACTTTCTCAAAGTTCAAAGCCATTGAAAAGATAAGGAAAGATTTGGGTCACTGTGACCCCAAGAAGCTGACAAAATATAACATGACTTGTTGGCTGCAAAGTCACAACTATAGGTCTCATGAGCTTAATGGAAGATCAGTGGGAGAATTAAGAGCCATGATGGAATATGTAATGAAGGTTGAGCTAGAAACTGGTGTGAGATTTAGAACTAGAGCTCCTAATCCTGCTTACAAACAACAATCAAAACAAACTCCTACTGAGCCAACAGTTGTAGAAAGCAAAGACATGCACAGAGGAAAAGAAAAACTGATCAGGGAGCCAAGGGATGTAATCCCCCACAAAATCTAGCCTCTAGGAACCGCTGTGAGAGAGATAACTGAACAAAAATATTCTCTGATTCAACTTTTTGAGCACATGACCACCCTAAGATCAACAGAAGAAAACAAAATTGTAGCATAGAAGTTTCATCCTGAATAGGATTGTGCTGTGATAAAGAGAGCATCTAGGATGGTGCAATATTTTCATTGGATGGAGACAACCCTATCACTCCCAAATGCAGACCTGTATTCTTTACAAAACATCCCTATCACTAATTACCTAATCAGTCCAAAGGGAAGAGATTTTTCTGTGCTGACTGCAAAACTCAGAAACAAGTTTAAAGGTGATGTGTTAAAGGAAGCAAAGAGAGAGGATGCTGAACACAATCAAAGAAGACAGATGCAGAAAAGGTCTCACTCCAGCTCATCTTACTTAGTTGATGATGAATTTTTAAGAAGAGTTGGAAATGAAGAAAAAACTTCAGCATGTGTAAAGAGCATTGAAGGAAATCAATACTCATTCCCTCTCATAGAATGGGGATTTGTGGAGAGAACAAAAGAGCTTGTGCTACAAAGGAATGATCCTCAGAAGAAAGCTTCTAGCATAAGACTATTTGACCTAATGGAGATCAAACTGCTACATCCAAGCTACATAACTTATCTACATGATAACTATTTTCCAAAATAAAATGAAAAAGTAGTTTAAGATGACTTATGCTTATATGTCCATATCATCCAAGTGATTGACAAGCTGCATGCTAAAGCTTACAAAAGAAGAAGATTTGAAGCAGGTTAGCTTATGGGATCTTAAATTCCCACCATCACTGAGCTCAGAATGTCAAACAAGATGAACAGGAAGTGGTTTCTCACAACAGTGTAGTGGCAACACTGACCACTGAAGAGGACATTCTTGGACTGAATTACAAAACATTAAAGAAGATGGGCAAAATAAAGATCAAGTATCCATTCCAAGACTAAAAAGATGCAGCTGGATACTTCAATATAAAGATTTTGGCTAGAGTTCAAGAGTTAAAAGAGCTGAATAGATGATTATAAGAGGCTAAACCTAAGGGGGAGTATTGTTAGGTCTAGATTCATGTATAGGTTTAGTGACTTAGTCAACTCTTGTAATAAATCATTGTAAATACCTCTTTGATAATGTAATCATGAATTATAAGTTAACCCATATTATTATTTGTGTGTATTTCATATAACTGCAGAAAAACATCATACTTGGTCAATTTGGAAAAATTGAGCAAGTACAAGAACAACTGCGGATGAACAAGTTTGTTCTTCCGTAGATGTTCTCCGAAGCATATCTGAACAAGTGATGTGCATCCGCAGATCTCCTGCGGAAGCACAACATCTACTGAAGAATAAGTCCAGAGATAAAGCTCCCTAAGGATAAAGTTCCAAGACCAGAAATTCCTATGGAAGACCAATTTCCTACGGAAGACCAATTTCCTGCGGAAGACCAACTTCCTATGAAAGAACAACTTGCATGACACTCATCAAGTACCAACACATGATCAACAAATCAAGCTGCCGGAAGTGATGTCATCAAGTCAATATCTACGGAAGACTTGCTTTCTATCAGAGGACTTAGGATGTCATATTAGGAATGTTACAGCTATAGCCTTCACAAATAGGAAAGTTATAGTTTCCATTGTAAACCGTGAATCCCTTTGCCTATAAATATAAGTCAAGGATGCACTCATTAAACACATAATATATACACTATTGATAGTCGATTCATAAACAATCGATAGCAATCAATAGGTGATTGAATACATGATTGAGAGATATCGATACTAAAATAGCGAGTCACTTATTCATAGAAACGATATCAATAAGTTATTCAATCAATATAGGAAAAACAACAAAACATCAAAAACATCATTGGAGATCACAAGATCACCTAAGCATCATTAGTCATTGTAATCGATTTTGTATCAATGAAAAACAATTGAAACAATCTTTTTGTTGTATTATATTGTTTTGTTTTCAATTTGTTTTATATTTTGTTAGTTGATTTCAATTTCACAAAAAATAAAATTAAATAAAAATCAAATATTGATAATTCCGCGATCTTTATTTGTTCAATCAAACTGATAATTCTTGAATCAATCCTTGGATTCACACAAGTTAAAGACCCAAATTTCCAGTAACTATTAGTTTTTTTAAAGACTAAGACAAACTTATAAACTAAGTATTTATAAATTTTAGAATATTATAAAAGGTTCTACAAAAATTTAGCATTATATATTAGATAACTATCGGTTTAATAATTGGGAAAAATCGCAAAATATATTAATAACCCCTAATCTTTTGAAATTAATGATTTTCCAGTAGAATATAACTTACAAATTAATCACAAATTAAAATTTTATATAAAAACAAAGGATTAACCTCACATTACCAACATACCCGAATCGCGATACAGTACATGTTTAAGAACACGACAAGTAACTCATCAAATCCTAGAGCCATACCATTAACCCTCTAGAGACCAATTATTATTTCAACAAGTTATATTTAATGCAAAACCTCTTTTTGGGCCATCCAATGACCTCAAATAAGAAAGTATTTAAAGGTAACTTCATAAAACACTTAAACCAAAAACAAGCTCTTGAAATCGTTAAGAAAGATCAAATAACATAAAGACCAACTTATTACAGTAGCCTAATCCACTAAAAACTATAAAAATCATTATAAGTAATTATAGTGCAAAAACCCCAAACTTTAGGGTCAAAAATGTAAATCTAGCAAAGTTGGAGGACCAAACTCGCCAATTATTGAAAGCTTACTGTTTTGAAACAATTTCACACTCATATGAACAATTATAATCTGAAACTATAAACTTAAGCAAAACACAAGTTATGGACTCGAAAACTCAAGGACCAAAAATTAAGATTACACATATGTAATATAAAACCCACCAAGCTAAGGAATACAAATGCAAAACAGGAGGGTTGGGCTTAATTGATTTCTTAAAAATAGTACTAATTCATTTGAAATAAACATAGGAACCCTCACGGTCGGTATCATCCAAACCTTACAGATAACCACGTGATCAACCACATGTGAGTCTCATGAACCCTTTTTTTTACTTTAAAACTTTTGGGGTGAAATGCATACTCGTTGGTTATTATTTTTGTGGTGCAATACTACCTGCTGTTGTCCCCGAATGGAGCATAATCATTAACTCCATTAGGAGCCGCGTGATTTGTGGATAGTACTATTTAGGGAATCCCCCGCACACAATAGACCCTAAGTACAGGGAAACCCCCATTGAGATTTAATAATCATTGTGTCACAAATTAGTGTAGATTATATGTGCTTAGCAGGGTACACTTAAGCCCATAGCAATAAGGGGTATGGGTTAGGGGATGTTCTAGCACTCGGGAGGGTCACCCGGGTCCAGGTTTGTTTGTGATACTTTCTTTTGTGCACCATTACTACTGTTACCTTATTGAATGAATTACGATAAGTCTTGTGTCACAAACTCATGAGCTCACCAACATTATGTTGACGTATTTTGGGTGTGTATTTCAGGTGAAGAATGAATTTACCAAGTGATCAAGGATAGGAGTGACCTAGTTGGATATTTGGAGTTTAGCCACCACCCTTTTTCTAAACATTATAATTTGAGACATTTGACTAAAGTTTGTGTATTTGGGATTTAAAAAACATTTGTCTAGTATTGGTATTATAATGGATGATTGGATGCTAATAAATTAAGTTATGTTTATTCTCCGCTGCATTCTGTTGATATCAGTAGGTCGCAGCCGGACCCGGTTAACGGGGTGTGACATTTGAATTGTTTATATGTTTTATATATTATATATTTCACTTTGATTTTAAATTGTGTTTAATTTGAAATTGTGTACTATGTTTTTAAAAAACAAATATAATGTTTCTCATCTTATAGGTTTATTTAATTTATACAATTAATATGTAAATGCATCTTATAAGTTTATTTAATTTATACAATTAATATGTAAATGCATCTTATGTGAGATCCGGTAATTTTCCATTACCAAACTCCCTTAGTTCCATTAGGTCTTGCATACACGTGTCGTGAGCACACACTAGTTGTCGTTGAACATTGGTGACTTAATAATAATTAACAATGATTATCTGATAATAACTTGATTAATAATGTTGATTATTAATTTGTAGTTATGTGATTTGTGAATTCTAACTTGTAACGTGACAACGTGTTATAGTTATTTCATGTGTTTTGTAGCTAGTAGAAATTGTATATAATTATTATTGTGGATTAGTAATGCTTGTGTTTTGTAGTTAAAAACAAACTAAAAAGTGGAAAAGACTAGTTTTTATAAAAGTTAAACAAGAGAGGTTTATTTTGTAATTACCACAAAATTAAAACTTAACAAAAACTAAACCCTAACCCCCTCCCACACCCACATTCGGCCGCGACCTCCCCACACACACACACACTTCGATTTTCGATCCAAACAACAAGCAAGCATCAATTTTGATTGAGTTTCAAGCATTCCAACGTGTAGCAAGCATCAATTCTTGATCATTACGCGATTAAAGGTTAGATTTGGATTAGTTTTTCATGGGTTGTTTGATTATGGCCGAACCCTAGTTCGCAAATCATGAAGAAGTCGAAATTGATGATGATTTGATGATGATATGATGTTAGTTATGTTGTATGAATGTTAATCTATATAGATTATGAAAGAAATCCATGGTTTTTGTCATCTAGTTCATACATTGCCAAAAGTGGAAACTTTTCTTCATGAGAATTTATACTTTGATGAATTGTTGATGTTAAATGGATGATTATGAATGCTATGAACTAGATTAGGTATAATATTGATGAATCTATGATTGAAATTGAGTGGTTGTTCATACCTTACTATAAGTAGAAAACTTTTATGTATGAGATTTGGGAATTATGATGAATTGATGATTTTTATCATGTCTAGATGATTGTTATGGACTTGACTAGGCATGAAGATAGTGAATTTATGAATGTATTGGATGTTAGATTGAATTTGGGTGTTACTTTCTCGAAAGGGAAACTGTATTTCTGTAGATCATTGGATATTGTTAATGGAGCATGTTTATGATGTTAGGATCATGTTAGAATGTTTGTTGATGATGTCTAAGGTGGTAGATTGTGTTGTTTGGGTTGTATGAATACTTGATGCACAATTTGGGAATTTAGGCTCTTATGAAATATACATGATAATGGATGGTGTTAGGTGATTATGGAACTATGTTGGAATTATGATAGAATCATGATGAGGCATGACGTGTTAGTTAAAATTGTAATTGTGGACTTAAGGATTTGTAATGTGGCATATGTGAATAACTTGCATGATAATCATGTATGATGAATTGTTGTACTTGATCAAACAAGAATTTAACTTGACATGTCACCAACGGGTCAAACAGGTCAACTTGGACTTGTTTTCCAAAACCTTGGGTTAATGTGGTTATTGAGCACTTAGGGTTGTTAAGATTCTATGTACATGTACTTACGTACTTGTGTGTTTTAGGTAACCTTAGAAGGGTTGTCTTTCAACTCATCATTAGCTTTTACAATCATTTGTTTGCGCATCAGGTGAGTTCAATGCCCCACTTTTACTTACTTCTATTTTTGGGGGAGAAAGCATACTTGGTTTTAAAACGCTTTACTATTATAACATGTGCTTGGTAAGACATAATAGGTTATACCTTAGAAAGCCGTCACACTTTCAGATCGTTAATTAAGGAATCTAGCGGAAAATTTTGGGTAGTACTACTGGGTCTGACAAGCCCCACCCGGGTGAACGGAAGTCAACGGGTGCAATATTGTCCTAAATGAGTAACAGCGTCACGACCTGGTATGTCATGGCGGGAGGCAAACAGACAAACATAGTGAGCTTCGATCGTGAAATCACTATTGTTCTTTACTAATGAAATTAGACTAGCTATCTATTTCAATGCACTTGTTTATATTTTTACAAACGCAACTGCTCATGATGTTGCAAAACTTTGAACTCACCAACCATCGTGCTGACACTTTTAGTATGCTTTTCTCAGGTCGTTTCTAGTAGCTGTCCATAGGAGCACGCACGTGTCAAGCATACTTTGTTCAAACATTGTTTACTTTTAATCTAGCATTTACTTACATATTTTGGTTTGGGCGCTTGTTTTGCGCAGTTTACATTTAGTACCTTGTGTTTGGGTTATTTACAAAACGCTTCCACAAATATTTTATAGTTTTAAACTCTGATTTGTTTAAATGTTGCATATAGAGTCGTTCTGAGTAACTAATGATTGAGATCCTGGTTTGTTCACATGCCTCGCAGTAAAACCCCGCACGTGGAATTTGAGGGTGTGACAGATTGGTATCAGAGCCATTGGTTATAGGGAACTAGGTTGCATACACACTGGATTATAACCATACAGTTTGCTAGTTACTTGTTACTTATCCCTTACTGTATACTCATTGGCATATACGTCACGTACCTCGCAGCATGGCATCGTCTTCACGGGCTCAGGGTAAGAGGCCTACACGTTCTGAGTCACCTCCTCCTCCTCCCATACCTGATAAAGGATCTAACTGGCCCTGATATCCTTATCCTTCTGAAGAGATAGACTGGGATCAGCCTTTTGCACTACCCGAGTGTGACGCTCCACAGAACTAGAGTTACTATCCCACCTATGTTGATCGCATGGTCTATAGGGAGCGTGTTCCAGCTATAGCTACTAGTGGCCCTAGGACTAGCTTGGTGGCTGCCTCTACAACACCTACCCTTCATTCTCTGCGTATTCCTCTCGAGTAGGCGATTGCATCTTTGGTTGCTACACTGGACACTAAGCGACAGCGTATCAGAGGACTTACTGACGAGAACTCCATTTTACGAAACGAGATGCGCCAGCTGTGTTTACTGGTAGAGATACTTTAGGAGCGACTTTCGATGTCTATTGGTGGACATCATACCTTGGCTGGTAATGTTTTTGAAGTTACTGAGCGCATATCCACGCAAGAGCTTCATAGTGTAGGGGCAGATGATAGATTGACAAAACTAGAGGCACAGCTAGTGGCACTTCAGATTGCGGATGCCCATGCACCTGGGGAAGACTCTAATGAAGAAGACCCTGAAGAGGAACCTGAAGAAGAGCCAGAGGAAGATCCGAAGGAAGAACTGGATGAAGTTTAGAAGTTGGAGACTTTCTGGCAGCTAAGGATGGAAGGATCTGAGATCGAGGCTTACACTATAAGGTCTCACGAGTTGGTGACACTTTGTCCTGGCATGATCGATCCACCGATTAAATGAATTGAGCTTTATCTGCTTGGCTTAGTTCCAGGGATACAAAGTATGGTGACTGCTGCGAACCTCACCACTATTCAGTAGGTTATTCGATTGGCTCACAAGCTTACTGACCAAGCGGTGGAGCAGGGAAAGCTACCAAACGGGGCGCTGTGGCAAGCGTGCCTGACAATAAATGCAAGTGGAACAACTCTGGTAGCAAGGGATCATTGTCAAACAGCCAACCCCAGCAACATCAGCAACAATAACAACACACTCAGTAGCATCAACATCAACAGCAGCAAAGGAGGTTTGATAACAACCGTAGTTTCAATCAGTCATCTTCTTCATCTCAGGGATAAGGTGGATACGTGGGGAAGTATCCCAAATGTAATCGATGCAACTACCACCACACCAGCAGGTGTGACAATTTTCGATGCCAGCGTTGTGGCTGGACACGCAGCAAAGGATTGCCATGGTGAGTTGATGAAGAAGCCTCAGCAATCCCAAGAAACACCAAAAGGTTGCTTTGAATGTGGAAAGGAAGGACACTACAAGAGGAATTCTCCTTAGTTGAAGAAGAATGAGAATGGTGCTGGAAATGGTGGAAACAACAACAAAAACAACGACAATGGTGACAATAACGGTGGCAACAACAGTGGAGCTAAAGGGAGAGCCTTCGTCATGGGTTTAGGTGAGGCTCTAAACGACCCTACTACTGTTACTGGTAAATTCCCTGTTAATGGTCATTTTACTAATGTATTGTTTGACACTGGAGCCGATAGGATTTTTATCTCTACTAAGTTTAGTAGTCTCTTAAGTGATATGCCCTCTCCGTTGGAATCTAAATATACGGTAGAATTAGCTGATGGTAAGCAAATCCACGTCATATCCTTAAGGGTTGCGAGATAGAACTTGCTAGTCATACTTTTGACATCGACCTCATGCCTGTTACGCTTGGGAGTTTCGATGTGGTCGTGGGCATGGATTGGCTGTCCGAGAAGTAGGCGGAAGTCATTTGCCACGAGAAGGTTATATGCATTCCTCTCCTGAACGGGGAAATTCTCTCGGTTAAGGGTGAGAAAGGTGGTGCTATTATAGGCATCATATCCTTTATGAAAGCGCAGAAGTGGCTACGTAAGGGTCGCTTAGCTATATTAGCCCTTGTGACTAACAAGCAACCGGAGGAAAAGAAGATAGAGAATATTCCGGTAGTTCGTGACTTTCCGGAGGTGTTTCCAGAGGATATGCCTGGACTACCACCGTATCGCCAAGTTGAGTTTCAGATTAATTTGACTCCCAGAGCAGCCCCGATTGCGAGAGCACCTTACCGGTTAGCCCTGAACGAACTGCAAGAACTATCTGCACAACTTCAAGAGCTGTTGGATAAAGGGTTTATTCGACCGAGATCATCACCTTGGGGAGCACCTGTTCTCTTGGTCAAGAAAAAGGATGGCATATTTCGAATGTGCATCGACTACAGAGAACTGAACAAAGTTACAATCAAGAACCAATATCCCTTACCTCGTATAGATGATTTGTTTGATCAACTTCAAGGATCAAGCTACTATTCTAAGATGGATTTGAGGTCTGGGTATCATCAACTGAGAGTTCGAGAGGAAGACATCTCAAAGACTACATTCTGTACACGTTATGGTCATTATGTGTTCTTGGTCATGCCTTTTGGGTTGACAAATGCACCAGCAGTATTCATGGATCTCATGAATCGTGTGTGCAAACCCTATCTTGATCAGTTTTTATCATGTTTATCGATGACATATTGATCTATTCGAGGACCAAGGAAGAACATGAAGAGCACCTACGTCTAATCTTGGAATTACTTAAAAAGGAACAACTGTACGCCAACTTTCCCAAGTGTGATTTATGGATACGTGAAGTACAATTTTTGGGTCATATTGTTAACGAGAAAGGTATACATGTTGATCCTGCAAAGATTGAAGCGATAAAGAATTGGTCGGTTCCCAAGACGCCTAGTGAGATACGGCAATTTCTTGGACTGGCAGGATATTATCGGCGATTCATTGAGGTATTCTCTAAGATTGCTCAACCTCTCACAGCCTTGACTCATAAAGGAACAATGTATAAATAGGGTGATAGTCAAGAGTCTGCTTTTCAGTTTTTGAAGCAGAAACTGTGTAGCGCACGATATTGGTATTACCGGAGGGAAGTGATGACTTCGTGGTTTATTGTGATGCTTCTATCCAAGGACTTGGTTGTGTTTTGATGCAACATGATAAGGTGATAGCCTACGCCTCGAGACAACTAAAAGTACACGAGAAGAACTACACCACTCATGACTTGGAACTGGGTGCGGTAGTTTTTGCCTTGAAGATCTGGAGACATTAGTTGTACGGTACCAAGTGCACTATCTACACTGATCACAAGAGTCTTCAGCATATCTTTGAGCAGAAGGAGTTGAATATGAGGCAGCGACGCTGGGTGGAATTGTTGAATGATTATGATTGCGCTATCAAATATCACCCAGGAAAGGCAAATGTAGTCGCTGATGCGTTCAGTAGAAAGGAAACTGCTAAGCCCCGACGAGTGGAAACTGCTAAGCCTCGACGAGTGCGAGCATTGCAGCTTACGATTAGCACTCACTTGCCTGAACAAATCCGAGAAGCTCAGACAGAAGCCTTGAAAGCGGAAAACATTGGGTCTGAATCTTTACGTGGAATGGACAAATAGTTTGGAGTGAAAGTGGATGGATTCGTTATTTTATGGACAGACTTTAGGTACCTTTGTATGGAAACCTAAGGGACTTGGTTATGAGTGAAGCACACAAGTCTAAGTACTCTATACATCCTGGTTCTGACAAGATGTACCATGATCTGAAGGCACACTATTAGTTGCCTAATATGAAGGCAAACGTAGCTACATATGTGAGCAAGTGCCTAACCTGTTCAAATGTTAAAGTTAAATATCAGAAGCCGTCTGGGTTACTATAACAACATGAGATTCCTATATGAAAGTGGGAACAGATTTTTATGGATTTCATTACCAAATTACCCCGGACTCCTACTGGTTGTGACACGATATGGGTTATCATAGATCGGTTAACTAAGTCTGCTCACTTCTTGGCAATCAAAGAAACGGATAAAATGGACAAGTTAACCCGAATTTATCTGAAGGAGATAGTCTCGAGACATGGTGTACTCGTCTCAATTATTTCTGATCGTGATGCTCATTTCACATCACATTTCTGGCAGTCGTTACAGAAATCTTTGGGTACGCGTCTGGATATGAGCACTGCATATCATCCGTAGACGGATGGGCAAAGTGAATGTACTATTCAAACATTGGAGGACATGTTACGTGCTTGTGTGATTGATTTCGGGAATAACTGGGAAGTTCACCTACCATTGGTGGAATTTTCTTACAACAATAGTTATCACAGCAGCATTAAGGCGGCACCATTTAAGTCTTTGTATGGGCGAAAGTGTAGATCACCAGTTTGCTGGGCGGAAATTAGTGATAGTCAGCTAACAGGCCCCGAGTTGGTGCACGCGACTACTGAGAAGATCGTACAGATAAGGAACCATATGGCTGCAGCACGTGACTGACAGAAAAGCTATGCAGACAAGCAACGAAAACCTTTGGAGTTTCAGGTCGGCGACAAAGTTTTACTAAAAGTCTCACCGTAGAAAGGTGTCATTCGATTCGGCAAAAAAGGCAAGCTTAATCCGAGATACGTTGGACCATTTGAGATTCTGGAAAGAATAGGTCCAGTGGCGTATCGATAGACCTACCTGATTCGTTGAGTGGAATTCACAATGTATTTCATGTCTCAAATTTGTAAAAGTGTTTATCGAACAAGACGATGGTTGTACCACTGGAGGAAGTGCAAGTAGATGAACAACTACGGTTCATTGAGGAACCAGTTGAGGTGATGGACCGTGAGGTCAAAACTCTTAAGCAAAGCAAGATACCCATAGTCAAAGTTCGTTGGAACTCGAAACGTGGACCAGAATTCACGTGGGAACATGAGGATCAGATGAAGCTTAAGTATCCTCATCTGTTTGAAACGACGATGTCAACGGCGGAGGTAATGATTCAATTTCGGGACGAAATTTCTTTCAACCTGGGGATAATGTGACAACCCACCCAAAACTCTCCCGATTTCTTTGTGCCAATGCAATAGACCAGCGATGTAACATAACCATGTAACACAATTTTCGGGACGAAATTTCTTTCAACATGGGGAAAATGTGACATCCGGTAATTTTTCATTACCAAACTCCGTTAGTTCCGTTAGGTCTTGCAAACACGTGTCGTGAGCACACACTAGTTGTTATTGAACGTTGGTGACTTAATAATAATTAACAATGATTATTTGATAATAACTTGATTAATAATGTTGATTATTAATTTGTAGTTATGTGATTTGTGAATTTTACATTGTAACATGACAACATGTTATAGTTATTTCATGTGTTTTGTAACTAGTGGAAATTGTATATAATTATTATTATGGATTAGTAATGCTTGTGTTTTGTAGTTAAAAACAAACTAAAAAGTGGAAAAGACTAGTTTTTATAAAAGTTAAACAAGGGAGGTTTATTTTGTAATTACTACAAAATTTAAACTTAACAAAAACTAAACCCTAATCCCCTCCCACTCCCACATTCGGCCGCGACCACCCCTTACACACACACACTTCGATTTTTGATCCAAACAAGCATCGATTTTGATTGAGTTTCAAGCATTCCAACGTGTAGCAAGCATCAATTCTTGATCATTACGGGATTAAAGGTTAGATTTTGATTAGTTTTTCGTGGGTTATTAGATTATGGCCGAACCCTAGTTCGCAAATCATGAAGAAGTCGAAATTGATGATGATTTGATGATGATATGATGTTAGTTATGATGTATGAATGTTAATCTATGTAGATTATGCAAGAAATCTATGGTTTTTGTCATCTAGTTCATACATTGCCAAAAGTGGAAACTTTTCTTCATGAGAATTTATGTTTGATGAATTGTTGATGTTAAATGGATGATTATGAATGCTATGAACTAGATTAGGTATAATATTGATGAATCTATGCTTGAAATTGAGTTGTTGTTCATACCTTACTATAAGTAGAAAACTTTTATGTATGAGATTTGAGAATTATGATGAATTAATGATGTTTATCATGTTTAGATGATTGTTATGGACTTGATTAGGCATAGTTGGTGAATTTATGAATGTATTGGATGTTAGATTGAATTTGGGTGTTACTTTCCCGAAAGGAAAACGTTATTTATGTAGATCATTGGATATAGTTAATTGAGCATGTTTATGATGTTAGGATCATGTTAGAATGTTTGTTGATGATGTCTGAGGTGGTAGATTGTGTTGTTTGGGTTGTATGAATACTTGATGCACAATTTGGGAAATTTAGGCTCTTATGGAATATACATGATAATGGATGGTGTTAGGTGATTATGGAACTATGTTGGAATTATGATAGAATCATGATGATGCATGATGTGTGTTAGTTAAATTTGTAATGGACTTCTTAGGATTTATATGTGTTGTTTGATAAACCATGGTGTATGATGAGCTTTATAGCACTTAAGGATTCGTAATGTGGCATATGTGAATAACTTGCATGATAATCATGTATGATGAATTTTTGTACTTGATCAAACAAGAATTTAACTTGACATGTCACCAACGGGTCAAACGGGTCAACTTAGTCAAATGAGTCTTGTTTTCCTAAACCTTGGGTTAATTTGGTTATTGAGCACTTAGGGTTGTTAAGCTTCTATGTACACATACTTATGTACTTGTGTGTTTTAGGTAACCTTAGAAGAGTTGTCTTTCGACTCATCATTAGCTTTTACAATAATTCGTTTGCGCATCAGGTGAGTTCAATGCCCCACTTTTACTTACTTCTCTTTTTGGGAAAGAAAACATACTTGGTTTTAAAACGCTTTACTGTTATAACATGTGCTTAGTGAGACATAGTGGGTTATACCATAGAAAGCCCTCACACTTTCGGATTGTTAATTAAGGAATCTAGCGGTAAATTTTGGGTAGTACTACTGGGTCTGACAAGCCCCACCCGGGTGACCGGAAGGCAACGGGTGCAATATTGTCCTTAATGACTAACAGCGTCACGACCTGGTATGTCGTGGCGGGAGGCAAACAGACAAACATAGTCAGCTTCGATCGCGAAATCACTATTGTTCTTTACTAATGAAATTAGACTAGCTATCTATTTTAATGCACTTGTTTATATTTTACGAACGCAACTGCTTATGATTGATTGCAAACTCTTGAACTCACCAACCATCGTGTTGACACTTTTAGTATGCTTTTCTCAGGTCGTTTCTAGCAGCTGCCCATAAGAGCACGCACGTGTCAAGCATGCTTTGTTCAAACATTGTTTACTTTTAATCTAGCATCTACTTACATATTTTGGTTTGGGCGCGTGCTTTACGCAGTTTACATTTGGTACCTTGTGTTTGGGTTATTTACAAAACGATTTCACAAATATTTTACAATTTTAAACTCTGATTTGTTTAAATGTTGCATATAGAGTTATTCTGAGTAACTAATGACTGGGATCCTGGTTTGTTTACACGCCTCGCGGTAAAATCCCGCACGTGAAATTTGAGGGTGTGACATCTTATAAGTTTATTTAATTTATACAATTAATATATAAATGCATCTTATAAGTTTATTTAATTTATACAATATATATGTAAATGCATCTTATAAGTGTATTTAATTTTTATAATTAATTGTTTATTTAATTTATCAACCTTAAAAAAAAACAGAACTGGTTTGGACCCAAACCGGTTTCCAAACCGACCCAAACTAGTTTTATAGGTTTGGGGTTTTTTTTTTCTAACTCTAAACCGGTTTAGAACCTGAACCGGTTTGAGGTCAAACCGATTTTGACCAAGGCTGACCCAAACCGGTTCCGGTTTGGACCCAAACCGGTTCCGGTTTGGACCCAAACCAGTTTTAGGAAAAACTCGATTTGTACAGTACCTCTAGTGAAATGGTCTGTCTAAGAGGTTCGTTGATCGGATCGATCGAACCGGGATTAAGAACCCGATGACATTACATATAAAAAGTATTTATCATTTATATATATCCAGTTAAAAAATAAAATATGAAAATATTATACGTTTTAAAGTAAATATTCACTTTTAAATATTAGCATTTTTAAATATAAAAATATTATATGTTTTAGTAAATTTTATACTTTTAACACAATATTAACACTTAATTAACTAAAATATTTATCATAAATTATTAAAAAACTCGTGGCTCACTTTTTCTAAGTAATGGGGAAGATTTAATCAAAAAAATGAGTTAAAAAAATTAAAAATCTTGTCCGACCACCGGTCTGGTTCAACCCGTTTGATCGGTAACTAACCGTTTCAATTGAAAATGGTTCAAATACACACAACCGGACCGGTTCTATCACCGGTTCGTAGTCCAACTTGTCTGACATGTATGTGGAGTCCGACTCTGAAAACACCAGTTATATGAGCCTTCCATATTTGGTCCTTATTTCCTTAACCTTGAGTTGAGGAGTTGAGGAGTTGAGGAGTTGAGGATAGGCTTGCTCGCTCCATCTCTTTAAAAGCTATTACTTGGGGCTTTCTAGATTATCTTAGTCTTGCTTGTAAGGTTGTATATTATAAATTCTTTTTTATTCTATATGTTAACAGCACGATTTCAGTGTATTGTAAATGAAATGGATCACTAGAATTTTTTTTTTTCTAATCTACGCGATACATATATAAAATTTAAGTTTTAACTAAAATGGCATGGGTGACAGAAATGCAACTTAAATTCAACATAAAATTCATGGGATTAGGTATAGCTTAAACTAGTTTGGATCGAAATGCTTAGAAAACAGATTGGGCTTGCATCAACCTAATGTATTCTTCGTTGACCCCTTTATCTTTATAGATTCATTTCTAATGTATTTTATGTTATGACAAAAACTCATACATTATGTAAAAACTTAAAAGAGAAGTAGGTATCAATATCGTAGCTTAAGTGTATTTAATTTATAGACATTTGTAAATTTGGCTTTAACTTGCAACTTTAGAGTTAAAAATTAATAAATAAATAAATAAATAAATAAAGTTGAACAGGAATTCGTGTCAACTGGTAAAAGATTACGTTGTGTTCAGATTCATATGTCTACTATGATTTTCGTATTTTTATCATATTAGTGAAAATTTTCAGACTCATATCAGATTTAACAAGCCAAACAAAAAACATGACATGCTTAACACCCTTTACTTGTAATATCTTTAGTTGTATTATCAAAAACACTGCTTATTATGCTAACAATATATAGTTATAATTCACACATTTACATATTCAAATTTCAGTAAAGTTGGACATTGGAAATAACCTATTTTGGAAATAAAAAGTTGCCTATTTTCTACCCGAACTTATCTATTTTACCCCTATAAATTTGTATATTTTATAGTTAACATGTTTGTTTTATAAACCTAAAAAAGAGTTATGCTTTGATCGACTTTGCGTTGCATTGCAGCAGGTAATATTCCAATTTTGACCTCCACCACACCACACCCCTCCCCCCATTATATGCGCTTCTTCCCCATCCAAACAACCAATCCATAAACAAGATAATAGAAAATGGAAGAACAGGTGGGAAGGGCATTTGTGGAACACTATTATCATCTATTTGATACTGATAGATCATCTCTTGCTACACTTTATCATCAATCTTCCATGTTGACTTTTGAAGGTCAAAAGCTACAAGGTGTTGATGCTATATGTTCCAAGATCAATCAATTGCCTTTTGACAAATGCCAACATCTCATTAGCACCATTGATGCACAACCATCGCCGTGTGCTGGAGGTGTCGTGGTGTTTGTTAGTGGAAGCCTTCGACTCAACTGCGAAGAACACCCTCTTCGGTTTAGCCAGGTGACTCTCTCTTCCCTAATTATTGCATATGTGTTACATATTTGACACATTACAAATATACTTTAAGTCTCTTGTAATAATTAATCTTCAATAACAATGTATCTTCAAAAATGATAGAATAACTGTAAAACGTTATACTAAGTTAATTGATATAAGAGATTGCACCCTACCTACACATTATGCGTGCACTACTAGTGTCAATTTGGTCAAATTAAATTAATATATTTATAGAATTCTAAATTCAAATACCATAATGAATAATTGTATCAAATAATTCAGAATCATTTAGCTTAAATTTTGGGTGTGTAACTGTGTACCATAAATATATATATTTACTTAAATAACTTGATGCTGGAATGTTTGCAGATGTTTCACTTGATTCGCACGCCACAAGGAAGCTTCTATGTGCAAAATGACATTTTTCGTCTCAACTACGGTTAATTGACATCTGTTATATATTTAATTTTTTGTATGCATTGTATCTTGGTGGATTATAATTAAACTGATGCGATTTATGTATTTGGTTTGTAAACTTGGATTGGCCTATTTTCAAATTCCTTTTCACAAGATAATCTATAGTTAAGAACACATAACCTTCTGAAGGCTTAGGAAACTTAGAAATTCAGCTATCGAAAACTTAGAAATTCAGCACTAGCCTTTATCTGCCAAGTGCTGAACTGTCTGCCGATCAGCATATGCTGAATGTCTGCCGATCAGCATATGCTGAAGTCTGCCGATCAGCATACTAAGCAACTGCCGATCGGCACTCTACCGAATAGCTGCCGATCAACTGATGCTAATCAGCAGTGAATTCCATGAGCTGCTGATCAACTATTACACAAGACAAGACTGTTTGTACCGACGGCTGCTGTGTTATGTCTTTTGGAGACAACATAGTACTGAAGCTGCCTAACTCGGATGTGCTGATTGTCTGTCTTGTTGTACATTCTGAACATAGAATAGTTTATTCTTATTGTTTAGATTTCATAGTATAAAGTCCTCACACTTGTATAGTTGAGGCAAGCTTTTGAAGCCACTTGGTTTATCTTCTGATTGTATCATTTATTCTCAAACGATTAATCAAGTGAATACTTTGAAAGAATTACTTGTGCATTTACCTTTTCTCAAAGTATTTGTGTTTAGTTAGTAAGTAGTTAACTTAGATTCCGTATTTGTTATTACTGATCAAAGAAAAAGTTCTTGTTAAACTAAATTAACCGATCCAACAAGTGGTATCAGAGCTTTGGCTCTTGATTTGCTTGAAATTATCTTTCAACAAATCACTTATTTCTTCTTTGATCACACTATCAAACATCATATTTTTTCATACCTATCTATCCTTTCAAAATAACTGTGGTAGCCATCTTAAGTAAACATGACTTGAAGAATAGAGCTGATCAAACCAAAACCTCCCATGTTTACACCATATGATTATGATACCTGAAAAATCTGAATGGAGGATTTCATAAGGAATCAAGACATGAGACTCTGGCTCTCTATTCTGGATGGACCATATGTCCCCATGGTTCAAGCCGCTGGTGAAGGTGGAGCCATGATTCCCAAAGATCCTATAAAATATTTAGATTAAGATATGAAGAAGATGGATATAGATTCAAAGGCTCTATGGCTAATCAGAATGAGCATACTAAACAGCATCATGCATGGACTCAAGAAGTTCATTACTACTCAGAAGTCGTAGGAAGCATTGAAGGCTAGATTTGAAGGAACGGAGGATATGAAAAAAAAAACAAAAGAGATGTCTTGAAGCGGCTCTATGGCTAATCAGAATGAGCATACTAAACAACATCATGCATGGACTCAAGAAGTTCATTACTACTCAGAAGTCGTAGGAAGCATTGAAGGCTAGATTTGAAGGAACGGAGGATATGAAGAAAAAACAAAAGAGATGTCTTGAAGCAGAAGTTTGAAAACTTTGGTTTAGCAAAGGGAGAAACCATGGCTGCTACATATCTTAGATAGGTTGTACTTCTAGATCTCTTAATGAAGCTAGAGTAAAGATGAAGAATAGTGATGTGCTCAGAAAGTTCTTAAGATCATTACCAAATACATGTAAAGTTTACACTGTGTGCATCAGAAGAACTGAGAACCTGAAGACACTAACTCTTGAAGAGTTATATGGCATCCTAAGTGTTTATCAAATGGAGATGGATGCGGATGAAGAATTTCTGGGCAGATCTTCAAACCTCTCAAAGTCATCAGTTCTTATGGCCCCCATTCATGAGCCAGTTCACAATCACTCACACTTCCAGGTCTATCAAACACCTATGGTGACTCATCAAGTACCGATGATCACTTACCATGAATCTCCAACTGCTGAGTCTCAATCATCAACGTCATTTGGCAGATGGAATCAGCAAGCCTCACTATCCTTTTCACAATCACACCCATCTAACTCTGCCTTTATTAGTGACCAAGCCAACTTGTAAGATAATATCAAAAGATTATAAGGCTGATGCAACCAAAGAAGCCAAAACAACCAAGGGTCATCCTGCATGCATGCATTGGACGTACAAGGTAGAAGTGCTTCAGAAGTTTTACACTCTACATCAGAAAATACTCCAAGTGTAAAATCTTCCGAAGCCAAAGTCCAAAGATTTCGAAGCCAAAGATGAAGTCTTCCGAAGCCATTTTGCTGTGAAGACTAATTTCTTCCGAAGACAGAAAAGACATGCTTTCTTTGATCTACTTTACAAAAAGCTGACACACTTTCCGCTACAACTCTGAAGACTCACCAACTTGTATGAATCGGTGAAAAGTCCATGCTTTTGTAAATAGTAGAATAAGGTCTTTGTCTGTAACTTCCTACTTTTGTACCTGTAAACCTTTTTATATTAGAAAAGGATGTGAGATATGGTATGTCATAGTCACTAGTCAAAAGGCAATCTTCCTTTTGACTCTACATTGATCTTGTTGTCTAGATTAGTGTTTCCAACTGTCTTTCTAAGTATTAAAGGTTGTAGGATGTAGTATAAAGTGTCTCAGGTCCTTTTAATTTGAATATGCTTTGTAAACACTTGTAATAGAACTTGAGAGCAATATACAACATACTTGAAAACCATACTTGTTTGTTTTTTGTTCTTAGTTCTGTCTCACTAATTACCCGTGTTCTTAATATCATCATACTCAAACCCAGTTCCCTATTTGAACTGTTAAGTGTTCTAAACCTCTCCTCATTGTAAGGCTGATTGTATTGACCACCCTTCACATGGTCCTGCAATTGGTATCAGAGCTTTTTAGGCTCTTGATTGTAAGATCTCACCATCTTTAATCCTTTCACTCTTACAAAATACTTAACATATCAAATGGCAGCTATCACCAAGGCTGACATGGAAACTGGTACCATGACTAAGTCCCCATTGATCACTCCTGAAGACTTTGACACTTGGTGTCAAATAATGGAAGGCTTCATCAAGTCCCAAGACTCCAGGATGTAAGGGTTAGTAGTCTCTGGACCTCATGTACCATCCACCCTTTTAGCTACTGCTGATGGTGGTATGATACCCAAGGAAGTGGCCAACTATTTTGATGAAGACTGGAAGAAAATTGATATTGATCAGAAGGCCATGACCACCCTCCAAATTGCTCTTCCAAACTCTATCTACAGAGGCTTCAAGAAGTGCAAGACTGCAAAGCAACTGTGGGATGCATTGAAGCTGATGTATGAGGGGTCCAATGAAGCTAAAGAGAACAAGAAGGACCTCTTGAAGTAGCAGTTTGAGAAGTTCACCTTCAAAGTAGGTGAAACCTTGACTCAACAGTACTTCAGGTATGTTGAGATTGTGGATACTCTTGTTGATGTTGGAGTAACTTTAGAGAACAGGGATATTGTTAGGAAGTTCATGTCCTCTCTTCCCAGACAATGGACACACTATTGTGTGGTCATCAAGAGGACTGAAAACCTCAAGACCCTTACTCTCACTGAGTTGCATGGCAACTCAGTGGCTACCAGATGGAGATGAATATGCAAAATTCATCTAGTAACTCCAGCATCCAACAGAGTTTAGCCCTTCATGTGGCTGAAAGGGACACAGAAAACCATAGCACCACCTTATCTGCTACCTGAAACCTCACAGAAGGGGCCTTTCATCACCTTCCTAGAGACCCAAAGGGAGAGCTACATCCCTGGAAGCCCATTCCAGGAGACAAGTTCTTCTCAAGCTTTTGTGTCTTCAGATTAAAGTACAGACAACTTTCTCTTCACTCTTGAAGACCTGAACTATCCATCTGGATGATCTGGAGTATATGGAAATAGTCCAGCAGATGGCTCTTCTCACTCATAGGGCCAAGAAGTTCTACAAGAGGACTAGGAGGAAGTTTCCTAACAATATGTCCAGTGGAAAGTTTGGGCTGGACAAAGGCAAGGTGAAGTGTTACAATTGTAACCAAATGGGACACTTTGCCAGAGAGTGCAAGGCACCTAAGTCAAATGGTGGCCAAGCACAAGCCAGGCCAAACTACACTGAAGGAGCACACCAGAATGAGAAGCCCAGGCAACATGCTGCAGTTGCTGAAGAAGGAGGCTTTGACTGGAGCTTTCAGGTGGAGGATGCTGCTCCAAACCAAGCACTTATAGCAGACCACGATGAAGCCAAGGTATTGGAACATGTAAGGCCCTGTTCCCGGATGCTTACAGCTGGTCAATCATTGCACATAAAACATAAAACATATATTTAAGTGTACTAAAACAATGCAGCGGAATAATTTAAAATCATTTCATTCATTGCTTTTGCAAAATAATACAACATTCATAATCGTTACAAAATATTATTTGTTCGCATTACAATGCAAAAACATCATAATTTAAACAATGGATGCCATCCCAAAAACGCCAAGTAGCTGCCCGTGCCATCCTCAGCAAGATTACCTGCCAACTGGAAAATACATAAAAGTCAGCGTTGCTGAGTGAGTTCTAGTTTTATAAATAAAATACTTTTCTTTCTTTTAAAACCATTCTTTACGTTCATTTGCGATCATACATCATACGTACACATAGATAATATTATTATTATCTTCCATCGTCATTCGTTAACTTACATTCATTCATCATCGCACGTCATCATTATCATTCGTTACCTTCCTTTCCGTACCTTATGTACATACATCACTTACTTCTCTACGCTCCAAGCCAATGCCACGAGCTATACCCCACCGTCATGCATAAAGCAAGTACTGGGCCGAAGTCAATAAATAGACTCCCGTACATTGTGCCCGGTGGCCTGACCACAGTACCGGGGTAAATTCATTTGGACCAATGCCATGTGCTATACCCCACCGTCATGCATAAAGCGGGTACTGGGCTGAAGTCTATAAATAGACTCCCGTACATTGTGCCCGGTGGCCTGACCACAGTACCGGAGTAAGCGAAAAGGGTCCCATACATTTGGTCAGTCACAAAGACTAGACCCAGTGTGCATCCTTCGGGGTAGCTAACCCACACACAGTTGAGCTAACACCCTTCATTGGGTATGAACCTCCATACATTGCTTGCAAGACTTTTCTTACATCCATTCGTTCATTAATGCATGCATTCATTCTTCTTTACGTTCCACTCATCATTGTCATTAATTTCCGCTTTACGTTACATAATACTTTTCATTCATTTCATACTCATAACACGTAAGTCACGGAATAATACATAATAGGAACATAAAGTTAACATAACACATTCATACATAGCATCACATAAACATCACATACCCCATCACACATCATCATAAACATCATGCATCATCCATTCACACACATATGCACATACGCGTATACACCCAAATCTTATAAAAACGTAAATATACATTTCCAGCCCCAAACAAGTTTAAAACCTTTAAAATAGGGGATCTAGAACTCACCTGGACTCAGTGAGTAGCTTGTCAATCAAGCTTTCTAAGCAAGGGTCGCACTACACAGCCTGCAGATAAGTTAACACTCAAAGGGGTTAATTTCTGCCTAATTTCACTGCTAATTTCGCTGCATGATCAGCAGTTTTGCTGCTAGTTTCGCCAGCAGTTTCGCTGGCAGTTTGGCTGGCATCTTCGCTGCTAGTTTCAAGTCTGTGAAACTACCTGCGAAACTATAGTTTCGCAGGAAGATCCATAGTTTCGCTGGACGACTACATAATTTCGCTGGATGAACACCCAGTTTCGCAAAACAGGCTGAAATTACGAACCAACCCATTTTGACCCAAAACTTCAATCTTTTACACCCAAATCCTTGGTTTATCACCCAAGAAGCTATATCTAAGCTTCTTACATGTTTTCTTACACAAAAATGTGAGTTTTGGGTGATTCTTTGCCACTTTCAAAAACCCCAAACCCTATAATCCGGGTTTACCCTAAAAGAACCGATTAAATGATGTTTCTTAACTGGATTCTTGGTCTTTTCTTGTTGTTTGGATGCCCACCAACACCGTTCTTCAATCTCTTGATCAACCGAGCCTTGGATAACCACTTTCTCTCTCTACACTCTCTCTCTAAAAGTTGGTATTGAGTTGCAAATGAGAGTTTCTCAAGCTGACCCGTTTATATATACCGGGCATTCCCGGGACCTTAAACTCGCTGAACACATAACCCGCGAGGTCTACTCGGTCCATACTCCATTTCCCGCTTATTTTCTTTAAATAATCCCGGCTAAGCCCATTATTATTAATTGGCTCGTTTCGACTTTATTCCAGGCGTTACAGAACATCTTTGTACACCTGAATGTATTGCTAAAGTCAATAAATATATGCACAAAAGGAGACCATTCATTGGCTTTCTCAGGTCATTTGGATGTCCATGCACTATCTTGAATACCAAAGATCAGGTAGCTAAGTTTGCTGAGAAATCAGATGATGGACACTTTATTGGATATTCTTCCCAAGCTAAGGCTTATAGAGTATACAATATCAGAACTAGAGTAGTTGAGGAGTCAACCAATGTGACCTTCATTGAGTACACTCCCAGTGTGAAACTGGTCAGGAGTCTTATGAGGATGTTTAGGATCTACAGGTAACATATCAACAGAAGATCCTAACCTAAGATTTGAGCTGAGAATACCAAGCAAGAATATTACTTCAGCTCCAGTGGTAACTAACCCTGCAAATGAAGATCCTATCAGCACAAACATGACAAATTCAGCTGATACATCTGAGATGCCTTCAAATTCCAGCTCAGAGGCTCAAAATTTAGGTGAAGGAGCTTCAAATGTAGGACGGTGAAGGAGTGATCTTCAAATGTAGGACGATGTGACAGTGATCAAGAATTTCTTGATGCTTGATAACCACTCCCATAGAAGAAACATCAATGATGTCACACACTCATGGATCAAGTCTCACTTGATAAGTGTGCTGATGTGGTGGGTGATATTACCTTGCCAGATCTAAATTTCTCTAATTTGGATCTTTCCAATCAACTTGCTATGATCCCTCAACTTAGGATCCATAAGTCACACCCCATAACAAACATCATTGGAAATGTTGATACAAGGGTGAGAACAAGAGGACAAACCCATGACAAAAATGTTTGTCAATACTCTTGCTTCTTGCCCAAGTAGAGCCAAAGAAAGTTGATGAGGCTTTGAAAGATGGAAGCTCGGTTGAAGCAATGCAAGAGGAGCTGCTTCAATTCAAAAGACAGAAGGTTTGGACCCTATGTCCTCTTCCTCATGGGAAGACTACCATAGGAACCAAATGGGTTTTTAGGAACAAAAAATATGATAGACTTGTCATCAAGAACAAGGCAAGACTAGTTGTTCAAGGGTACACACAAGAAGAGGGAATTGATTACACAGATGTTTTTGCTCCTGTGGCAAAACTTGAAGCTGTAAGAACATCCCTGGCTTTTGCTGCATCTAAGGATTTCAAGGTCTAGCAACTTGATGTCAAGTGTGCTTTTCTGTATGGGGTGATTGATGAAGAGGTGTATGTCAAACAACCACCTGGCTCTGCAGACCTAGATCATCCTGATTATATCTGCAAGCTTGATAAAGCTCTTTATGAGCTGTACCAAGCTCCAAGAAAGTGGTATGAGACACTATCTTAGTATCTCTGTTAATATGGTTATAAGAGGGGTACTATAGATGGAACTCTCTTCATCAAAGGAACAGGGAATGACTTAATGCTGGTTCAAGTATATATGGATGACTTATCTTCGGATCAACTAATCCAAAGCTCTGCAAAGACTTTTAGACACTATGAAGAATAGATTTGAAATGAGTGCCATGGGGAACTCATTTCTTTCTGAGAATTCAAGTGAAGCAAGTTGACAATGGCATCTTTATAAGTCAATCAAAGTATGTACAAGACATACTTAACGATTCAACATGACTGATTGTAAGGTTGCTAAGACACCTATAACCAGAAACCACTCCCTTGGACCTGATCTTGAGTGGGAGTGTTGATGAACATCTTTACAGGCTATGATTGGGTCTCTTATGTACCACAGCCAGCAGGCCTGATATCATGTTTGCCAGATGTATCTGTGCAAGATATCAAGCAAACCCCAGATGTCACACCTGGTTGCTGTTAGAGGATTCTTAGATATCTCAAAGGTGCTCCCAAGCTTGGCCTTGGGTATCTAAAGATTCTGACTTCAATCTGTATGCTTATATAGATATGACTATGGTGGCTGCAACATGACTGCAAAGTCTACATCAGGGGATGTCAATTTCTTGGTGGAAGGATTATCTCATGGCAATGCAAAAAATAATCCTGTGTCTCTGCATCAACTGCTGAAACTAAATACATTGCTACTGCAAGCTGCTATGCTCAAGTGCTTTGGATTCAGAATCAGATGTTGGACTATGGATTAAACTTTAAAGAGACTCCTATCCACATAGACAACAACAATGCTATCTCTATTACAGAGAATCCTATGCAGCACTCCAGGACTAAACACATCAACAGAATCATTTGATTAGAGATAACTTTGAGAAGGGATTAATCAAACTAGTCAAAGTTAACACAAATGAACAATATGCTGATCTGTTCACTAAAGCCTTTGATGTACAGAGATTTAAATATCTTGTATCAGCTATTGGGATAACTACTTTGAGTAGATTTCTTAAAACTTAAATCAACTTATTTTAAAACCTGTGTGTCCTAAGTTGTCTATTTATCACCTTCATAAGCCCAATTCATTTTGGAAGAAAATTTTAATGATATTCTTTAGAATTTTGAAAATTTTTTAAAACATATTTTCTTTGGGAAGATTTCAAGTTGCCTTTGGAAGAAATTATGTCTCCAAATCAATATTCTTATAAGAAATTTACCTTTGGAAGAATTCTAGAATATCTTCTGAAGTTTAAATATGCTCTAAGTACTTGCATGTATTTGAAGGAAAATATCTCCGAAAGCAATTAAGTCTCGGAAGATTATTCTCTTTAGAATAAAACTCCCAAGTCTTAATATCTTCCGAAACCAAATATGTGTCGGAAGAAACTCTCTAAGTATTTTTTTCCGAAGCCAAATTTTCATAATTCTAAGAATATCTTCCGAAGCCAAATTGGCTTCGGAAGCTTTTTCTCAAAACTTTCGAAGCAAATTATCTTCGGAAGATTTTCAACTTCCAAGAAAACTACTTTTTGGGCACTTTTTCAGAGGTGGGACCGACATCTGGATTTCAAAGTTTATCCTTTTGCTTTAACGTTTCTCATCAAATCCATTTCATATATATTCTCACAATGGTTCCCCTGCTTCTCTCACTCTCCCTCTTCATATGTATTATCTAACCTAACTTCAACTACAACCGCCTTCGTTCTTATCTTCCTCATCACAAAAGCTACTTCAAATGGCCAACCTTGATCATAGAAACCAACCATGATTTTTCCATGCATCTTCACAGGCAACATAATCAGGTTGCTTTGTTAGACTTGAGAAGATCCAGGTTCTCAGAGGTTTGTCGTTATCTTTCTTTGTTCAACTACTTCACCTCACTCACCATTGATCCTCCTCTCTATAAGGATCACTTGTTGGAGTTCTGGCGGACCTGCAAGAGGTCACCATGGATGGGGAGAATGCACTGTCTGCCATAGTGCAGGGGAGGACAATCTTCATCACTCCAGCCACCATAACACATATCTTCAGCTGGATGATGTAGAAGGTGACTTGTCCTTTCCCAAAGCTACAGTCAACCACTCCTTTGTGCAGATGGGCTATGAGGGTGACTTCTCAGTCAAAACCTTTAGGAAGTGGAAGGTCTCCTCTTAATGGAAGTACCTCCTCCATGTTGTCATACACAGCTTGTCCAACAAACATGGAGGACGAGACCAGATTCCAGAAGACCTCTCCTTCATAGTCCATAGAATGGTTCAGGGGGAGTTCAGGTATTCTCAATTTGTATATACTAATTTGCTTGCTAGCTTGGACTCCCTAGAGTACTACATGTTCCCTAGATATGTCCAGCACATTCTTAACTGTGAAATGGGCACACAGTTGAGGGGAACATGTAATACTCTAAAACTGGGACAAATGAAGCCCGACATCTTCAAAATAATGAGGAAGCCAACTGTTGGCTTCTCCGGGATAGAAACAGCCCTAGTCCCAAAAATATTTGAGCTCATTGCTCAAGGTGGAAACCTAGCAGTACTAGCTAGTGTTGAACCCACACTTCCATCTCCCAACCACAAATACAACCCACAATAACCATCACCTACCAGAGAAAAACCAAACGAACCCCCTGCACAAGCTATTCAGCTTGTGCAGGCCCCCATATCACCACCATGCAGGAGGAAGTGGACACTCGAACTCCCACTTCCCCTGAGGAGCAAACCACTCCCATCTCTTAAATGATCAGTGCTGAGGTTCCTTATGCTCAACAAGATGAGCTCACAACCCAACCAGCCTTAAGCCTTAACTCAGAGTCTCAGCACTCTAGTGAACAACCTTCTGGTGACAGTTACCATCCCCAGCCACTGGATCTCAACCAACTAATTCCCAGCCTTGACTTCTATGATGATGAAGACATGGGCTTCAGTGAGTACCATGAGTCTCTCTTCTCCACCCCTACTCAAGAAGAGATGAGTACCCTTGTCTCACCCATGTCTAGCCCACATCATCCACCCCCTACTGAGGTGGATCTTCTTGAACCTGTTCAGGAGATCCATATGGAAGAGGCTCTCACTTTAGAAAAGTGATTACATCAGTCAGACCTCGACCATACAACCCAGCCTCTTGATACTTCTCTTGAAGCTGTCATGATGCAGGGGAAATCCAGCCACCAAGAACACTATGCTGGTGATGAGGAAGAAGACATTAGTCCTATTCTCTCATCCCCCTGTGATTCTTCTGATGAAGATGAGGGGAGTCTGAAACTTAAGGTGCACACATTGACTAAAACTTGCACCTATTTAGTCTCTAAGATTAGTCACCTGGAATCTCAGGTGACTATCTTACAAAAGAGGGTCAATGACCAGCAACTTGAGATCACCAATCTCAAGGGAAAGCTAGCTAAGAGACCACTAAGAACAACTCAACCAGGTCCATAAGAACCTTTGAATGTGATAGACTCAACCCCCAGCTCACTTATGCAAGAAAGTGATGCTACCAAAAAGGGGTAGAAAGTCAGAACAGTTACAGAAATTGGGAGTTCTTTTCAAAGTATGGACTTAGAGGATTCACCACCCTCACTTGCAATAGTCCATACTCAACAACCTCCTCAAGTCCACATTTGTGGACTCACTCATATACAGCCTATTTGAGGAGGGTATACCCAAAGCCATGTCTACCCCATCTCTTCACTTTGAGAACCCAATTTTGGGATGAGGTATGACACAGAAGAAGGCTCTTGTCATCTCTAGAGCTCAGGGTCAACAAGAGATCTTCAATTTCACAAACTTGAGTTTCTATGAGTGCATCCATCTGGTTGATCTTCCACTTGTCAACCCAAGCCAAAATAGACAAGCTGAGAGATTAGCAGATTGGATTCAAGGAGGGTGCTTGAAGAGTTCAAGATAGATCAGAATTATATAGACAGAGGCTAGCAGGTAAAATGTTTGGTCAACTGGATGTTGAGGTGCCCTGAGATTAGCTTCAAAGGGAAAGCCTTGACTGAAGGCCCAGAAGTTGAGCCTGTGAACCTTGAGACATGATCTTCTTCAGCACCCAGTACCCTCAGTGAGGCACCAGCTGGTGAAGGTGCTTTACATCCTCTCTCTGGCTAGAGTTTGACTGCTGAACCAAGCAATGAATGCCAAAGCTCTCTCCACCCTGAGTCACCAAGGCCTGTGCGTGACAAAGGGAAGAGGAAAATGACCTCTGAGGAGTTAGAAGAGGAGAAGAGAGAGAGGAAGAGAAAGCTAAGGGGAGAGAGTTTAGGAGGGTCCTTAGGCTTCATGCAAGTTGCTAGCCGGGTTGCCCCCAGGACAAACACTCAAGATGATAAGTTAAGGGCAATCAGGCTAAACTACCTGGGGACCAGAAACTATAACATTGATGAACTCATATCTCTCCCCTTAGAAGAGTTGAATGAGTTGGTTGACATTGAGTTGTCAAAGGAGAGGAGGGAGGCAGAGGATGCAGCATTGCTCCTCAAGTTCAAGGAATAAAGAAGACTGAAAAATCTCTATAAACATGCTCCTGTCATCTTCCCAGCTCAAGAAAGTCCTGAGACAGAGACTGTGGCAGCTGCACGACCTCAGTAGATAGGGAAGCTGAAAGAATGAATATGATCAACTACTTGAGTGCCACATGACTCTATCAGGCAGCTTCATTTCTTCCCTTATCCTTTGAGTACATTGAGTTTGAATATCTAAAGCAGCTGGAGGAACAAGCTACAAAAGAAAGAAAAGCTGATTAAAGGAAGTTAAGGGAAGAAGCTGCAAGGTCAAGGGCCATCATCCATAAAAGCCAAAAGAAGTCTAAAGACAGACAAAGGATGATGAGGTTTTTGAAGCTATACGGATTCTCCGAAAGGAGGCTTGGTCCTATGTCTCTATCCACTATGGATGAGCATATAAGAGTGATCAAGCAGAAGATCAAAAAGGGAGAGCTTGTAGACTTGCACTCTCCACCAAGTCTAGCTCAACCAGAAGGGTGAAGGTTGAACCCTCTAAGATAACACAACCTGATCCTAGAGCTGCATCTCAACCAACTTCATCTTTGAACCATTGAAAACTTCAAAGAGGAGGAAAAGTATGGCCAGGAAAATTATTTCAAAGAAGAAGAAGAAGACCAAGGCATCCACCTTCACACCTCAGGATGGTCAGAGCATCCTGAGGAAGTGCATGAAGAGGCTATTCAACCAACTTCTATTCGAGTAGAGCCTCTTGCCATTGGAAGACCCATCTTGTCTAGGAGTTTTGCTGCTAATTCGAACAGATGGTATGTCATTAGAGATCAAGGAGGTCAAGATGTCTACTTCTGGCAGGACATGCTTGATCTTCTCTACATGATCTCTATGATATGAGAAGATACTAAGAGAGTCTGAGGGATCTTGACCAAATGATGAAGAGAGGCTTGGTCTTGATCCTGATGAGGACTATCAACATCTAAAAAACTTCTCTGTTTTGGTAGCATCAGCCTAGGGGGAGTTTGTAAGATAATATCAGAAGATTATAAGGCTGATGCAACCAAAGAAGGCAAAACAACCAAGGGTCTTCCTGCATGCATGCACTGGACGTACAAGGTAGAAGTGCTTTGAAAGTTTTACACTCTACATCAGAAAATACTCTAAGTGTAAAATCTTCCGAAGCCAAAGTCCAAATCTTCCAAAGCCAAGATGAAGTCTTTCGAAGCTTTAGAGACAAAGTCTTCCCAAGCCATTTTACTGTGAAGACTGATTTCTTCCAAAGACAGAGAAGATATGCTTTCTCTGATCTACTCTACAGAAAGCTGACACACTTTCCGCTGCAACTCTAACGACTCACCAACTTGTATTAGTTGATGAAAAGTCCATGATTTTGTAAAGAGTAGAATAAGGTCTTTGTCTGTAACTTCTTACTTTTATACCTGTAAACCTTTTTATATTAGAAAAGGATGTAAGCTATGGCATGTCATAGTCACTAGTCAAAAGGCAATCTGCCTTTTGACTCTTCCTTGATCTTGTTGTCTAGATTAGTGTTTCCAACTGTTTTTCTAAGTATTGACGGTTGTAGGATGTAGTATAAAGTGTCTCAGGTCCTTGTAATTCGAATATGCTTTGTAAACACTTGTAATAGAACTTGAGAGCAATATACAACATCCTTGAAAACCATACTTGTTTGTTCTTGTTCTTAGTTCTATCTCACTAATTACTTGTGTTCTTAGTATCATCATACTCAAACCCAGTTCCCTATTTGAACTGTTAAGTGTTCTAAACCTCTCCTCAATGTGAGGCTGATTGTATTGACCACCCTTTACATGGTCCTGCATAACTTTTTTCAACTCTCTGAAGAAAATCTGGAGTGCATTCATCTAGATGACCTTGAGTAAATGGATGCCAACTACTAGATAGCAATGATTTCATTCAGGGCCAAGCAATTTCAACAAAGAACCAGAAGAAAGTTCTTAAGGCAGAGAAGATTAGGATTTGGGTTTCCAAGGAATGCAAAGCACCAAAGTCAAACCCATCTTATCCAAATTCATCAAACCCTCCACAACACTCAACTCGTCAAAATCCTTCCACTTCATTCAACCAAATATATACAATAGCTTTAGCCTCAGAAGAAGAGTTGATAGATTGGAGCTTTCAAGTGGAAGATATTACTACCATCAACAATGCACTGATGGCTAGAAGATCAACCTCCTCGCCTCAGGTAACTTCTGAGCCCTGCTATACACTGAATGCATTGCTAAGGTTAACTTGTATAGAAATCACAATTTGAATCTCATAAAGGATGTTGAATCAATCAATCTTCTTAAAACAAATTTTATGAAAAATGACCAGGCTCAAAAAGAAAATATAATAGACCTAGAAAAGATTGTTTCACAACTAAAACATGAGCAAACTAACCTAGAGACCCAAATTGATGATCTATTAAGCAGATTGAAATCAACACAATGTAATTTAGCCATAGCTAAAACATATGCTGATAAATATAATATTTGTAAGATCAAGATGATTGTCTTAAGGGCTGATGCTAACCAAAGATCACTCAACATTCAATGAAGTACAAGGAAGGAAGTACTTCGGAAGATTTGACTATGTACAAAGAAAATAACAAAGTGTCAAATCTTTCGAAGCCAAAGACAAAAATCTTCCAAAGCCAAAGTGAAGTCTTCCAAAGCTTAAAGACAAAGTCTTCCAAAGCTTGAAGACTGAACTCTTCTGAATACTAAGAAGACTTGTATTTCCTCTGAAGTCTGAAATCTCGAAAGAAATACACTCTGACATACTTTTGACAAAAGCAGAAGACCTTTCCGCTATCAGCTTTGAAGACTTACCAACTTATAAAAGTTAGTGATTACCTTTTTACTTTTGTCAACTATACAATAAGGTCTCTTTTCTGTAATTTCCAACTTTAGTACTTTTATCCTTATTGTATTATAATAGGATGTGAGCTATTGCCTATCATTGTCACAAGTCAAAAGGCAATCTTCCTTTTGACTCTATTTGATCTTGTTGTCTAGATTAGTGTCCAGCTGGCCTTCAAAGTATGGCCGATTGTAGGTTGTAGTATAAAGTATCTCACGTATCAGTCTAAGGACCAAGCTTTGCAATACTTGTAAACACTTGAGAGCAATATACATCATCCTTGAAAACCTATCAATCTGTTCTTGAGTGTTCTTACTTGTTGTTCATTGTTTCACTACCTGGTTCCCTATTTGATCTAGTAAGTGTGTTTAGTTATAATCCCCAACTGCAAAACTGTTGTTTGAACCACAATCGGTCCTGCAGTTAGTGTCAGAGCATCCTAGGATCTTGATTTCAAGATCTCACCATCTTGAATCAATCTTCAATTTCACATTCAGTTACTTGCTCAAATGACAGCTCTTTCTAAAGCTGATATGGAAACCGGCACAATGACTAAGTCTTCACTAATCTCTCCTGATGATTTTGACACTTGGTGCATGAGAATGGAAGGCTTCATCAAGTCTCAAGACAGCAAGATACGGAGATTTTTATTCTATGGACCTCCCATCCCAAAGACTGCCTCAGCAACTACTGGAGGTGGGATGATACCCAAGAAAGTGGCTGATTATTTTGAAGAAGACTAGAAGAAAATAGACATTGATAAAAAATCCATAACCACTCTTCAAACTGCTCTTTCCAACTCCATCTACAGAGGCTTTAAGAAGTGCAAGAGTGCAAAAGGACCCTGGGATGCACTAAAGTTGATGTATGAAGGATCTGAGGAAGCTTAGGAGATCAAGAAATACATAATGAAGCAGTAGTTTGAAAACTTCACCTACAAGACAAGTGAAACTATAACTCAATAATACTTCAGGTATATTGAGATTGTAGACACTCTAATGGATGTTAGAGTCAAACTTAAGAATAGGGATATAGTAAAGAAGTTCATGTTCTCTCTTCCTAGAGAATGGACACACTACTGTGTGGCCATCAAGAGAACTGAGAACCTCTCTACCCTCACTCTCACTAAGCTGGATTGTATCCTGAGCGGTTACTAAATGGTGATGAACATACAAAATCCTTCTCCTAGCTCATCCAGCACCCAAAAGAGTTCCGCCCTTCATGTGGTTGAAAGGGACAATAGAGAACCACAACATCATCTCATCTGCTACCCTGACAACTCACCAAAGGGTCCTTTCATCACCTTCCTGGAGACACCCATGGAAAGCTATACTTAAGGAAGTCAATTCTAAGAGCCCAACTCTTTTTAGGCCTTTGTGTCTTCAGATGAAAGTTCTAACAACTTTCTTTTCACCCTTGAAGACCTAGAATGCATCCATCCAAATGGTCTAGAGTACATGGAAATAGTCTAGCAGATGTCTCTTCTCACTCACAGAGCCAAGAAGTTCTATAAAAGAGGACAAGGAGGAAGTTTCCAAGCAATGTGTCTAGTGGAAAGTTTGGGTTGAACAAGAGCAAAGTAAAGTGTTACAACTATAACCAAATGGGCCACTTTGCTCGGGAGTGTAAGGCACCAAGAACAAATGGTGTCCATACACAGTCCAGGCCAAACTACACTAAGGCAGCTCCAAGAGCTGAGAAGCCCAACCAACCAAAGTAGCAAGCTACAGTTCCTGTTGAAGAAGTAGACTTTGATTGGAGCTTTCAGGTGGAAGATGTCTCCCCAAACCAAGCCCTGATGGTAGATCATGATGAATCAAAGATATTGAAACATCTTTGCCCCCCTGAATGCATTGCTAAAGTTAATATGTACAACTCCTACAACTTGGAAGTAAGATATGATCTTGAGTCCTTAAAATTTTAAAAGCTACCATTTCAACTCTAAAACATAAGCATACAAACTACAGGACTTAGATTAAAGATCTTATTTCCAAGTTGATAGAATGCCAGGCTGAGCTTGTGATCAGTAAAGCCAAGGCAAAAAAATGTGTTCTTGAAGAGGAAACCTTCAAGAACATTATATCTTCATCCTTGCATGAAAAAGTTTGTTACAAGAACAGCCAAGGACTTGGATCAAATGAAATAGCTCCTCCACACGCATTACTCTCAATCAAAGAACCAAGGTGTGGAACTTGTGAAGCTGAGCTGCCTCCTATTGATCCTATCCTAGAGGAAGATGAAGATGAAACTGAGGAAGATGATATAGTGAAGGGTGAACCAGAAATGAGTGAAGAGGTTCACTCTAAGAAGGCTCATTATATCCCTGAAGAGAAGAAGAGACCAGGGATGGCCAAGTTTGCAAGAAAAAACTTGATCAGGGTTGCAAAAAGAAGATCAAAGAAAGCGTAGGAGATCAAGCCCACCTTCAACCCCAGGCAAAAACAAGTTTTCATCTCTGCTAGGTTTGAGGTGAGGAAGACTAAAGACTTCACCAAGGACTCTAGTACCAAGATCCTAGTTCAAGTCTAAGCCATCCTGGTAAGCAGAAGAAGGTTGAACCAATGTGCACCACTACTACACAGGCGGGACCATCAAACTCTAAAGGCAAGCTTCACCCTCAGAAGCATGCTGCATCATCCAAGAAAATGAAGAAGGAGCTGGAAAAGGCTAGGGACAAACCTTCTCCTTAGGACAAGACTCTTAGAAGAAAGCCTATGGAATATATCATGTATGGTGGTACAACTCATTATGCTAAGGATTGCATTTACAATCCTAAGAGTACCATCCACATGAACAAGAAGAAGACCTCTGAGAAGAAAAAGAAAATAGCTTTGGAAGGAAATCATTTTCCTTCGAAAGCATCAAGGTGACCTAAAAACGATAGGTGGAAAACCATCTTCGAAAGCAATTTTCATCTCAGAAGAAAGGAATGATTCCGAAGTACTGAAGTCTGCTGCAGTGGATGCAAAAGCATCCGAAGGTTCTGTTTCCAAAACTTCCGAAGTCATAAAAACTTTCGAAGTTTTGAATGCAAGGTCTAATCTTCCAAAGGTAGTGTGGAAGATGAAGGAAGGCCATGTGACTGAAGTTTCTTCATAAGGATCCGTTAAGCTTGCATACAGGATCAATGACTGTTGAACTATCTTCAATTCATCTTGATAAGCCCAAGACTAGCAAGGCTTGGGTTTCCAAATGTAGCCAATAATCTCTTTTCATGTGCAGGAATAGTTGAAGACCAAAAGTGTTCCAGGCACATGACTGGCAATGGCTCTTTGCTTCAAACCTTTGAAAAACTTGATGGAGGGTAAGTTGCTTTTGGAGGTGAATCAGGAAGTTACATTACTGGAAGGGGCAGCGTCACAAATGGTAAGCTCAGAATTGAAAAGGTAAACTTTGTCAAGGAGCTTGAGTACAAACTTTTGAGTGTGTCTTAATTTTGTGACCAAAGATATAACATGCTTCTTACTGAGCATGAGTGCATTGTTCTTAAACCCGAGTCAGCATTTCTCAAGAGCATATTTTGCTCAGAGCTCCCCCCAAAATGGCAAGAACCTCCCCCTCCAGAGAAGTTTCTTGCTTTCTATCCAAAGCAAATAGTGATAAGTCTTTTGGCATAAAAGAATATGCCATGTAAACTTTAAGAACATAAATTAAACTAATTAAGAATGATTTGGTAACTGGAATACCAAATAAAGAGTTTACAAGTGATGATCATTGTGTTACATGCCTGAAAGGAAAGCAACACAACATGCACACAAGCCAAAGAAAATGAACTCATCCCCTTCACTTATTACACATGGATCTCTATGGCCCCACAAGGGTAATGAGTTTAGGGAAAACTTTTTACTATCTTATGATTACAATTGATTTCACAAGATACACTTGGGTATTCTTTCTTAGAAGTAAGGATGAGACCACAAAAATCTTAAATCCTTCATTCTGAAAGTTAAGAATCAATGTGATCACAAGGTGTGATCAAGGAATTGAATTCAGAAACCAAATCTTTGATTCATTTTGGATTAAAAGGGTATTTCAAGACAATATAATGCTCCTAGAACTCCTCAACAAAATAGCATTACTAAAAGGAGAAATAGGACACTTATTGAGGCTGCAAGAACCATGCTCTTCGACTCTAAACTGCCTATCAGCTTCTAGGTAGAGGCAGACAACACTGCCTGCTATGTGTAGAGTAGAGTTTTAGTAGTCAAAACTCATGGTAAGACACCTTATGAAATGTGGCACAAAAGGAGACCTTTCATTGGTTTCCTCAGGTCATTTGGATATCCAAGCACCATCTTGAATACCAAAGATCACATAGCCAAGTTTGCTGAAGAGACGGATGATGGACATTTCATTGGATTCTCTTCCCAAGCTAAATCTTATAGAGTATACCATCTCAGAATAGAGTAGTTGAAGAGTCAACCCTTATGACCTTCAATGAACACACTCTAAGTATGAAAGGTTCTGGTCCTGATTTGATAATTGATCTTGATTTAGTTACCAACTGTTTTAACAAATCTTGTGAAGACGTTTCAGGAACAAAAGGTAATATATCTATAGAAGATCCTGATCCAAGATTTGAGCTGAGAAGACCAAATGATCAAATCTCTTCAGCATGAGTGGTAACAAACACTGCAAGTGGAAATCCTGTCAGCACAAATATAACAAATTCTTCTGCTAATACATCTGAGGTGCCAACCAATTCCAGCAATGAGGCATAAAACTCAAATAAAGGGATCTCCAATGCAGGAAAAGATGGAGATGGTGAAAGTGATCAAGAATATCTTGATGCTGGCAACCACTCCTCTGAAGACAACATCAATAATGTTACACACTCTTTAGATGAAGTCACACTTGATGGGCTTGCTGATATGGTAGGTGATACTCAATCACCAGATCTAAATTTCTCAAATTTGGATCTATGAAATCAACTTGCTGTGATTCCTTGGATAAGAATCCACAAGTCACATCCTACCATAAACATCATTGGTGAAGTTAAAACTAGGATGAGAACAAGAGGACAAACCTAAGATCAAAATGTTTGTCAACACTCTTGCTTATTATCCTAGATTAAGCTAAAGAAAGTAGATAAAGCTTTAAGAGATAGAACCTGGATTGAAGCAATGCAGGAGGAACTACTTCAATTCAAAAGACATGGTGTTTAGAACCTATATCCTCTTCTTTCTGGGTAGATGCCAATAGGAGCCAAATGGGTATTCAGAAACAAGAAAGATGATAGAGGACTTATCATCAAGAACAAGGCAAGACTAGTGTCCAAGGGTACACTCAAGAGGAAGGAATTGACTACACAGATGTATTTGTTCTTATAGCAAGACTTGAAGCTGTAAGAATATTCTTTGATTTTACTGCATCAAAGGATTTCAAGGTCTACCAACTTGATGTCAAGTGTGCTTTTCTATATGGGATGATAGATGAAGAAGTATATGTCTGTCAACCACCTAGCTTTACAGATCCAGATCATCCTGATTATGCCTGCAAGCTTGACAAAGCTTTCTATGGGCTGCATCAAGCACCAAAGAAGTGATATGAGACACTGTCATAGTAACTAGTTCAACATGGTTACAAAAGAGGTACTATTGACAGCACACTCTTCATCAAAAGAACAGGTTGAGAAGCTCTGCAAAGAGTTTAAGAAGCTGATGAAGAATAGATTTGAAATGAGTGCCATGGAGGAACTCAATTTCTTTCTAGGAATTAAAGTGAAACAAGTTAACAATGGCATCTTTATAAACTAGTCAAAGTATGTACAGGACATACTAACCAGATTTCATCTGACTAATTGTAAGGTTGCTAAGACTCCCATAGCAAGAAACCACTCCTTAGGTCCTGATCTTAAGGGGGAGTGTGTTGATGAATATTAATACATGGCTATGATTGGGTCTCTTACGTACCTAACAGCCAATAGGCATGATATCATGTTTGCTACATGTATATGTGCAAGATATCAAGCCAACCCCAAGATGTCACACCTATTTGCTATCAAGAGGATTCTTAGATACCTCAAAGGAGCTCCCAAACTAGGACTTTGGTATCCAAAGAATTCTGACTTTAATCTGTATGCATATATAGATAGTAACTTTGATGGCTGCAATATGACTAGCAAGTCTACATTTGGGGGATGTCAGTTCCTTGGTGGAAGGATAGTCTCATGGCAATACAAGAAGCAATCTTGTGTATTTGCATCAACTACTGAAGCTGAATACATTACTGTTGTAAGTTGCTCTGCTCAAGTGCTTTGGATTCAGAATCAGATGATAGATTTGTTGGACTTGGTCTGCCCAATTATAGGTCCTTCTGATCGATATAACAGTGCACTTGATTGATAAACACAAATAAATCCAACTGATAACATAGATATCAGTGATATTTGTGTACAAAATAGATCAAACATTATAAAATAAGGATAAACAAGATGAACACCTTAAGAACATTCAATAAAACCCTTGTTTGATCTATATTGATTTGCATAAGATATTGTTTACATGGAAACCCTCAAATCTAGCTCATCCAAGCTCCCTAACACACTAATGACTCTAGCTATATATAGCTCATCAAACACTATATAACATCTGGTCTCGGTTCTTCATCTCGAACGCGACTGTTTGACTTTTCAGATGACTTTGATAGTGACATTTACATTTGTTGACTTTAACTGTGTTGATAATATAGACTATCGTTTTCAGACCCAACACCAATCACATATTGAATTGATGTGGCTAGTACGTTATGATCCAAGTCGGGTCATACCCAATAACAAGCTAGACAAACACCTACAATATTTATTTTATGATATGATCAAATAAATAAATATTAACACTTAGAGTATTTAGAAATTGGGTTTCTATATATTTGCACTTGTGAAGTAGATAAATTATATGGATAATTTATATTTAGAGAGAGAGTTCTATATTGTTATTTAAATGGTTAAATGACAATTTATATTGACTTATAACATGTTGTATCTCATACGCATTTACTAATGCGGATGGAGATTACTCATCTGCATCTACTAATGCGGATGGAGATCACTATCCGCATTTACTAATACGGGTGAACGTTTGAGAAATACGAATGGAGACCACTCGTCCGCATTAACTAATACCGGGTGTGACATTGTGCAACTATGTGATCTCGGAAGCTTAACATAAATAATAAGTCAATAAAAAAATGAATGTTTTAAAAGATTTGAGAGGGATAGGGGCCGGCCCCCTTCTTATCTCTCTCTTCCTTTAAAATTTCATTTTCCAAGGGCATGCAAATAATAATGATTGCTATCATCTCCACTCTCTTATATACATAACAACACGCAAAGTGCAATTATGACCGACTTCTGCTCTTTTTTTCTTTTTCGACCGAGAACAAAAGTAGAAGGGCGGTTCGTTCAAGTGTTGAAAAATCCTAGCAACAAAGGGTGTTCGTTGGAAGCTTGGAGGGTAGACTTACTTGAGGTTTTCTTCTTTGGAGGCTTTCATTCCACACTCATCTTCCTCTAATTCCTTGCAAGAGGTAGTTTGCTGAAACACTTTATGATTGTTTTGTAAGCATATTTTTCATATATCAATCCATGATGGGTTTTCAACATATATAATGATTTATATATATATATATACACACTTACCGGAACAAGTTTTAAAACTATTCTCCGCTGCGTTTCTCATTTTCTTTGGATAAAATGACTTTGATAAACTTGTCATAACCCAACAATGGCATCAAGAGCTAGTTATATGGATACATGCTTCAATAAAACTGAAATTTCGGTTTTTTGGTGTTGAATCACCAAATGGCCGAAAGTTTTGGTCAAGTTTCCCCTTGGTTTTTCAAGATTTTACTTAACATGCATATTGCAATCTTGAAAAATTTAATCATTTGGATGATTTAGCTATTTGGACAAAACCATGATATTTGGTTTTGTTTTCTCTTGGCCGAAAATTAGTGGTTCAAAGAGGAATCTTTCGGATTTACTACTTGCATATATGGATATGCATTTTGGTGTTCATAACCTAGCCGTGGTCTTGTGTTTGGATGTGTTGAAATTTGTGGTTGTGATTTGTATTTGTTTATTCAAAAGGTTGTAATAATTAAATGTATTTGTTCTTCCATTTTGGCTATGTAATTTATTTAATTTCATTTGGTATGTAAAATAAATAGGTTAATTGCATTTTATTTTACTAGAAAAATGTATTTAGGATATATTTTGTAAAAGAAGATGAAACTTAATGAGTTTTCGGTTTGGGCCAATTTGAGCCCAAAGAGTCTTATAACTCTTAATGGGATTCAAACCCAATAACCAAAACACATTATGGAGGCTTAAAGGAGTTTGGAGCAGAAGTTAAAGCCCATTTGGAAGCCCAAAGAGAGTGGAAGAATCACAACACAAAGTGGACACTTAAAGCATTTGGATGTGGGATCAAGTGGGAGTTCACCGACACAACACTTGTGTCGTATATTGTAAGGCCCCGTTCCCGGGACACTTACAGCTGGACGGTCATTGCATAAAACATTTCAAAAACATACATTACTTTTGCAGCGGGATTTAAAAACTTTTATTTATAATTAAAACATGCCATTTCATTACATTACATCATTCATTTTCATAACAAAATACAATAACATGTCAAAATATGGATGCGAGCCTCAGAACGCTCCCAGTAACTTATGCATCCATGCCTGCAACTCCTCAGCATTAACCAAATACCTGCCAACTATTATGCATATAAAAAGTCAGTGATGCTAAGTGAGTTCTAGTTTTAAAAATAAAATACTTTACTTTCTTTGAAAACCAAAACTTTGCATTCGTTCATGGTCACACAACATACGTACACATTGATAATATTTATTATCTTCATCATCGTTCATTTGTTCTTTCATTACATCTTTTACCATTAATTAGATACTGTCTCATGCAATACCCCCGACTCATGTCCGAAGACCGATACTATGCCGGGGCCAATAAACAAACCCCCGACTCATGTCCGAATACCGACATAGTACTGGGGTACGCGAAAAGGACCCCGTCTCTGTTTGCAACACCCCCGACTCATGCCCGAAAGCTGATACTGTGCCGGGGCCTGTAAACAATCCCCCGACTCATGTCCGAAGACCGGCACAATACCGGGGTGAGCATCACGACATCATTCGGGTCAACCTCAAGGATTAGACCCATCCTTTGGGTTAGCTAAACCGCACACAGTTAAGCTAACGACAACATGGTCGTGAACCTCCATTCAAATTTCTTGCAAGACTTTCATTCATTCATTACATTCCACTTTTCATTATCGTTATCTTTCACTTCATTACATAATACTTTACGTTTTGAAAACCATTTAACAAAGAAAGTTAACACATCACACACACACATACACATCATAAACCTCATCACATCATAATAGAACCTATCTCAACCAACTACCTCATAAAATCCCTAGAAAATCCTAATTCCAAGACGAAGCATATTTGAACATTCCAGATGCATGAGCATAAAAATTCTAAGTAAAAACAGCCTGGGCGCTTTAGCACTATGCAGGCACATGAGCCCTACTTAGTCGCTTTTCCACTATGCAGGCGCATGAGCCTTGCTTAGGCTCATTAACACTTAGGCGCAGGAACAATTTTAGGCGCATTAGCACTATTGGAGTGCATGACCTTTACTTAGGTGCATGAGCAACACTTCTGGGCGCATGACTACTATTTGGGCGCATGGCAAACACTTAGGCGCATCAACCCTTATTCTAGGCGCATGAACTACTGTTCAGGCGCATGTCCACTATTTGGACGCATCACCTTGGGCGCATGAGGACAGTTAGGCGCATGAGAACTTTCTGAAAATTTCTAAACTGCCATAAACACTCGAAACCTTTCTAACACCACCCAAACACAGATCTAACATACTAAGGCCCTTAAAACATACTAACAACAATTCTAACCACCAAAACAACATCAAAACTTACATCACAGAACATCATTCGAACAAATTGCAGAAACATTTGGTTAACTCTTTAAAACGTTTATTCGGTATGCATAATAGCCCCAAGAAGTTGAAAATCAGTAAAAGAGGGGTTCTAGAAACTCACCTTGGACAGCCTTGAGCACTTCACTTCGGATCTGAAGCTCCCCCACGATTTCAGCACTAAAAATCCTGAAAACAAGCACCAAACACCAAGAACTTCGGTTAAGAAGTTGTGAATTCGGTTAGAACCGAACATATACTTAAGAAACTTACCTTTGCAGCTCCTTCTTCCTCTTTCTCTCTCTAAAATCAAGCTCTTCTTCTTCTTCTTTTTTTTCAGCCGATGAGTAGGTTGAAGAAATATTAAAGTTTTGTCTTTTTTACAACTTTAACTCCTCCAGTTTGATAGTTCACCTTTCTTTCTTTTTACTTTTCTTTGTTCTTCTTTTTAATAAAAATTCGGGGGTGTTACATATATTACCCATAGGAATGACCTTATTAGCAAACTTGTTTCAGCCAACAAGTGGTATTAAATTAGTTGACTATGGTTATGAACTTATTGTTGTGTGTTATGCTTGTGTGGTTAATTTACTTTTATTGTTCTTATGATATTTGGATATGCATTGTTAACAATTTAAAATCAACAACAAGCTTAAAATTGGTTCTTTTGAAATCATTAACACGGGTAATAAAATGGTTTTACTAAAAGTTAATATTTCACAATGAAATTGGGATTTATCAAAAGAGCCTTGAAAGTTAATTTCACTAAAATACCATATATTTGAATGAATGCAAATGTAAGATACATAATGTTTTCAATACTAGAATTAATGAAAACGAAAATCCCTTTTAAAACAAGTTAAACACCATCCTTACATAATGTTTTCAAAACTAGAGTTAATAAAAATGAAAATCCCTTTTAAAACAAATTAAATACCATCCTTTTGTACAGCACTCAAATCACTTAGGAACTGTTTATGGGATAAAAGTCACCTAACCATATTTAGGGAACTTGTGTGTTTGAGGTGAGGTTAGCATATTTGTGGGATAAAGGTCACCTAACCACTTGTATGTGTAAACCCACAGGTGTGTGTAAGTAGGACGACTTGAGTTGGAAACCATGTGAATAGGGTCACCGAAGCATGGCGTACAAAGGTGTTGATGGGATTAAACATGCGAACTAAACATAAATATGTTTAACCGATCCCATAAAACTAGAAGTTGCAAAGGATTTTAATTGTCAAACGTTGACTACCTTGTTAATTTAAATAATGGCATAAAGGTCATCTAACCAATATTTAAATGCAACATTGGATTCTAGATTTTAATTATTAATTGTCTATGAGACATAAAAGGGTATTAATAATTAAAATTTTGTAATCTAAAATACTAAAATTGAACTTTGTTAAATTGTATAGATGGCCGCAAACCCCAACGCAATCACCCCGACCATCCATAACCTATCACTAAGAACCATCCTGGAAAGGGATTGTCTCAACCACAACAACTTCATGGATTGGTATCGAAACTTGAGGATTGTTCTCAAGCAAGAGAAGAAATCCTATGTGTTGGACGATCCTATTCCTAATGAACCCAACATTAATGATGAAGATGCCTACAATGATTGGATTAAGCACATTAAGGATTCGGTGCAAGTTTCTTGCCTCATGTTAGGAACCATGATTTCCGAGCTCCAAAAGGACTTTGAACATCATGGGGCATACGATATGATTACCCAATTAAAGGAAATATTCCTTCAACAAGCAAGGGTAGAATGCTTCGAAACGGTTCAAGCGTTTCATGCATGTCGGATGGAAGAAACCCAATCGGTGTCATCTTATGTACTCAAGATGAAAAGCCACATTGATCGCCTCGAAAGGCTGAATTGTCCCGTCTCTAAAGAGTTGGCCACTGATTTGATCCTCAATGGTCTAACCAAGAAATTTGAGACATTTTTCATGAATTATAACATGAACAGATGGGACAAGAGCATAGGGGAACTTCATGCAATGCTCAAAACAGTTGAAGCGGGGATGGGAAAGAGGGTTTTACCAGTTCTCAAGATCAATGAGGGTGGAAATAAGAAAAGGCATCACCCCGAACCCAAGGCAAATGTTGCCAAAGGCAAGGGACACATCAAAGGGAAGGGTAAGGGAAAGGCTAAAGCGGAACCACCAAAACCTAAGCTAAAGAAGCCAAAGGTTAGCAAGAACGATCCATGCTTTGAGTGTGGTGAGATAGGACATTGGAAGAGAAATTGTCCAACCTATCTCAAAGAGTTGAGAAAAAGGAGGGATGTAGGGCAGACCTCAGGTACAATGTTCATGATTCATATTGAACTTAATGTTATTTCTTCAAACACATGGGTATTGGATACTGGATGTGGAATATTTGTAGTTTGTTGCAGGGGTTCAAAAGAATTAAACATTTTAAGAAGGGAGACACTGGTCGCTACATGGGCAACGAAGCAAAAGTTGAAGTCGAAGCCCAAGGAGACTACATTTTGAAGCTTCCAAGTGGTTTGGAAGTTATTTTGAAGAACATTTTATATGATCCTAGTTTGACTAGGAATATTATTTCCATTTCCCTTCTAAGACATTATGGTTATGTTTTGAAGTTTGTTGATGATGGTATTTGTGTTTTTATGGATAATGTGCTTTATTTTAAGGCTATGCCTTCTAATGGCTTTTATGAATTAGTTCATGATGACACATCCTTTGATATCTCGTTGTACCAATCAAGCACCAAGAAACTCAAAATGGGTTTGAGTAAGACATATCTTTGGCATTATCGTCATGGTCACAAAAACAAGAATCGTATTCAAAAACTTCAAAAGAATGGTCTTTTGGGAGCAAATGAAGATGATTCATTTGATAAGTGTGAATCATGTTTACAAGGAAAGATGACCAAGGAACCATTTAGTGGCACTAACAAGAGGGCAAAAGATTTATTAGGAATCATACATTCGGATGTATGTGGTCCTTTTAAAGCAATGACAAGGAATGGTGAAAGATACTTCATTACCTTCATCGATGATTATAGTCGTTATGGTTATGTGTACTTGCTGAGATACAAAGATGAAGCTTTTGAAATGTTCAAAATCTTCAAAAATGAAGTAGAAAATCAACTCAACAAAACAATCAAAGTTTTTCATTCGGATAGAGGAGGTGAATACCTTAATGATGCCTTCCAAGATCATCTTAGGAGTTGTGGGATAATCTCACAACTTGCTCCACCCTGAACACCACAACATAATGGTGTGTCTAAGAGGAGAAACTGAACCCTATTGAATATGGTTCGATCTATGATGGCTAGAAGCATATTGCCTCTTTCATTTTGGGGTTTCGTGTTGCTATCCACGGCCCATATTCTGAATATGGCCCCAACCAAGAAAGTGGATAAGACACCTTTTGAAATATGACATGGAAGGGTTCCATCATTATCATATTTAAAGGTTTGGGGTTGTGAAGCTTATGTTAAATGGAACACCCTAAACAAGTTAGAAGGCCGATCCACTAAGTGTACCTTTGTAGGATATCCCAAAGTCTATGGGATATTACTTCTACAATCCAACAGAGCAAAATGTATTCATTACTCGAAAGGTCGAGTTCTTGGAAACTAAGTTCCTTATGGAAGGAACTACTAATAGAACATTGGAACTTGAGGAGAATCGAGAACGACAAGCCGATACACGTTTGGTTGATATTAGCAATCAACAAGAGGTTGTTGAAAATGGTCAAGTGGTTGATCAATACACACAAAACGTTCATAGATCTGGTAGAATTAGTAATCCACCAGAAAGATATGGATTTTTTTATGAATGGATGCTATGTAGTTGACTCGGATGAACAAACTACATACCATGATGCAATGCCACATTTCGATTGTGACAAGTGGCTTGAAGCCATGAACGTAGAGATTCAATCCATGTATGACAACCAAACATGAGAATTGGTTGTGCCACCGCTTAACTCCAAACCGATTGGATGTAAGTGTGGTTTCAAGAAAAAAACCAATATGCATGAAAACTTGGATACTTATAAAGCAAGACTTGTAGCAAAATGTTTCACTCAAACTCAAGGGGTTGATTATGATGAGACCTTCTCGCCTGTGGCAATGCTAAAGTCGATTAGGTTACTATTTGCCATAGCCGCATATTATGACTATGAGATATGGAAAATGGATGTCAAAACTGCTTTCCTTAATGGACATCTTGAAGAGAATGTCTATATGGTTTAGCCCGATGGTTTTGTTGATCCACAACATCCTAACAAAGTATGCAAGTTAAAGAAATCAATCTATGGATTGAAACAAGTATTGAGAAGTTGGAATCACCGCTTTGATGAAGAGGTCAAGAAATTTGGATTCATTAAGAACACTGATAAAGCATGTGTGTATAAGAAGGCTAGTGGGAGCATCATCTCATTCTTAGTATTGTATGTTGATGACATTCTACTGTTTGGAAATGACATTCCAACCATGGAAGGTGTTAAAACCTGGCTTGGAAACTATTTTTCCATCAAAGATCTTGGTGAAGCCGCCTACATTTTAGGAATAAAGATCTATAGGGATAGATCAAGGCGGTTGATAGGTTTAAACCAAAGTGCATACATTGACAAAATCTTGAAAAGGTTCAAGATGGAGAACTTTAAGAAAGGACTGGTACCTATTCAAAGAGGAACAATATTGAGTGCATCTCAATGTCCAAGCTCAAAGGATGAAAGAAGTCCCATATGTGTCTGCTATAGGATCCATCATGTATGCAATGATATGCACTAGACCGGACGTGTCATGCGCTTTAAGCATGACAAGTAGATACCAGCAGAATCCAGGAAATAGCCATTGGATGGCTATTAAGATTACATTGAAATACCTTAGGAGGACTAAGGATATGTTTCTAATATATGTATCTGTTAAGGAGGAACTCGTCGTAAAGGGTTACACGGATACGAGTTTCCAAACTGATTGAGATGATTCTTGATCATAATTGGGGTATCTTTTCCTTATGAATGGAGGGGCAGTCTCCTGGAAAAGTTCAAAGCAGGATGTGGTAGCCTTATCCACTACAGAATCAGAATACATTGCTGCTTCATTGGTAGCACAAGAAGCTGCATGGTTAAAGAAATTCATTGCCGACCTAGGGGTGGTCTCTACCATTCTAGATCACCTAGAGATCTTTTGTGACAATGAGGGTGCTATTGCTCAAATCAATGAACCCCGTGCATATCAAAAGACAAGGCACATTGAACGGAGATTCAACTACATAAGCGATGAAGTTGAAAAGGGAAAGATATGTATTCGTAAAGTTCACACCGATCAAAACATTGCGGATCCACTCACGAAGCTCCTTGAAAGGCCAAAGCATGAGAGTCATACTTGTGCCTTCGGACTTTGATATTCTAGTAATTGGATTTGATCCATTTAGTATTTGAATAACGGAACAATTGTTTGACTCTTTCATATAATTATGGTATTTTGAGTTATGTTCCATTTTAGCATGTTTAAATCCATGAATATGTTAACTATTCTAAATGTCTGTAGTCGATCATATTTGTGAGAACAAATATGAAGGTAAGACTATTATGAACTTGGATTGGTGGATATTCATAAGCTATGAATATAGAGCAAAAGGTTGCTACCAAAGTTCATAGATATTTATGGGATACAAATATTGGACTGACCCGCTCTCAAATGTTACTTCATGGAATCTTTGTAATTGATCATAAGTAAATTTGAGTAAAGGCGAATATCATAGTATCCTCCGACCTGAGATACTTATTGGGTTTTGATATTCACTAAATATTATACTTTGACCTAGTTCTTCACTATTTTGAAATATGGACAGTACATAAGGCTAAGTTCAGGTGGGGTACAAGGTGATTGTGAGAAACATATGTAGTCAAGATGGGATTTGTCCTATTATTCTTTGAGAGTAAGATGTCTAAGGCCTGTTAAAGTTAAATCAATAGGTAGTGATCACTCTGTGTCTCTGGATTTGACATGACATCTGTGACAAAAGGATAAATGATAGTTTCACCTAAATCATTTTCAAGTAAGGGACTTGAAGAAGATGATGTTATTGAATGGCACTTCATCATACGTATTAGGGGTAGTAAACCGTTGTTAGGCGGTATTTGCTACTTGCATCAATCTTCTATGTATCTTGTGCAAGTGGAAGATTGTTGGACTTGGTCTGCCCAAGACACATATTGAATTGATGTGGCTGTTACGTTATGACCCAAGTCGGGTCATACCCAATAACAAGCTAGACAAAGACCTATAATATTTATTTTATGATATGATCAAATAAATAAATATTAACACTTAAAGTATTTAGAAAAGTGGGTTTCTAAACATTTGCACTTGTGAAGTAGATAAATTATATGGATAATTTATATTTAGAGAGAGAGTTCTATATTGTTATTTAAAGGGTTAAATGACAATTTATAAGTCATCTCATACGCATTTACTAATGCGGATGGAGATTACTCATCCGCATTTACTAATGCGGATGAGTTATTACTCATCCGCATTTACTAATGCGGATGGAGATTACTCATCCGCATTTACTAATGCGGATGGAGATCACTATCTGCATTTACTAATGCGGGTGAACATTTGAGAAATATGAATGGAGACCACTCGTCCGCATTAACTAATGTCGGGTCTAACATTGTGCAACTATGTGATCTTGGAAGCTTAACATAAATAATAAGTTAATAAGAAAAACAAATGTTTTAGAAGATTTGAGAAGGAAAGTGCAGGACCATTAAAGGGTACTTAAGCTTGCACTTAGTTAACACACTTAGGAGGATCTTAAGATCACTTGACAATTCAAATAGGGAACTGTGAACTTTTACTGAAGATACAAGACAAACACAAGTAAAAACAAGAACAAGAACACAAGATAAATTTTCAAGGAAGTTGTATATTGCTTCTCTAGTTCTATTACAAGTGTTGTACAAGTATATTTTTGAATACAAGAACCGGAAACTACTTATACTACATCCTACAACCGTCAATATGCAAAAAAAACAGTTGGAAGTGACTAATCTAGACAACAAGATCAGCCTAAAGTCAAAAGGCAGATTGCCTTTTGACTAGTGACTATGACATGCCATAGCTCACTGACTTTCCTATTACAAAAAGCCAAGAAGGAACAAAAATAGAAACTTGCAGGCGAAGACCTTATCTACTTTATCATAAAGTATGGAAGTTTCACCAACTAGTGATAGCAGGTGAACTACCAGAGCATGCAGCGGAAAGTAGGTTGCTTTATGATAAAGTTGATGGAAAAGGTATCTTTTCTCTCCCTTAGAAGAAAATCAGTCTTATCTTTAAACAGCTTCGGAAGACTTTGTCTTGAGAGCTTCGGAAGACTTCATCTTTTACCTTCAGAAGAGTTGAGTCTTTGGCTTTGGAAGACTTTACACTTAGAGTATTTTCTAAGTTAAGTGTAAAGCTTCCGCAGCAGTTTCTTCTGAACTTTGGCTTCGGAAGATTTTACACTTAGCATTTCTCTTGAGTGTGTAAAACTTTCGAAACTAATTCTTCTTTCTTCCAAAGTGCATGTTGGAAGACTTGGTTGTTTTGGTATTCTTTGGTTGCATCAGCCTTTTAACTTCAGAGGTTCCTACAAACTCTCCCTAGGCTGATGCTACCAAAACAGAGAGGTTCTTCAGACTGGATAGTCCATATGAGGATCTTTAGAATTCCTTTCTTCATCAGCAGATCTGGATTCTTCAGACTCATGAAGTACCTTCTCATGTCATAGAGATCATGCAGAGGGAGTTCAAGCATGTCATTTGTGAAGTAGACATGTTATTCTCCCTGATCACTAGTGACATACCATCTGTTTGGATCTTCAGCAAATGTCCAGGACAGAATTTGTCTTCCAATAGAGAGAGGCTCTACTATGATAGGAGTTGGTTGAGAGTCCTCTTCATCACTTCCTCAGATGTTCTGACTCATCCTGAGGTTGGGAGGAGGATGCCTTTCTTCTTTTCTTCTTTATAGATGATCTTCTTCTGGCCATCCTTTTTCCCTCCCTGATGATTTTAACTGAGAGGGTTGGTCTTCAGTACCAAGTTCTTCATGGATTCCTTCTCAGTTGGGATCTCCTCTCTCCCTAGTTTTAGAAGAGAGGAGGAGAACCCTGTTTGGGGTAGAATGAAGTTGGCTGTTGTGCAGCTTCAGTGCAGGGTGTTGTCTTTGTAGGTTCAACCTTTACTAACTTTAGGTTGAGCTTGACTGATGATGAATGAAGGTCCACAAGCTCTCCCCTATTTATCTTCTGCTTGATCACCCTTATGTGCTCATCCATTGTGGATAGAGACATGGGACCAAGCCTCCTTCCGGAGAACCCATACAGCTTCAAGAAGCTCATCATCCTCTGCCTATCTGCAAACGTTTTCTAACTTTTCTGGATGATGACTCTTGATTTTGCAGCTTCTTCCCTTTGCCTCTTCCTTGCAGCTTCTTTCTTTCTTGGCTTGCTCTTCCAGCTGCTTATTGTATTCAAATAATATATAATCATAAGGCAAAGGAAGGAGTGCAGTGCCTGATATAGACCTATGGCACTCAGGTAGTTGATCATTTTTAATCTTTCTTCTTCATCAACTACCTGAGGTTGTTTAGCAGCCACAGTCTCTGACTTAGGACTTTCTTGAACTGGGAAGAGGACAAGAATGTTCTTGTAAGCCTTTTTCTCCTCATTTCTTCCTTGTGTTTAAGGGTCAAGGCTGCATCCTCTGCTTCCTTCCTCTCCTTTACAATTCAATGTCAGCTAATTCATTTAACTCCTCTAAGGGGAGAGAGATGAGTTCATCTATGTTGTAGTTCCTGTCCCCAGATAGTTGAGCCTGGCTGCCCTTAATTCATCTCCTGAGTGTTGGTATAGGGGCTGCCAGAATTGCATCTTGCATGAATCCTGGGGAACCACTTGAACTCTCTCCCTCAGCTTCCTCTTCCTCTCTTTTTTTCTCTTCAATCTCATCAGGAGTCATCTTCCTTTTGCCTTTGTCAATTGCAGATCTGATGACTCAGCCTGAGGAGAGCTTTGGCCTTCATTGCTTGATTCAGCAGTCAAGCTCTGGCCAGAGAGAGGTTATGAAGAACCATCACCAATTGGTGCCTCACTGAGGGTATGGGTCTGGAGGAGATCTTGTCTCAAGTTTCATAGTCTCATCCTCTTGGCCCTCAGTCAAGGCTTTCCCTTCGAAGCTAATCTTGGGGTCTACCTCAACATCTAGTTGACAAAAGCTTCAACTGCTAGCCTCTGTCTATATGATTTGTTCTCCTTTGAATTCTGCCATACCCATTCTTGAATTTGATTGGCTAGTCTGACAGCTTGTCTGTTATTGCTTGGGTTGACAAGTGCCAGATCTACCAGATTTATACCCTCATAGAAACTCAGGATTGAAATGTTTAAGATTTCTAGTTGACCCTGAGCTCTAGAGAGTACAAGAGCTTTCCTATCACTGTCATACCCCCAACCCCTAATTGGGTTCTCAAATGGGGCAGACATTGCTCTTGGTACTCCCTCCTCAAACAGTTGTTGAATGAGTAGTTCCAGTCACTGTCTAGAGGAGTTGCTGAGCATGGACAACTGCAAGATAGGATGGTGAGTCCTGTATGTCCATACTTGAGGAAGAACTCGTAGGTTCTGTGGCTGTCAGAAATTCCTCCCCCTTTTTGGTAGCATCATCCTCATGCATAGGTGAGCTAGGGAAGTGATCCATAACATCCACAGGTTCTTGTGGACCTGGATGAGTTTGTCCTATGGTCTCTCAGCTAACTGGCCCTTGAGATTGGTGATCTCAAGTTGCTGGTCATGGACCCTCCTTTGCAAGATAGTCACTGTGATTCAAGATGAGCTATCTTTGAAACCATTGGGTGCAGATGTCTTAAGTTGGTGCACCCTGAGTTTTAGACTCCCCTCATCTTTAGTTGAAGAATCATTGGGGATGAAGAAGGTGAACCAATGTCTGTTCCTTCACCACCAGCATGGGTTCTTGGCTGCTGGATTTCCCTTGCCCCATGATAATGTCAAGAGGCTGGGTTGCCGTGTTGAGGTCTTAAAGATGTAATCACTGGCATAGTGAGAGCCTCTTCCACATGGTTCTCCTGGGAGTACTCATCTCCCCTTGAGTATGGGTAGAGAGGAGAGATTCATGGTACTCACTGATCCCAAATCTTCATCAGAGTAGAAGTCAAAGCTGGGTAAGGGGTGGTTGAGATCAAGAGGTTGGGGATGGTAGCTTTCCCTGAAGGTTGATCACTAGATGTTGAGACTCAGAGTGATGGCTTAAGGCTGTTTGTGGAGTTGTGAGCTCATCAAGCTGAGCATGAGGAACCTCAGCACTGATTGTTTGAAAGATAGGATGGTCTGCTCCTCAGGGGAAGTGGGAGCTTGAGATTCCACTTTCTCTTATGGGTTGTGATATGGGGGCCTGCACATGCTCAGTAGCAAGTGCAGGGGTTCGCTTGGATTTTATTTGGTAGGTGATTTTGATAGTAGGTTGTATTTGAGGTGGGTGAGAAGTAGAGAGTGTTGGTTCATCACTAGCTGGGGCTGCTAGGATGTCACCCTGAGCAATAGCTCAAACATTTTCGGCAATGGTTGTTTCTACCCTTGAGAACCTAACAATTGGCTTTTTCATATCTTGAAATGTCAGGCCTCATGTGTGCAAGTTTAAGAATATTCCTGTTCCCCTCAACTGTGGTCCCAATTCACAGTTAAGAATGCGTTGAACATACCGAGGGAACATGTAATATTCTAAAGAATCCAAATTCGCTAGTAAATTTGTAAATACAAACTGAGAGTACCTGAATTTGACCCCTTAAACCATCCCATGGATAATGAAGGAGAGGTCTTCTGGAATCTGGTCCCATCCTCCATGTTTGTTGGATAAGCTATGTATGACGACATAGAGGAGGTATTTCCATTGGAATAAGACTTCCCCTTCCTGAAGGTCTTGATCGAAAAGTCACCTTCGTAGCCCATCTACGCAAAGGATTGGTTGACAGCAGCTTTTGGAAAGGACAGCTCACCTGCTTCATCATCCAGCTGCAAATGGTGTTTATAATGGCTGGAGTGATGAAAACCGTCCCTCCCCTGCACTGTGGCAGACAGTGCCTTCTCCCCGTCCATGGGACCTCTTGACAGGTCCGCCAGAACTCAAGCAACTATCCTCATAGAGAGGAGGATCGATTGTAAGGGGTGAAGTATTGAGACAAAGAAAGATACCTACACACTCTGAGAAGCTTGGATCCTTCTCAGAGTCTAACAGGGCAACTTGATTGTGTTGCCTGTGTAGGTGCATGTGAAATCCAGGGTCGTTCCACGTTCAGATTGGCCATTTGAAGAAGCTTTAGTGAAGGAAGGAAGAAGAAGATGAAATTAGGGGTAATTTTAGGTTAGAAACAATGAGAGAAGTGAGATGAAATAGACCGTTTGGAAAGATATGCTTTGGATTTGCGACAAAGTTATGAACAAAAAGATAAACTTTGAAATCCGTAAGTGGGTCCTACTTCTGAAAAAGTGCGCCCAAAAAGTTAGTTTTCTTGGAAGTTGTAAACTTCCAAGGCAATTTTGGCTTCGGAAGCTTTGTAGCAAAGCTTCTGAAGGTATTTTAGCTTCGGAAGATATTTCAAAGATTTTTTGAAATTTGGCTTCGGAAGAAGTGAATAAGTCTTCCGAGACTTAGTTGCTTTCGGAAGATATTTGTTCTTTAAATGCATTTGCGCTTATATAAAGTTTAAGCTTCGGAAGATACCCAAGAATTTTCTTCCAAAGGTAAATCTTAGATAAGCTGTTAAATGATTTAAAGACATAAATTTCCTCTGAAGGCAATTTAAGTTCTTTCGAAGAGAAATTTTCATTAATCTAAGGAATATCAGTTAAAAATTAATTTTCTTCCAAAGAGAACATGGCTTATGAGGTGATCTAATAGACAACTTAGGACACACAATTTTAAGAAATAAAGTTGATTAAGTTATTAAGAAAAATCTATTCAAAGTTAATCATCCCAATAGCGGATACAAGATACTTAAATCTTTGTTCATTAAAAGCTTTTGTGAAAAAATCAGCATATTGTTCATTTGTGTTAACTTCGATTAGTTTTATCAAACCCTTTTCAAAATTATCTCTAAGCAGATGATACCTGAAATTGATGTGTTTGGTCCTTGAGTGCTGCATAGGATTCTCTGTAATAGAGATGGCACTGTTGTTGTATATGTGGATGGGAGTCTCTTTGAAATTGAACCCATAGTCTAGCATCTGATTCTGAATCCAAAGCACTTGAGCACAGCAGCTGGCAGCAGTAATTTATTCAGCTTCAGCATTTGATGCAGACACACAGGATTGCTTCTTGCATTTCCAAGAGACTATTCTTCCACCCAGGAACTGACACCCCCCAGATGTGGACTTTGCATTCATGTTGCAGCCACCATAATCACTATCTGTATAAGCATACAGTTTAAAGTCTGAATTCTTTGGATTCCAAAGGCCTAGATTTGGAGCACCTTTGAGATATCTAAGAATCCTTTTGATAGTGATTAGGTGTGACATCTTGGGGTGGCTTGATATCTTTCACATATGCATGTGGCAAACATGATATCAGCCTGCTAGCAGTAAGATACATAATGACCCAATCATAGCCCTGTAAAGATGTTCATCAACATACTCCCCCTTAAGATCAGGACCAAGGAGTGGTTTCTTGCTATGGTGTCTTTGCAACTTACAGTCAGTCATCTAGAATCTTGTAAGTATGTCCTGTACATACTTTCATTGACTGATGAAGATGCCCATCTTCAACCTGCTTCACTTGAATTCCTAGAAAGAAATTGAGTTCCCCCATGGCACTCATTTCAAATCTATTCTTCATCACATCTCAAAGTCTTTGCAGAGCTTTGGATTAGTTGAACCAAAGATGATGTCATCTACATATATCTGAACTAGCAATGTTTCATTTCCTATTTCTTTGATGAAGAGAGTCCCATCATAGTGCCTCTTTTGTATCCATGTTGGCAAAGGTATGTTGATAGTGTCTCATACCACTTTCTTGGAGCAATGCAGTCCATAAAGGGCTTTATCAAGCTTGCAGACAATCAGGATGATCTGGGTCTGCAAAGCCAGTGTTTGTTTAATATAAACTTCTTCATCAATCACCCCATAGAGAAGGGCACACTTCACATCAAGCTGGTAGACCTTAAATCCTTGGATGCAGCATAAGCTAGAAATATTCTTACAGCTTCAAGTCTTGCACTGGAGCAAAGACATCAGTGTAATCAATCCCTACTTCTTGAGGTGTATCCTTGGACAACAGTCTAGCCTTGTTCTTGATGATAATCCTCTATCTTCCTTCTTGTTCTTGAATACCCATTTGTTCCTATAACACTCTTCCTTTAAGGAAGAGGGCATAAGTCCAAACCTTCTGTCTTCTGATTTGAAGCAGCTCATCTTGCATAGCTTCAATCCAGCTTCCATCCTTCAAAGCCTCAACCTTCTTTGGCTCTATCTGGGATAAGAAACAAGAATGTAGACAAACATGGCTGTCATGAGCTTGTCCTCTTGTTCTTACCCCTGAGTCAACATTTCCAATGATGTTTATGGTGGGATGTGACTTATGGATCCGAAGTTGAGGGATCACATAAGTTTGTTAGACATTCTAAATTTGTGAAATTCTGATATGGCAATAAGGTGTCTCCCACCACATCAGCACACTTATCAGAGACTTGTTCCAATGAGTGTGTGACATCATTCATGTTGTCTTCAATAGAGTGGTTATCAGCATCAAGAAATTCTTGATCACTGTCACCACCTCCAGTTCCTCCTCCTGCATTTGAAGTTACTTCACCTGAATTCTGAGCCTCTGAGCTAGAATTTGAAGGCATTCATTTGAATCAGCAGTATTTGCCATGCTAGTGCAGATGGGAGCTTCAATTGCAGGGTTAGTCACCATTAGAGCTGAAGTAGTCTTCTTGTTTGGTCTTCTCAGCTCAAATCTTGGATCAGGATCTTCTGTTGACCGTATTATTGTAGATCCTGAAACATTCTCACAAGATTTGTTAAACAGTTGGTAACTAATCAGATCAAACAGCCAATCCGGACTAGAACCTTTTACACAGGGTGTGTGTTCATTGAGGGCATTTGGCTAACTCCTAACGATTCTAGTTTTAGATTGTATACTCTATAAGCCTTAGCTTGAGAAGTGTATCCAACAAAGTGTCCATCATCTGATTTCTCAGCAAACTTGGCTATTTGATCTTTGGTATTCAAGATGGTGCAAGGACATCCAAATGTTCTGAGAAAACCAATGATGGTATCCTTTTGTGCCACAGTTCATAAAAGTCTTACCATATGTCATAACTACCAAAACTCTATTCTGCACATAGCAGGCTGTGTTGACAGCCTCTGCCCAGAAGGTGATGGGCAGTTTAGAGTCAGACAACATGGTTCTTGCAACTTCAATAGAGTCCTGTTTCTCCTCTTAGCAACACCATTTTGCTGAGGAGTCCTGGGAGCACTGTATTGTCTTGAAATACCCTTTTCATCACAAAATGTATCAAGGATTTGGTTTTTGAATTCAGTTCCTTGATCACATATTATGATTTTGATCTTGTGATCAGATTGATTCTTAATTTTCAGAATGAAATTCTTTAAGATTTCAGAAGTTTCATCCTTAGTTCTAAGGAAAATCACCCAGGTGAATCTTGTGAAATCATCTATGATCACCAAACAGTATAAGGTCCTTCCTAAACTCATTACACTGGTGGGGCCAAACAGATCCATATGTAACAAGTCTAGGGGAGTAGTGATAGAGTTCATTTCCTGTGGCTTGTAAGACACTTTGTGTTGCTTCCCTTTCAGGCATGCAACACAGTGGTCATCACTTGTAAACTCTTTATTTGGCATTCCAGTCACCAAACCATTCTTAATCAGTTTATTCATGTTCTTAAGTTTACATGGCACATTCTTTTATGCCAAAGGAAAGACTCATCACTATTTTCTTTAGACAGAAAGCAAGAAATCTCTCCAGAGGAGATGTTTTCCTGCAAGTCCATCTTTTACATGTTCCTTTCCTGGGGGCTCTGAGCAAAATATGCTCTTGAGGAATGTCAACCCTGGCTTGAGAACAATGCACATATGCTCAGTAAAGAGCATGTGATGTTTTTGGTCACAAAATTAGGACACACTCAAAAGATTGTATCCAAGCTCCTTGACAAAGTTTACCTTCTTAATGTTGAGCTTACCATTTGAGACCATGCCCCTGCCAGTGATGTAACCTCCTGTATCTCCTCCAAAAGCAACTGGCCCTCCATCAAACTCTTCAAAGTTTTGAAGTAGGGACTCATTGCCTGTCATGTGCCTGGAGCAACCACTATCAATGATCCAAACATTTATGTTTGCCTTTGTTGTCCCTGCACAAAAGAGATGATTTAGTTATATTTGGAAACCCAAGCCTCATTGGTCTTGGGCTTATAAAATTCAGATGAAGGCAATGAAACAGTATGATCCTATGTTCAGGCTTTGAGGATCATTTGCTGTTGCTGAAGAGGAGCTTTCAGTCTCAAGGTCTTCCTTCATCTTCCCACCACCTTTGGAAGATTGGGCTTGACCTTCATACTTCGGAAGCTTGCAGCTTCGGAAGTTTTGTAGCTTCGAAAGCTTTGGAGACAGATCCTTCAGAAGATCTTGCTTTCACTGCAGCAAGCTTCAGTACTTCGGAAGCATTCCTTTCTTCCGAGACCAACTTTTCTTCCGAAGGCAATTTCCTACTTGCCTTCTTCTTCATTTTGGAGCTTCCGAAGGAAATAGATTTTCCTTCCAAAGCTGTTTGTTTCTTCTTCTTTTCAAAAGTTTTCTTCTTGATCATATGGATAGTGCTCTTGGGATTGTATTGACAATCCTTAGCCAGATGTGAAGTACTACCACACATAACACAATCCAAATCTTTCCTTCTGAGAGTCTTCTTTCCCAAAGAAGACTGAGCTTGAACACTTTCCTTTTCTTTCTCCACCTTTTTAGATGATGCAGCAGGCTTCTTAGGGTGAAGTTTTCTCTTTGAAATGGATGGTTTAGGTTGTGCAGTAGTGACATACAGCTTATCAGTCTTCCTGTTGTTGCTGGAATGAGTTGAAGCTGAAGTAGAACTCTTGGTACTAGAATTCTTGACAGGATCTTCAGCTTTCATCACCTTGAACCCTGCAGAGATAATACTTGTTTCTATTTGGGATCAAAGTGGTCTTGATCTCTTGAGCTTTTCTAGATCTTCTCTTTGCTCTTTTTGAAGTTCTTTCTCTTGGTTTTGCTCAAACCTGCTTCTTTTCCTCCTCAGGAACATGGTGACCCTTTTTGGATTGACTCTTTTCACTCACTTCAGAGTCATCCCTCACCATCTCCTCTTCATCCTCTTCATCACTGGGGTTTATGGATGGTAGCTCATCTTGACCAGTTCCACACCTTGGAGATCTAACTGATAGAAGAGTGTGTGGAGGAGCTATCTCACTAGATCACAGTCCCTGCTTATCTGATAACACACTTTTTCATGCAGAGATAAGGATATCATGTTCTTGAAGGTCTCTTCTTCAAGAACACATTTTTCTACCCTTGCTTTGCTGATTACAAGCTCAGCCTGGCATTCAGTCACTTGGTAATGAGATCCTTAATTTGAGTCCTGTAGTTTGTTTGCTCATGTTTAATTGTTGAAGTTGTTTTCCTCTAGATCTTCTATCTTAAGTTTATAATCATTTTCAGCTCTTTTAAAATCAGCTTTTAAAATATTTAAAGACTCAATGTGAGATCTCATTTCTAAGTTTAGGACCTATATCTATTTATCTTTAGCATACATTCAGGAGAGCAAAGATGTTCAAGTACCTTGGCTTCATCATGATCCTCCATGAGTGCTTGACTTGGAGATACATCTTCAGCTTGAAAGCTCCAGTCAAAGCCTCCTTCTTCAACAGCAACTACAGCTTGCTGTCTTGGCTTCTCATTTGGTGCCCTCCTTCAGTGTAGTTTGACCTGGATAAGGCTTGGCCACCATTTGACTTAGGTGCCTTGCATTATCTAGCAAAGTGTCCCATCTGGTTACAGTTGTAACACTTGACTTTGCTCTTGTCCAGCCCAAACTTGCCACTGGCAGCATTGCTAGGCAACCTTCTCCTAGCCCTCTTGTAGAACTTCTGGCTCTGTGAGTGAGAAGGCCATACTGGACTATCTCCATGTACTCCAGATCATCTGACGGATACAGTCCAGGTCTTCAAGAGTGAAAAGAAAGTTGCCTGAACTTTCATCAGTGGAGACAAAAGCTTGAGAAGAACTTGTCTCTTGGAAGGGACTTCCTTGGATGTAGCTCTCTCTCGGTGTCTCTGGGAAGGTGATGAAAGGACCCTTTTGTGAGTTTTCAGGGTAGCAGATGAGATGATGTTGTGGTTCTCTGCTATCCCTTTAAACCACATAAAGGGCTGAACTTGGTGCGTGGTGGATTTACCAGATGAATTTTGCATATTCATCTCCATCTGGTATCGACTGAGTATCCCATATAACTCAGTGAGAGTAAGGGTCTTGAGGTTTTTAGTCCTCTTATGACCAAACAGTAGTGTGTCCATTGTCTTGGAAGAGAGGACATGAACTTCCTAACAAATCCCTGTTCTCAATAGTTACCCAACATCAGCCAGGTATCCACAATCTCAACATACCTGAAGTATTGTTGAGTCATGGTCTCACCTGTCTTGAGGTGAAGTTTTCAAACTGCTGCTTCAGGAGATCCTCTTGTTCTCCTTGCTTCATTTGAACCCTCATACATCAGTTTCAGTGCATCCCATAGCTGTTAGCGGTCTTGCACTTCTTGAAACCTCTGTAGATGGAGTTTGTAAGAGCATTTTGGAGGGCTGTCATGGCTTCTGATCAATGTCAATTCTTTTTCCAGTCTTTATCAGAAAAGTCAGCCCTTCCTTTGGTATCATGCCACAGCAGCCAGCAGCTGAAGGTGCATGGTACATGAGGTCCATTGACAACAGACTCCCATATCCTGGAATCTTGAGATGATAAAGCCTTCCATTCTTTGACACCAAGTGTCAAAATTCAAGAGTAATAAGTGGGGACTTTGTCATAGTTCCAGTTCCATATCAGCTTGGAGATAGCTGCCATTTGAAGAGTTAAGTGATGTGTGTAACTAGAGGATTTGAAGATGGTGAATCTTACAATCAAGAGCCTGAATGCTTGATACCAAATGCAAGACCGTTATTAAGGGTACTTAGCTTGCACTTTGTTAACACACTTAGGAGGATCTTAAGATCACTTAACAATTCAAATAGGGAACTGTGAACTTTACTGAAGATACAAGACAAAACACAATTAAAAACAAGAACAAGAACACAAGAGAGAAATTTCAAGAAAGTTGTATATTGCTTCTCTAGTTCTATTACAAGTGTTGTACAAGTATATTTGAATACAAGAACCGGAGACTACTTATACTACATCCTACAACCATCAATATGCAAAAAGATAGTGGAATTGACTAATCTAGACAACAAGATTAGCCTAAAGTCAAAAGACAGATTGCCTTTTGACTAGTGACTATGACATGCCATAGCTCACTGACTTTCCTATTACAAAAAGCCAAGAAGGAATAAAAAAAGAAACTTACAGGCGAAGACCTTATCTACTTTATCATAAAGTATGGAAGTTTCACCAACTAGTGATAACAGGTGAACTACCAGAGCATGCAGCGGAAAGTAGGTTGCTTATGATAAAGTTGATGGAAAAGGTATCTTTTTCTCTCTCTTCAGAAGAAAATCAGTTTGTCTTTAGACAGCTTCGGAAGACTTCATCTTTACCTTCGGAAGAGTTGAGTTTGGCTTCGAAAGACTTTACACTTAGAGTATTTTCTAAGTTAAGTGTAAAGCTTCCGTAGCAGTTTCTTTTGAACTTTTGGCTTCGGAAGTTTACACTTAGCATTTCTCTGAGTGTGTAAAACTTCCGAAGCTGATTCTTCTATGTTCCAAAGTGCATGTTGGAAGACTTGGTTGTTTTGATATCCTTGGTTGCATCAGCCTCTTAACTTCAGAGGTTCCTACAGAAAGGGACCGGCCCCCCTTCTTGTCTCACTCTTCCTTAAATTTCATTTTCCAAAGGCATGCAAAAAACAATGATTGCTATCATCTTCACTCTTCTATACCTAACAACACGCAAAGTGCAATTATGACCGACTTCTGCTCTTTTTTCTTTTTCGACCGAGAACAAAAGTAGAAGGGCGGTTCGTTCAAGTGTTAAAAAATCCTAGCAACGAAGGGTGTTTGTTGGAAGCTGGAGGGTAGACTTGCTTGAGGCTTTCTTCTTTGGAGCTTTCATTCCACACTCATCTTCCTCTAATTCCTTGCAAGAGGTAGTTTGCTGAAACACTCTATGATTGTTTGTAAGCATGTTTTTCATATATCGATCCATGATGGGTTTTCAACATATATAATGATTTATATATATACTTACCGGAACAAGTTTTAAAACTATTCTCTACTACGTTTCTCATTTTATTTGGATAAAATGACTTTGATAAACTTGTCATAACCCAACAAGATTATGGACTCAACTTCATGAAGACTCCTATCCACATAGACAACAATAGTGCTATCTCAATCACAAAGAATCTAGTATAACACTCAAAGACAAAGCACATTAATATTAGGTATCATTTGATCAAAGATAATTTTGAAAAAGGATTGATTAAACTGGTCAAAGTTACCACAAATGAATAATATGCTGATTTGTTCATAAAAGCATTTGATGAACGGAGATTTAAATATCTTGTATCATCTATTAAGATGAGTATCTTTGAGTAGATTTTCTTAAATTAATTTCAAAATTGTTTTTCAAAACGTGTGTGTCTTTACTGTTGTCTAATTTATCGCTCATATAAGACCTGTTAATCTCAGAAGAAATTTTTCTAAGTAAATATTCCTTAGAATTTTAAGAAGTATGGACAGACTTTCTCTCAAAAGAAATTGATTTGACTTCGGAAGAAAATTATGTCTTCAAAAATAATAACTACTTAGGAAGAAATTCTAATATATCTTCCGAAAGCTTATGTCTGCTTCTAAGTACTTATATGTTTTGAATGACAGTTTTCTTCCAAAAGCAATTAAGTCTCAGATGTTTTATTTATTCATTGAGTATAACTTCTGGCTTAATATCTTTCAAAACCAAATCTGACTTGGAAACAAAAAAAAAATTATTATTACTCTAAGTACATTTTTTCTGAAGCAATTCTTCTCAAACTAATGAATATCTTCTGAAGTCAATTTAGCTTCGGAATATTTCTTTAAACTTCCTAAGAGAAATTACCTTCGGAATATTTTAAACTTCCGAGATAACTACTCTTTTGGGCACTTATTCAGAGGGGGACCTATATCCAGATTTCAAAGTTTATTTTCGAAATAACTTTGTCTCAAATCCAAGCCTATAAATAGCCTTTCCAACGGGTCTCACCCTCTCTTCTTCTTCTTCATCTGAATCTTTCAAGCCCTAAACTTTTCACAAACCCTCATTTTTCTTCCAATCTCTCTCCCAAAAGCTTCAAAAAGGCCAACTCTAAACCCCAAAACCAGCAAGCAGCCTTCATCATGCATCTACACAGGAAACACAACCAAGTTGCTCTGTTAAATGCTAAAAAACACCATAGTTTTTTAGATATTTGCAACTATCTTTGACACTCCTCCTACCTTACCGCCTTTACTGGTGACCCTCCTCTCTACGAAGATCAGATTTTGTAGTTTGGAGGACTTGCCATGAAGTTATTATGGATGGTGAGAAGTCACTCTCAGCTTCAGTGCAGGGGAGGACAGTTTTCATCACTCCACCCACCATAAACCAACATATACAACTGGATGATGAAAATGGTGAGCTGTCCTTTACCAAGGAGGAAGTCAATGGATCATTCCATCAAATGGGCTATGAAGGTGACTACATAATCTGAACCTTCAAGAAGGGAAAGGTATCTTCACAATGGAAATACCTCCTCCATATGGTTATCCACTCATTATCTATCAAGAATGGAGGATGGGACCAAGTTCCAGAACACCTATCCTATATGGTCCAGGGGATCAAGTTAGGTACTTTCAATTTGTTTACACGAATTTACTTGCAAACATGAATTCCCTTGAATATTATTGTTCCTTAGATAAGTCCAGCACATTCTTACTGTGAATTGGGCACAGTTAGGGGGAATAGGTAATATTCTAAAGCTGGGACAGATGAAGCTTGACATCTTTAACATAATGAAAAAATCACTATGTTTTTTAAGGATAGAAACAGCCCTTGTCCCCTAAATGTTAGAGCAACCTGCTCAACGTGAAGACTTGGCAATCCCAGCCAATGTTGAATCCACACCTTCTTCACCACCACCTACACAGCCTCGAATCTCCATCACCTACACTTGGAAAAACCAAACGAAGCCCTACTCAGTGTATTCAGATTGAGCAGGCCCCCATATACACACCCATACAAGAGCAAGCGAAAACAAGAGCTCTCACTTCTCCTCAGGAGCAAACCACTCCCATTCCTTCAAGTATCAGTGCTGAGGTTCCTCATGCTTAGCCTGATGAGCTCACTACCCCAGCCTTAAGCCATCATCTTGAGTCTCAACACTCAGATAATCAACCTTTAGTGGAAAGCTACCATTCCCAGCCTTTAGATCTCAACCAACTAATTCCCAACCTTGAATTCTATGATAATAAAGACATGGGATTCAATGAGTACCATAAATCTCTCTACTCTTCCCCTACTCAAGGAGAGATGAGTGCTCCTGACACCCCTATATCTGGCCCACATCATCCACCCATTACTAAGGTGGACCTCTCTGGACATGTTCAAGAGGTCCATGTGGAAGAGGCTCTCACTTTTGCAAGTGATTACATCATTCAAACCTCAACCACAAAACGTAGCTTCTTGGCACTTCTTATGAAACTGTCATAGAGCAGGGGAAATCCAGAGACCAAGAACAAACATTTGGTGGTGATAGGGATGACTTTGGTTTTGTACTTCCATCCCCCAATGATTATTCTGATAAAGATGAGTGGATCATGAAATAAAAGGTGCAAGAATTGAAGGCTATATGCACATACCTTGTTTCAAAGGTTAGTCACCTGGAATCTCTAGTGGCTACCTTACAAAGGCAGGTTCTCAATTAACAACTTGAGATCCCCAATCTCAAAGGTAAGCTAGCTGAGAGGCCTGCCAGGCATGCTCAACCATGCCCATAAGAAACCTATGAATGTAGTGGAGCTAACCTCTAACTCACTTTTACAGGTAAGTGATACTACCAAAAAGGGGGAGAAAGTTACTACAAGCATAGAACATGGGAGCACTACCTAGAGGATGGACATTGAGGATATACCCTCACTTGCAATTTTCTAGACTCAACAACCTCCTCTGACCCACATTAATATGGATGCCATCTTTTAAAGCCTATTAGAGGAGGGTTTTGTACCAATGGCCATGTCACCTCCATCCAATCCTACTGCAAATCCAATCATAAGATAGAGGTATGACATTGAAAGAAGGACCTTGGTGCTTTCTAGATTCCTGGGTCAAAGGAATCTCAACATCTACAACCTGGGATTCTTTGAAATCTTCCTGTTACTAACTCGGCCATTTGTCAACCCAAGTCAAAATAGACATGCTGACAAGTTAGTAGAGATGATTCAAAGGAGAGTGTTTGAGGAGTTAAGAAGAAAAACAAGCATTTACAGACAAAGGTTAACAGGGAAAACAATTAGTCAACTGGATACTGAGTTGGACCCTAAGATTATCTTCAAAGGAATAGCCTCAGTTGAAGGCCCAGTTGTGGACTCCGTGAACCTTGAGAATCCTGCTACTTTAGAACCAACCACTCTCAGTGTGACACCAGTTGGTGAAGGTGTCTCACAGCCTCTTCTTGTCCAAACTCCAATGTAGAACAAGTGCAAGAAGGCCAAAGATCTCTCCTCCCTGAGTCACACATGCCAGTGGTTGATAAGGGAAAGAAGGTTCTATTTGTAGAGGAGATTGAGGTGGAGAAAAGGGATGGGAAGAGGAAAGAAAGGGAAGAAAGACAAAGAGAGCATCCTAGTTTCATGTAGGCTGCTATTAGGGCTGCCCAAAGGCCAAACACTCAAGAAGATGATTAAGGGCGGCCAGATTGAACTACTTGGGAAGTAGGAATTACAATGTTGATGATCTCGTCTCTCATCCCTTGGATGTGTTGACTAAACTCGCGGAAACAGAGGTGTCTAGAGAGGAAGGAGGCTGAGGATGCTGCTTTGTTTCTCAAAAACAAAGGAGAAAGAAAGAGAAGAAAATTATATCAAGCACTTGTCCTCTCCCTAGTTCAAGAGGTGCCTGAGGTGGGGAAACTATGGTTGTAGAGGAAAAAACTCAAGTAGACGAAGAACATGATAGACAGAACATGATCACCTACTTGAGTGCTACAGGTTTCTACAAGGCAGAAGCTTTACTCCCTCTACACTATGATTATATAGAGTTCGAGTACCTTAAGCAGCTAGAACAAGAAGTCCTTAAAGGAAGAAAAGCTGCTAAGAGAAAGATGAGGGAGTAAGCTAAAAAATCAAGGTCCACCATCAAAGACAACAAGAAGTTAGATGACAAACAAAAGATGGTAAGCTTCTTAAAGATGTATGGGTTCTCTGGTAAGAGAAAGATGAGGGAGTAAGCTAAAAAATCAAGGGCCACCATCAAAGCCAACAAGAAGTCAGATGACAAACAAAAGATGTTGAGCTTCTTGAAGATGTATGGGTTCTCTGGTAGGAGGCTTGGTCCCATGTCTCTATTCATAATGGATGAGCACATCAGGGTGATCAAGCAGAAGATCAAAAGGGGTAAGCTTCAAGAGTTGCATTCTCCTCCAAGTCAAGCTGCACCTGAAGCTAAGGTCAAGGTTCAACCCAAACAGATAACAAAACCAAGATATGCTTGATCCACAACCAGTCATCTTCTGACCTACCGTAAGGTGAACCTTCTTCTGAACATGTGAAGGAGAAGGACCAAACTAAGAAGAAAAAAATAATAAAAAGGTGATCAAGACCAACCTTCTCAGGATAAATATAGAAAGAGGAAAAGGATGGTCATCGGAAGAGACTTCAAGTCAAGAATGAAGTAGAAGTCTAAGACATCCACCTCTACACCTCAAGATGAGTCAGAACATCCTGAGGATCAACCAAAAGAAGCTGCTCAACCAACTCCTTTATGTGTAGAGCCTCTAGCTGCTGAGAGGCCCATCATGTCTTGGGTGTATTCTCCAAACCCAGACACATGATTTGTCAAAAGAGATCAAGGAGGTCAACAAATATATTCTTCTGGCAAAACATACTTGACCTGCCTAGGCATGATCTCTTGGACATGAAGAGATACTATGAAAGCCTAAAGAATCCTAACCAACAAATGAAGAGAGGAATGGCTCTGATTTTGATGGCTTTAATCAAGCAGAAGATCCAATTCATAGTAATCTTCAAGTTTTTAGTAGCAACAGCCTAGGGGGAGTTTGTAAGATCAAGATGATTATCTTAAAGGCTTTGATAACCAAAGATCTCTCAGCATGCATGAAGTACATGGAAGGAAGTACTTCGAAAGATTTGACTATGTACAAAGAAAATAACTAAGTGTCAAATCTTTCGAAGCCAAAGACAAAAATCTTCCAAAACCAAAGTGAAGTCTACCAAAGCTTAAAGACAAAGTCTTCTAAAGCTTAAAGACTGAACTCTTCCAAAGACTAAGAAGACTTGTGTTTCCTCCAAAGTCTAAAATCTTAGAAGAAACACACTCTGACATACTTTTGACAAAAATAGAACACCTTTTCACTATCAGCTCTGAAGACTCACCAACTTATACAAGTTGGTGATTATCTTTTTACTTTTGTCATCTGTACAATAAGGCCTCTTTTTGTAGTGTCCTACTTTAGTGCTTCATCCTTACTGTATTACAATAGGATGTGATCTATGGCCTATCATAGTTATAAGTCAAAAGGCAATCTTCCTTTTGACTCTAATTGATCTTGTTATCTAGATTAGTGTTCAGCTAGCCATAAGAGTATGGTTGGCTGTAGGTTGTAGTTTAAAGTATCTCATGTATCAGTTTAAGGACCAAACTTTGCAATACTTGTAAAACACTTGAGAGAAATATACATCACCCTTAAAAACCTATATTTATGTTCTTGAGTGTTCTCTTGTTGTTCATTGTTTCACTGCCTGGTTCCCTATTTGATCTAGTAAGTGTGTTTAGTTTATAATCTCCAACTGTGAAACTGTTGTTTGAAACACAACTGGTCCTTTAATATTCAAACTGAAAACTTTGAAAAATTACTTGCCTTTACTACAAACTCCCAAAGGTTGTATCAAACCAGGGTAGGTTTAGGGTATAATTTAGTGGAACCCTCAATGACATACATTCCCACTTATACTCCTAAGTGCAACCTTTAGATAAAGAAGCAAGTATCTGCCGAACCCATCTGTATAAATGCATCTGCTCAAGAGATTGAAATAGAAGAGAAGGAAAAGAAAGATGGAATACTTAAAGAAGTAAATGAAGAGGAGGAGAAGATAGAAAAGGAGGAGGAGGAGAAGAGAGAAAAGGAGAAGGAGAAAAGGAGAGAAGAACCCAAGGAAAAATCTATGAAGGCTGTTATTTGGAAGATGGAATTTGCAAAAGAAAAGTCTCTTCCAAATCCAATCAGCTATCAGCCAAGTCAAATCTCTCCAACAAGACAAAGCTTCATTCAAAGTAAAACTGCAATAAGAAGAACTACAAAAGAAGATATTGTGTTGGAACCTCAAACTCTTCAGAAATAAGACCACAACCATATATTCAAAAGTCCATTCCCGAGCAGTAGAGATCCATAACAAGAGATCCCCAAAGAAGAAGATAGAGCTAACTACCTATGCTGATCACAAGATAAACAAGAAGATGAAGAAGGAGTTACAAGAGATCAGGTAGATGATTACTCAGCAAAGAAGCAGGTGAAAATCACATGCCTAATGTGGGGGAGGACAGTCACTTTGTAAAAAACTATCAATATAATCCCCTAGACCACTCCATCAAACTTCCCAACAAGCCTAAAATCTCAAGGAAGTCTGCTACTACCAAACAATCATTAAAAGGAAAAGATAATGGTCAAAGAATTGTTCGGCAGTCAAATCCCTCAAGTGCAGATTCCAAGACAAAATCAGCATCTCTGAAGGATCTGTCGAACAAGTCAGCAGCTGTGAACAAAATGAAGAAGAAGAATTTAGAGAACCCTTCACCATCTCCAAAAACTTCAAAACGTCGTCAAAAGTAGGATGTTGTCAAAATATCAAGCAAAGTCAAAAGAAGAACCTTGAAATCAAAGACATCTGCTGAATCCTTGGATGACCCAAAACCAAAGACAACCCCATCAGCACTTAGCATTGATATACAACTGCTGAAAACCAAAAGACCTAAGACTAAACAGGCTTGGGTCCCCATTCATCACTAACTAATTTGTTTATGTACAGGATAATCCACAGACTAAAACTAACTTATGGATTGTGGATAGTGGATGCTCCCGACACATGATAGGTGATAGATCATGCCTGTTGAATCTAGAACCACATGATGGTGGATCAATTGTCTTTGGAAGTAATACAAAAGGAGGATATATTAGTAGTAGGGGGACAGTCAGTAATGACAAGGTAAGCTTTGACAAGGTGAACTATGTGAAAGAGTTAAATTATAACCTACTGAGTGTCTCTATTGTGATAAAAAAACATAACATTCTTTTCACAATGCATGAATCCAAAGGTATTGCAAGGCAATATAGTGCTCCTCGAACTCCTCAGCAAAATAGAGTTGCTAAAAGGAGCAATAGGACACTTATTGAGGCAGTAAGGACTATGTTGTCTGACTCCAAACTTCCTATAGATTCCGAGTTGAAGCAGTCAGCACTGTGTGCTTTGTTTAGAAAAGAGTTTTGATAGTCAAGAAACACGGAAAAACATCTTATGAATTTTGACGTAAGAGAAGGCCATTCATAGGGTTTCTAAGACCATTTGGATGTCCATGCACCCTTCTAAATACCAAAGATCATCTATCCAAATTTGCTAAAAAATCAATGCATGGGTTCTTTATTGGATACTCATCATAATCTAAGGAATACAGACTATATAACAAAGTTGACCACACTATTGAGAAATCTGAAAATGTCATGTTTAATTAAAATTCTTCAAATAGTATTGGAAACACTCCAAGTTGGATGTTTGATCTAAATGGATTCACAAATGCATTTAACCATTTGATTGAGATTGTTTTAGGAGACTTTCTTAACAGGTCAATAGACATACAAGTCCCAAGTGCTGAATATCACGGGTAGATTTACCACAAGGGATCAATCACAACAGGTCATCTGCTGATACAGTGTAGCCACGTTCAGCTGAAGCAGATACTAGTACCACAAATGTGACCTCTCGTTTTTTGTTAAATGTTTGCTAATTTTGTTATCTCTTGTAAGGGTTTGTTTTGTTATTAATGCAAATATATTTGTAATTTTCTTGAAAACGTTATAGTTTAATTATAATTAAATAATCAATAATTAATGATAACCATAATAATAATAATATTAATAATAATAATAATATAATTAATATAATAATAATAATAATAATAATAATAATAATGATAATAATAATAATAATGATAATAAAATTAATAATAAGAAAGTATTAATAAAGATATAATAATAATGATAATACTATAATAATAATAAGCATATTAATTAATAATCTTTGAAATAAATAAAAAACAATAATATTTGGGCATAAGATGATAAGGTTAAAATCACAGGGATCAAACTGTAAATTCGTTTTTTTAAACAAAACCTGAACTTTGGGTTAGAAGGGTAACTTTAAACCACAGGGACTAAAGTGTAATTTTTTAAGATTCAAACCTAAACACCGCGACTTTCCGGTTGAATCTCGGCCGAGCTCCGGCGAGCTCCGGCCACCCCCAAAACAGCCGAATCATCTCGAATTTAACGAATTAAACCCTCTCTCATCAGTTTCGACTTCGCCCTATCATTAATCGAATTAAGTATGGTTATCACAGAATTCGAACATGAAACGAACCTCAATTGAATCAAAATCGGTTCTACCAACAAACCGAGTTAATAATGCAATTAAACCAGCACAAACGTTTCTCTAATCATCTCGAACTAAATATGATTATTCATTGCACCTGGAACAATATTTAAACCATTTAATTCGACCTGAAACGGCCGAAAGTAATACCATAAGCCGTTGGACAGGTTCTAGATCGAATTGACCCTATAAAATAGAGGGCAAATGCTCTCGACATCTTCTTTTCACTATCTGAGCAATCAATTTCACCGAAACACACACGCACTAAACATTCGATTCAACACTGTCGCAGTTTTGTTCGAACCATTGACTGAAAAACTCAACATAAAAACAGGTAATTAAAGGTCTTTTGATTTGATTTTACATGGGGAACAAAGCCCATGATTAATTTGAGTTTAAACAATGGATTGATGATCAATTCGATCGATTGGAATTAGGGTTCTTCGGTGAATTGGGGATTCTGCTGAAAAGGTTTTTGAATTTTGTTTTCTATTCATAACACAAACAGGGCTTAGCCCACCGGTTTAAGTCATGGATTGTGGACAGGAGTCCCGGGTTCGACCCCGGCACCTGCCACTATTTTTTTTAAAGGTCTTTTGTAATTATTAAAGTTCAGAAAATTTTCCAATAATATTATTAATCAAATAAAAATATTTTTAAATCAGAAATTATATAAAACCATTTCTTTTAAATTTCTTAGGAATTTAATTAATAAACTCTTATAATTTTTATTTTAAAAATTATATAATTTAGTATTAATTTTTATTTATATTAAAATTAGTATCTTTTAAATTTTCAAGGGATTTTAATTTAATAAAACTTTCTTTATAAAATATATTCACAAATTCATGTATATTTAAAAGAAAAGAAAAAAATATGAATATGTACATATTTAAAATGTGCGTCTATTGTAATTAATAGAATTATCGTAATCTTTAAAAAATAATTTACTATGTTATTAAATAGTAATAATACCCTTTGATAATAAAAATATAACTTTATTAATAGTGTTAATCACTAAAATTCTTGTTTAAATCGTTTAATTACCAAAATAATAATAAATTACATCTATTTAATAACATAAAATCATGGGCTAACGTTTATAAGTGTAATACCAAAATCACCATGATTAACTTAACACGACGTTTCATTTAGGTTGAACATTATCGTATCCTCGGCATTATATACAAGACTTATTATTTGTCACCCTTATTAGCCATGTGAGTTTTCATACCCCTTTTTATATTATTTCATACTTTGGGTGAAACATGTTAAACTTATCTTAACACACTTGTAAGCGTTTTTTAATCTTGTAACACTTGTGCAATGCATCTTATTTTGTCATGGTTATTTGAAATCTTGTAACTATCATGTGATGACCCTTGTAAAATACAATCGTTAATTATTACTAGCCTGACGACGTCATAGATCTATGGGCCTTACAAGCCTATTGGTGCTAAAGCAGAGGTATTGCCGGCTCCTAGTGTCATATTCTTGAGCACTATGGGAACCAAGTACACTTAGCTAATCGTTTAATCTTGTAATTGCCATATTTGTCAAGGTTTGATTATTACATTTGTTCATCCATCTTTATTTACTCTATTCAATAACCTATAATGTGAATTACCATCTTTGATATATATCTATGTATGAAAATCTATGGAAACTCACCAACATATTGTTGACATTATTTTTAACATGTTTCAGGAAATGATACTGCTTAGCTTGTTATTGAAGACTTACTTACATCTAGGATTGGACCTAGATTAAAATAACAGATATTTAATAATATTGTCATTTTAAATTAGTATTGTATGGCATGAACAATCTTAACCCTCACACCTTGACGTTTCCGCCGTTAAGGTTGGGGTGTGACAGATTGGTATCAGAGCCCATAACTATAGGGATTTAGGTTATTAGAAATGGTGGCCTAGACTATGGTTAAACTAGGGACCCTTTACATGACATTTGCTATAATCTTGTAAGTATGCTTATATGCCTATCACATGTTTCATGATCAATTCCTTATGTGCTATTTGTTTATATTTAGAAAATAGTGCCTTAGGATTATGCCTTGAACCTTGTTTACCCCAACTTCCTAATCCTCTTCTTAAGCCTTTAAGTTCTACCGCATCTAATCTTTTCTAAATCTTATTCTCGACTACGTGTGGAATTCTACGCATCTTATCGAGTGGAGAAAAATTCCTTAGATGATATGTCTAAATCTTGAAAATCTCATCGAGGTTTTAATTCTAGTGGCCTATAGGGAAGTGTGTGACACATAAACACATGTATTCTGGATTTCCTGGCAAAAGGCCCTCGGGCTAAGGCTAGCATTTCGTATAAATCTCATTGCGAAACCTATTATGCTTACCTGGGGATTTCTAGGATGAGTGCTAAATTATGGTCAACATACACATCTTCCTCGGGGTAATTGGGATTAAGTCACCTCGACGTGTCCATGTTCCTATTGGCTATGTGGTACCAAATGGAACCATCCTGGTTATATTTAAAATATCAAAAATTCTTGATTTCTGACATGTTTATCTCTGAATACTAATATTTTTTTCTTTATATCTATCTTATAGAATGTCTCGTCACCAGGAAAGCATGCTACCTCCTACCGCCAACTTGCCGCGATGATCTCCCGTCAAATGGCTACTGTACTCCCGACGATGGTTGCTGAATTTAGTAGCACCTTAATGGCCAATAACAGCAACAACGCCAATGGAAACAATGGTGGTGATGGCAACAATGGTCATGGGGAGAATAGCAACAACCAAGGTGAGAACAACCACACCTGTACATTCAAGCACTTCAGCTCATGTAAACCCACTAGCTTTAGTGGAAAGGAAGGAGCCACTGGACTTCTCGAGTGGTTTGAGAGTATGGAAACACATTCATCAATAGTGAGTCTCCCGAGGAGCTTAAAGTCTGCTATGCTACAAGTGTCCTTCAACAATGGGAACTTACATGGTGGCATAGTGAGAAAAGGAACCGAGGTGCTGAAGTTGCCTTGGCGTTGTCTTGGGAGGAGTTTAAGGACTTAATGGTCCAAAAATTCTGCCCGAGAAGTGAATTGCAGAAACTGGAGGAGGAGTTCTAGAACCTTAAACAGGATAGTGGAAACCATTTGGCATACTCTACCCGTCATCACGAACTGAGCATGCTTCTACCACACATGGTGGATACCGTACCCCGCAACATCGAGAAATTTATCAAGGGGGTACCGCCTCAAATTCAAGATGCCTTGGTGGGAAGTAGGTCGATAACTTTGGATGAAGCGATCAATATCACTGCTCAGCTTACTGAAAACCATATTAAGGCTGGTACCTTGACGGTGAAGGGTGCCAAGTCAACTGTGAAGGTGACTCCCGAAGCAACAACGGAGGTGAAAGCTGAGTCGTCATTCAAAGCAAGAAGCGCAAGTTCACACCAGCCCGCAATTATGCTGTGACAGCACCTAATTCCCCTCAAAGGCAAGCTGTCGCTGCAAATCAAGCCCCCGTGGCAAGGGCTTATACTGGACCCTACCCTATGTGCAACACCTGCAAGTACCATCATGTGGGGAACATTCCTTGCCGAATCTGCTCGTTGTGTGGAAAGTATGGTCATTTGGTGGCTACTTGCCATCGTGCCCCGAAAAATGCTGCAATGGTTGCTAATCGAGCCTGCTACAACTATGGTGAAACTGGGCATTTCCGTCCACAATGTCAGCGCATTGCGGGAAATGTGCCACCGGCTCGAGGAAGGGTTTTCAACATCAATGTCAACCAAGCTCAAGCCAACAATGACGTGGTGAATGGTACGTCACTATTGTCCTTCAATCGTTCTTTTATCTTGTAAAATTCCTGCCTGCTTTCCATGTGCCAATGATAGTTTATTATTTGAGCAGGTATGTACATTGTAAATAGTAGATATGCCTCTATACTTTTTGATTCGGGTGCGGATAAGACTTTCGTGTCTTTAGAGTTCGAGCCTATTCTTTCTAAGCCGCGTTCTAACTTTGAAAGATCCTTTACGGTCAAAGTAGCCGATGGCAAATCTATTGAAGTCGACGTCGTGATAGGCAATTGTGTCTTAAGTCTTGACGACCATGAGTTTCTTATCGACCTTATTCCTATGCAACTGGGGTGCTTCGACATCATTATCGGTATGGATTGGTTAGCCAAACAACACGCGGAAATTATATGCTTCAAGAAGTGCATTCGAATTCCTTTACCATCGGGTGATACCTTAAAAGTCTTTGGGGAGAGATCATCCCAAAGACTCAAACTCATGTCTTGTATCAAGGCCCAAAAGTGCTTGGGTAAAAACTACGTAGCTTTCATGGCTTACGTAGTTAACACGAAAGCCAAGGGGAAGGAATTGAAAGATATTCCTGTCGTACGAGATTTTCCCGAGGTGTTTCCCGAGGATCTTAGTGGGTTGCCCCCCGTTCGAGAAGTTGAGTTCGAAATCGATTTGATTCCTGGTACGAACCCGTGGCTAAGTCACCTTATCGTCTTGCACCGTCTGAAATGCAAGAACTAGCTAGTCAACTGCAAGAGTTGACCGATAACGGCTTTATTCGCCCTAGCTCTTCACCATGGGGTGCACCCGTGCTATTTGTGAAGAAGAAAGATGGTTCTTTCCATATGTGCATCGACTACCGGGAACTCAACAAACTCACTATCAAGAACCGATACCCTCTTCCGCGAATCGATGATCTCTTCGATCAACTTCAAGGAGCTACACAATTCTCAAAGATCGATCTACGATCTGGGTATCATCAATTACGTGCTCATGATAACAATATTTCAAAATCCGCTTTTCGTACTCGATATGGACATTATGAGTTCATGGTTATGCCTTTTGGCTTGACTAATGCACCTGCTGTCTTCATGGATCTCATGAATCGAGTATGTAAACCGTACTTGGACAAATTCGTGATCGTGTTTATTGATGATATTCTCATCTATTCCAAGACAAAGACCGATCACGAATCGCATTTACGTCAAGTCCTCGATCTTTTGAAGAAGGAACAACTATATGCCAAGTTCTCAAAGTGTGAATTCTGGCTCGAAGAAGTTTAATTCCTAGGACATGTTGTGAATAGCCAAGGAATTCACGTCGACCCTGCAAAAATAGAAGCCGGGAAAAATTGGTGTGTTCCCACGACCCCAACTGAGGTTCTTTTTTTTTTTGGGTTTAGCAGGTTACTACCGTAAGTTCATTGCAAACTTTTTGAAGATTGCTAAACCGCTTACGGTGCTAACTCAAAAGAATAGACTTTTTGAGTGGGGACCCGAACAAGAGGAGGCTTTCGAGACTTTGAAACACAAACTGTGTAATGCTCCTATCCTAACTCTTCCTGATGGAAACGATGACTTCACTGTGACTACGACACGTCTAGTCAAGGCCTTGGTTGTGTTCTCATGCAACGAGGCAAGGTCATAGCTTACGCGTCAAGGCAATTAAAGGTTCATGAAGTGAACTATACAACTCACAATCTCGAACTTGGTGCCGTGGTATTTGCTTTGAAGATTTGGCGGCATTATGTTTATGGAACACAATGTATAGTCTACACCGACCACAAGAGTCTTCAACACATGTTCAATCAAAAGGATCTCAACATTAGACAAAGACATTGGGTTGAATTGATTAGCGACTACGACTGCGACATTCGCTATCATCCTGGAAAGGCGAATATTGTAGCCGACGCACTGAGCCATAAGATCCACAACAAGACTGTCTCGATTCAAGAAATCCAAGATCGAAGGCAATGGTTTGACACGTTGGGAGAATTTGATACCGAGATCCGCGTGGATGTTAACGAGGCTACTATCATGCTTCAAAATATAAGAATTGATAGTGATCTCGAGTTGTGCATCCGCGAGGCTCAACAAGCGGCGTTAACCAAAGAAGTGAAGAATGAGGAACTAGCATTTAATCTTCGGTTACAATTGGAGACGAACCGAATGGCATGTGGTATTTCTTGAACCGGCTTTGGATTCCGAATCGCGACAATCTCCATCACTTCAACATGAATGAAGCTCATCAAACACGATATTCTATTCACCCTGGGTCCGATAAAATGTATAGGATCTGCGTGGCCAATATTGGTGGCCAGGAATGAAGAAAGATATCGCGTCTTATGTTTCTAAGTGCCTCATGTGTGCAAGGGTTAAAGCTGAACATCAACGGCTTAGTGGTTTACTTGAACAGCCCGAAATCCCTATGCGGAAATGGAAACATATATCCATGGATTTCGTAACTAAGTTATCACGTACTCCTCGAGGCCATGATAGTATATGGGGTTGTTGACCTGTTTGACCAAAACGGCACATTTCATACCTATACGAGACACGTACAAAGTCTCAAGGTTGGCTCGTATCTACATCGATGAATTGTGGGTCGTCATGGCGTGCCGTTGCACATTATCTCTGATCGTGATGCTCGTTTCACTTCATATTTCTGGTCTTCTATGCAAGAACTCTTGGGTACTCAACTGGATTTAAGCACGGCTTACCATCCTCAAACGGATGGTCAAACCGAGCGAACAATTCAAACCCTTGAGGACTTGCTACGTCTTTGTGTCCTTGATTTTGGTGGTGACTGGGATACGCATCTGCCGTTAGCGGAATTTTCATATAACAATAGTTATCACTCGAGTATCAAGATGGCACCATTCGAGGCTTTATATGGTCGTAAATGTCGTCTCTCCGATCTGTTGGACTGACATTGGTGAGAATTTCATTACTGGTCCTGAACTTATTCAAGAAACAACCGACAAAGTCTCCAAAATCCGAAATAACCTTGAGGTGGCTAGAAGTCATCAAAAGAGTTATGCCGATAAAAGACGCAAACCGTTGGAGTTCCAAGTCGACGACATGGTTCTTCTTAAGGTCTCTCCATGGAAGGGTGTTGTTCGCTTTGGGAAGAAGGGCAAGTTAGCCCTACGTTTTGTAGGACCTTTCAAGATTCTGAAAAGAATTGGGAAAGTGGCTTACAAACTGGGACTACCTTCCAAACTTAGCGGGGTTCATCCTGTTTTCCATGTCTCAAACCTGAGGTAATGCTTGGCTGATGAAAATTTGCATGTTCCTTTAGAGGAAATCCAAATTGACAAATCGTTGCATTTCGTTGAGAAACTTGTCGAGATTATGGATCGAACGCTGAAGAAGACCCGTACATCTACCACACCGATCGTCAAAGTCCGTTGGGAAAACAAACGTGGAGCTGAGTTCACTTGGGAATGCGAGGATCACATGAAAAAGAAATATCCCCATCTGTTCGTTTAGTCTCTCTTAATTTCGGGACGAAATTTCTTAAAGTTAATGAGACTGTGACCTCTTGTAATTTTTGTTAAATGTTTGTTAATTCTGTTATCTCTTGTAAGGACTTATTTGTAATTCCTTGAAATCGTTATAGTTTAATTATAATTAAATAATTTAATAATTAATGATAACCATAATATTAATAATAATAATAATAATAATAATAATAATAATAATAATAATAATAATAATAATAATAATAATAATGATAATAAAAATATTAATAAAGAAAGCAATTAATAAAGATAATAATAATAATGATAATACTAATAATAATAATAAGCATATTAAGTAATAATCTTTGAAATAAATAAAAACAATAAGAGTCTTATTATTTTTAAATTTTAGAAAAACTTGGAATTTATTAGTTTGGGCATAAGGTGATAAGGTTAAAATCACAGGGATCAAACTATAAATTCATTTTTTTTAAACAAAACCTGAACTTTGGGTTAGAAGGGTAAAGTTATAAACCGCAGGGACTAAAGTGTAATTTCTTAAGATTCAAACCTAAACACCCCGACTTTCCGGTTGAATCTCCGGCCGAGCTCCGGCGAGTTCAGGCCCCAAAACAGCCGAATCATCTCGAATTTAATCGAATTAAACCCTCTCTCATCAGTTTCGAAATTCGCCGTATCATTTAATCGAATTTTAAGTATGGTTATGACAGAATTCGAACATGAAACCAAACCTCAATTGAATCAAAAACGGTTCTACCATCAAACCGAGTTAATAATGCAATTAAACCAGCACAAATGTTTCTCTCATCATCTCGAACTAAATGTGATGATTCATTACACCTGAAACAACATTTAAACCGTTTAATTCGACCTGAAACGGCCGACAGTAATACCATAGCCGTTGGACGGGTTCTAGATCGAATTGACCCTATAAAATAGAGGGCAAATGCTCTCGACATCTTCTTTTCACTATCTGAGCACTCAATTTCACCGAAACACACACGTACCAAACATTTGATTCAACACTGTCGCAGTTTTGTTCGAACCATTGATCGACAAACTCAACATCAAAACAGGTAATTAAAGGTGTCTTTTGATTTGATTTTACACGGGGAACAAAAGCCCCATGATTAATTTGAGTTTAAACAATGGATTGATAATCAATTCGATCGATTGAGAATTAGGGTTCTTCGGTGAATTTGGGGATTCTGCTGAAAAAGGTTTAAGTCATGGATTGTTGGGCAGGAGCTCCTGGGTTCGACCACGGGCACCTGCCACTATTTTTTTTAAAGGTCTTTTTATAATTATTAAAGTTCAGAAAATTTTCCAATAATATTATTAATCAAATAAAAATCATTTTTAAATCAGAAATTATATAAAACCATTTTTTTTAAATTTATTAGGAATTTAATTAATAAACTCTTATAATTTTTATTTTAAAAATTATATAAATTTCGTATTAATTTTAATTTATAATTAAAATTAGTTTCTTTTAAATTTTCAAAGGATTTTAATTTAGTAAATCTTTCTTTATAAAATATATTTACAAATTCATGTATATTTAAAAGAAAAGAAAAAAATATGAATATGTACATATTTAAAATGTGCATCTATTGTAATTAATAGAATTATCTTAATCTTTTAGAAATACAAATTTACTATGTTATTAAATAGTAAATAATACCCCTTTTGATAATAAAAGTATAACTTTTATTAATAGTGTTAATCACTAAAATTCTTGTTTAAATCATTTAATTACCAAAATAATAATAAATTACATCTATTTAATAACATAAAAGTCATGGACTAACGGTTTATAAGTGTAATACCAAAATTACCATGATTAACTTAACACGACGTTTCATTTAGGTTGAACGTTATCGTATCCTCGGCATTATATACAAGACTTATTATTTGTCACCCTTATTAGCCATGTGAGTTTTCATACCCCTTTTTATATTATTTCACACTTTTAGGGTGAAACATGTTAAACTTATCTTAAACACACTTGTAACCGCGTTTTTAATCTTGTAACACTTGTGCAATGCATCTTATTTTGTCATGGTTATTTGAAATCTTGTAACTATCATGTGATGACCCTTGTAAGATACAATCATTAACTATTGCTAGCCTGGCGACATCATAGATCTATGGGCCTAACAAGCCTATTTGGTGCTAAAGCCGAGGTATTGCCGGCTCCTAGTGTAGTATTCTTGAGCACTATGGGAACCAAGTACACTTAGCTAATCGTTTAATCTTGTAATGGCCATATATGTCAAGGTTTGATTATTACATTTGTTCATCCATCTTTATTTACTTTATTCAATAACCTATGATGTTTCAGGAAATGATATTGCTTAGCTTGTTATTGAAGACTTGCTTACATCTAGGATTGGACCTAGATTAAAATAAAAAGACACTTATTATCATATGACGTTGAAAATCTTATGTATTGTTGAATGTTTGACTTATGTTATTTCTTAAATGTATGTTATGAATATTGATATTTAATAATATTATCATTTTAAATTAGCGTTGTGTGGCATGAACAATCTTAACCCTCACACCTCGACGTTTCCGCCGTTAAGGTTGAGGTGTGACAACAAACAATATGGGTAATCCATCACTTGCTCATTATGACTCATTAGATGAAGAGTCTTATGATCATTTTGGTACTTGACAATCTATTAAAAAAGGAACTAAGTGTGACAACCCTGATTTTTAAGCCTAGAAAATTTTTTTTGGGCCACACGGTGGCACCATACCTTGTCTAGGGAGCTCATGAGTTGGGCCCAACAACATTGGGCTTAGGCCCACCTATAAACACACACCCAAATGGGCTTTGGCCCAAGAAAATCTAACTAGCCCATCTGGTCATAAAACTTAATGGGCATCGACCCACATAACCCATATGGGCCAGTGGGCCATCATATGATTATAAGGCATGCTGAACCGACCAAATGGGCCTCGGGCCCGATACCTTAGAAGACAAAAGTTGCAAAATAAACCTTGATTAATAAATTGAATACGTGGAGCCTTATTGAATATTAAAACTTTAAAACCATTAACATTGACTCATCAAAACAAAAACAACTAAGCGAACCCATAACATTTTTTACAACTTAAGATCATCAACAAAACTTAGCAAATATAACCTTTTAAATTATAATATATTAGATATTTAAAATTAAATAATAAATTATGATCCCATAAGTCTAAAAACATATAAATATATAAAATATTAAAAGACTTGAACTTTTATAAAAACATGACATCCTTTTACAATAACCAACTTAAATAATAATAATAACAATAATAGTAAGAAACCATACAAGCATAATTAACTAACATGGAAACACTATGTTATGTCAAAAACCAAATTCACAATGGTAATCCTATGAAACCTTACATTAAATTAGTATATCATCTATTGAAATAAAAGTTATCATAATCTTATTACTACATAAAATAGCACATGCACACATGAATATATACATACATACGTACGAGTGCATGCACCCCACACACACACCCGACACACACATACACCTGTATATATATACATATGTATATAAGTCGACACACACACATATCAGCCTACACATGTGTTTTCTTTTAAAAAAATTTACATAAATGAATAAATCTATACTTGGTCAAATCACCACCCAAGCCACCCAATGCATGAAGGAGTTACCTGAGGACCTAGTAACTTGAAATAGTTGCCATATCACAAAAAAATCACAGCCTTAATCTTGTGAAATCCAAGATCTGAGACTCCCAAACCCTCCCTAATACCCCTCTCTGCCGACCCCATCTATACCACCACCCCCACTTTCATTTCAAACTACAACTCCCTCAAAACACTCTCCACTCTCTCTTAGATAATCTTCTACTCTCTTACACTCATTAAGAATAAAAACTCTAGCCTTTTTAATCCAGGGAACAGCCTAAACTCAAGCACCATCAACCCCAACAAGTTAAGGTAAACATCACTTGCACACACACATACACACTTGTACACCATCAAGCTCTACCTTCCATTTCTTTTATACATAGGCCTAGCCTAATCTATTATTTTAAACAGAATTCTTTTGTTATATCAAGGCCTCACTTCCTCCTTTGAAACCCCTACGATCCACCGTTGCATCAAGGTAATTCGTTAAAACCTGAAAACACGCGAAACATCGCGTATCGTCACGATAGTGACCCGACAAACCCCATGGCACCCCAAGTTCATATGAACTTCTACAATACTATATTTTTCAGTAAGTAAATGATACAAAAGCTTTCATTCAACCCACATTGGTCATACACCGTGTTTTGATAAAACTATTCTACCCAAAAACCCGTTTTTAACAAAATACGAAAGTATATAATCTAAGTGCACAAATTATAATATAAATATTTCTGGAAGTTAAATTTACATATTTAAACCCAATAATAAATGTTTATTATTTATAGAATTACTATTTGTATTTTATGAATGGCATAAAGTGTAAAAATTCACTAATTTTTGTAATAATTCTAAAAATTAAGTTGGAGACCTAAGCTACTGAAATATGGGGTTAGCTACATATTATATATCTTATAAAACTTATTGGAAACGGGGAAACCAAGCTAGAGGACTTAATGTAGAAAACCCGGGACTTAACGGACATTTAACGAGACTAACCGAGCTAGATAACAAAATTAGTGAATCTATGAAATTTTAATTAAATAAAACATCCAGTAGACTTAACATATTAACAAAAGCCTAGAAATAAAATCTCATAATATTTAAAATTTATTTCATTAGTAAACAAAAATACAAAAGATATTCACTTGAAAATAGAGAAAATTGATAAAAACGAGCTTAAGAGTAATATAAGTAAACACTCCAGAACATATAAGTTATAATAAGTATATTAAAGTCATATATGATAAATAGTTAACCAAAAATAACCGAAACCCGAAAACCCGTTAAAACCCGAACCGTTAACGTTTAAAACTCCAAAACCGACAAAACAACGCGAGTCCCAAAAATTCCAGTGGCTAATGGTTTATTAATGGCTAAAATAAGTTAAAAACTAAATATTTATAATTATATAGTATTCTAGAGGATTTTACAAATATATAAAATAACTACCAGTATAATAATTAGAAAAATCATAAAATGCACATATAATCGCTAATCTCATGAAATTGATGATGTTAAAGTAGGATTTTACTTACAAATTAAATTAAAAATTAAATTTAATGAAAACCATAGATCAAAACTTACATTACAAACATACCCAAATAGCGATACGATACACGTTTAAAAACACAATAAATAACTCACCAATCCTATAGCCATAACATTAACACTCCAGAGACCAATTATTATTTAAATAAGTTATATTTAAGACAAAACCACCATTTTTACTATTCAACGACCTCAAATAAGAAAGTCTCTAAATATAACTCCATAAAACGCTTAAAACCGAAACAAGCTCTTGAAACTGTTAAGAAAGATCAATTGATATAAAAACTAACTTACTATAGTATCCTAATACACTTAAAACTATAAAGTCATCATAAGTAGTTATAGTGCAAAAATCCCAAACTATAGGGTCAAAAATGTCAATCTAGCAAAGTTGAGGGACCAATCTTACCAACTATTGAAACCTTAATGTTTTGGGACCATATCACACCTATACTAACAATAATAACCTGAACTTATAAGATATCGACCTAACCTTAAGCAAAACTAAAGATACTAACTCAAAGCTCAAAGGCCTAAAATAAGATTTCACTTGTGTAACGTAAAACATCAAACCAAGTAAGACAAATACAAAACATGAGGGTTGGGCTTAATTGATCCCTTAATAAAGGTACTAATTCATTTGAAATAAACATAGGATCCCTCTCGGTCAGTAGCATCCAAACCTTTCAAGTAGTCACGTGATCAACCCACAGGTGAGTCTCATGAACCCCTTTTACTCTAAAACTTTTAGGGTGAAATACATACTCTTTGGTTATTATATTATGGTGAAATACTGCCTACTCTTGTCTCCAAATAGAGCAAAATCATTAACTCCACTAGGAGCCGTGTGATTTGTGGATAGTACTATTTGGGGAATCCCCCGCACATAATGGGCCCTTTATGCAGGAAACCCCCCCCCCCCCATTGAGATTCAATAATCGTTGTGTCACAGATTAGTGCCATTTGTTCATGAATAGCATCTCACATTTAAACCCAACAATATAGTAGTAACAAGTTAGGGGATATTTTAGCACTCGGGCGGGAAAGTTCGGGTCAGGTTTGATTGTGATACATTCTATAGTGCACCTTGAATATTATATTATTGTTATAGTCGCTAACAAATGTATTGAATATTATATTTGTTATGAAAGGTATTGTGTCTTAAACTCATGAGCTCACCAACATTATTTTGACGTATTTTGGGTGTGTATTTTAGGGGAAGATTGAATGACAGGTGTCAAAAGGATAGGTGTCGCCTTAGATGAACCTTTGGAGACTTAGCCACCGCCCTATTCATCTTAGCACAATTAAATTAACATGCTTTTTCGGATATTTAGACAATAAAATTTATGGATATTCTAAATGATGTAATGATTAAGTTTGAATTTGTTTAATTCCGCTACATTGTGATGATATTAGTCAGTCACAACCAGACCCGGTCAATGGGGTGTGACACTAAGTATGACAAATGCTATAGATAAAGTCAATTCGGTAGTTGAACCAGTCAATTCATCTGCCAAACTTCCTGAAACAAATTTCTCCAACTTGAATCTATCTCAAAAACTCCAAGTAATCCCATGACTAAGAATTCATAAAGAGCATTCAGTTAACAATGTCATTGACAACGTAGATGCAGGTGTCAAGACAAGAAGCAGGGTGAATGAAGCAAAGATCTGTTTTTTTTTCATAGTTTCTTTCTCAATGGGAACCAAGAAAAGTTGATGAGGCCTTAAGAGATAACAGCTGGGTAGAAGCTATGTAGGAGGAGCTTCTGTATTTTGCTCGGCAAAAGGTTTGGAAACTATATGCACTTCCAAGGGGGAAGACTGCAATAGGGCCCAAATGGGTTTTCAGAAATAAGAAAAATGACAGGGGCATTGTTATCAAGAAAAAGACTTATGGTACAAGGGTACACATAAGAAGAAGGGATTGATTATGATGAAGTCCTTGCTCCTGTGGCCAGGCTTAAAGCAATTAGAATTTTTCTAGCATTTATTGCCTCCAAAGACTTCAAGGTGTTTTAGATGGATGTCAAGAGTATATTCCTCTATTATTAGATTAATGAAGAAGTTTATGTCTGCCAACCTATAGGCTTCAAAAATCCCAAGTATCCAGATCATGTATGCAAACTTGATAAAGCCCTTTATGGTCTTCATCAAGCCCCAAGGAAATGATATGAGACAGGTCTACCTTTCTCCTGAAGAATGGATACGTCAGAGGATCCATAGATAAAACTCTCTTTATCAAGAAGGTTGATTTGGATATCATGTTAGTACAAGTATATGAGGATGATATCATCTTTAGGTCTACAAATGAGAGTTTGTGCAATGCCTTTGAAAGTCTCATAAAGTCAAAGTTTGAGATGAGTTCAATAGGAGAGCTCGCTTTCTTTCTATGGCTGCAAGTAAAACAAACCTTTGATGGTATCTTCATAAATCAATCTAAGTATGTTTAGGTCATCTTAGTAAGATTTCAAGCTATTGATGCTAAGGCTGCAAAAACCCTAATGTCGAAGACATGTTTATTAACTCCTGATCTTGAGGGGGGAAGTAGTTGATCAGCAACTATATAGAGCCATCATTGGATCTCTCATGTATCTTACAGCCAGCAGACCAAATATCATGTTTGCCACATGCATGTGTTCAAGATTCCAAGCTGGTCCAAAAGTGTCACATCTAATGGCTGCCAAGAGAATTCTGAAGTATCTTAAAGGGAACCTAAGTTAGGATTATGGTACCCTAAGAGTGCTGCATTCAATCTCTATGGATATACAAATAGTGACTATGGTGGATGCAACATCAACAGAAAAGTCCACCTCATGAGGATGTCAATTTCTAGGGGGAAGACTGGTTTATGGCAATGCAAGAAGCAAACCCGTGTCTCCAAATCAACTTTTAAAGTAGAATACATTTGCTGCATCAAGTTTTTGTGCTCAGGTGTTGTGGATCCAAACTCAACTTAGAGACTATGGAGTAACATTCATGAATACTCCAATTCACATTGACAAAAACAGTGCCATCTCCATTACCAACAATCCTGTTCAGCATTCAAATATAAAGCACAATATCAGGTATCATATGATTATAGATTATGCAGAAAAGAAAATCATTAAATTAATTAAAGACCATATAAATAAACAATATGCAGATTTATTCACAAAGGCTGCTGATAAAACTAGATTTAAATATCTTGTATCTACTATTGGAATGATGAACTTTGAATAATTAAATGGCTTAATTAATGATAGCTGATAATCTTATAAAGAAATGCTTCTTTTTATAAAATGGGTAAAGCTATGTATCTGCCGAAATTTGCAAATTAGCAGATAAATAGGTATCTGCCGAATATCAGCATATAACTGGGTATCTGCCGAATTATGCAAGTCAGCATATAACCTGGCAATACAGGGCATCTACTGAATGGGATGATTCGTCAGATAGAATGTTTTCAGCACATGTCTTTGAATGTAGTGGCACTAGAGAAGTTACTTGAAAAGACTACTCCATTATCACTCACCGTCAATTTTAAAGTTATGATGGTAAAACATTTAAAAATTCACATTTTTAAATATTATCCACAACTGTTAAAATTAAATGTTTCCTACCATTGCCATCTTCAATCTTTTTCACAAAGCAAACCCTTAAACCTTCAAACTCTTAAGTCATACCAAACTCAATCAACTCTCAATGGCTGCTCAAACTCAAACTCTAGAATTCAGACCAAATCACAACATCACCGCATCACTTCAACCCATTGGTGATCTATTCTACGGACCCGTGCTTCAATTTCTACGTAATAACGACTATGCTTTTGCAATAACAATAGACCTGGTGATCTGTGAGACACACATTTGAGAATTCTGGAGTACATTTTCCATTCAACGGGAACATGGAACAAAAATCCTTAGCACAACGGTGCAAGGACTGAAGGTCACCATCTCATGTGCCAAAATTCGTCAACATTTGAAGTTGAATGACGTAGATGGTGAATCTTCATTCTCCAAAGAAGTGGTAAGTGCCACATTCAAGGAGATGGGATATGAAGGACCCCTCCCGACGTCCACCTTCTCCAAATCTTAGGTATATCAAAATTGGAGAATCATTATTCATATCTTCCTTCACTACTTATCAAACAAATAGGGAGGATGGGATCAAGTACCATTGGAATTAGCAAGGGCTATCCATTGTCTAGTCACATAACAAAGTTATGATTTTTCAATTTTTTTTTTCAAAACCTTGGTAAAAATGTAACAGTACTGAAAAATTTATGTTTTTTATATACCCAAGATTCATTTAACTGATTTTACAAGAAGAACTGGGTGACAAACTTAAAATGGGAGGAGTTGTTCATGCTTTGGGAACTTTAAACAATGCCATATTTTCTAAGTTCATGGCAACTCCCAAATCTTTTTCTAGGAAGTAAACTCGCATGTTCGCACATATGCTTGAGGTCACTGAGCCTCGAGATAATAGCATGGCTACACCTACCACTGCTGATCCTACATCCTATACATCAATGCCAAAAGCACAAAAACAAAAGCGAACCCCTGCATCTTCTATTGACAGGATGATGGCCCCTAAATCACCTCACCTTAAAAAGACAAGACTGGAAACCAAGGTCCCAGTCAAGTCAAAGGTGTCAGCCATACCTATACAAGGCTCAAAGAAGAAGGTTTCTCTTTCTTCTTCTGAGCAGTCCCGCACCCAAGCTATAGCCCTCAATCGAAGTCCCAACACTCCATTGAGCAAACCAAAAGGGATACCCACATCACTGAGACAAGTTCTGAAGAAGAAGTCTCATTACGAACTAGTTCACATCCCGGACCATTTGACTTAGCTCCTCAATCTCCCATACACATATCTACTACCTAAGATGATGATGTTCTTACTACACCTTAGCATGATCCATTATCTTCCCCTTTCCACACAGTACAGACAGTAGGGATTGATGTGTTTGTAGAAACATCTAACCCACATCCTTTATCCCAAGAGATTGATCCTAAGGAGGAAAGGATCAATGTGGAAAACGTTGTCTCTACTACTGGTCCAAGACCTCAATCACTGCAACTCACCTTCAAAATGTCTCCTTTGAGACATTCCTTGAGGAGAGGAATCCAGGGTGCCAAGAAACCACATTAGGTGGTGAGGGTGTAGAGCCTCGGCATCTGACCTCATCTCCTAAAGATTCCACATCTGTGGTTGAGGGAAGTATGAAATAAATTCATGAATTGATAGCCCCTAACCTTGAGCTTGCTCAAAAACTGAATGCTTTACAAGCTGAGAATGCAAGGCTTCAAGGTTATGCTAAAAGAGCCACAGTTCTCAAATTTGAGAACTATGTGCTGAAATCTTTGGCGGATAGAGTATTTGAGTTAGAAACACAACTCAGAACTCTCCAACAACAAGCTGCAAGAGTTACCATTCTTAAAAAACAACTCACAACTCTTCAGCAAGCTACAGTAAAGGCAATGGATCTTGAACACAAAGTATAACAACTTCAAGAGACCATTGACCTTCAATAATCCATCATTGTTAGTCTTCAACTCTCAGCACCACAAGAACCTTCGGATGTACCTTCCTCTACACGCTTAGTGTCATCTGGAATCTCAGATGATGCTACCAAAAAAGGAAAGATGAGCCTAAGAAAGCTAAAGATATTCTTCAGAGATTGCCTACCCAAGTTGTACATGCTACATAGCCAATCTCTTTCTCCGCCAAGTGGACTGACCAATGTGAGCCTCTATCAGAAGATGAAGTTAAAATGAATGAGCTTCTCGATAGGTATCGCTATGATAGTTCGAAAGAGAAGGAGATAGAAGCTAGAAGAGTGATGAAGAGGATGAACCAAAAGGTCCAACTTGGGAAGAAGAGATTAGCCATGATGAAAAGATCCAGCATCTCTTCCTTGCTCTCTCTAAAAAGAAAGAGTTCTGATGAGTAATCATTAAAGAGAGAGCTCGTTCCTAGACTTGAAGCCTCTCCCAAGGTATCTGATGAAGAAGAAGCACCATTAATAAAAGTGTTATTGAAAGGTACGAAAGAGCTGAATAAATCAGTTGTTGATGCAACTGTTGAAAGCAATAGACAAGAGGCTTCTTCAGCAGATGAATCCTCAGGAAGAAGGGTGGTTTACACAAGAGGCACCTAGACCATGGAAGATGATATGGAAAGGTATGGGGTGACTCTTGAAGCTGAAACCAGCCTAACTTGATAAACAACAAAAGGACACACCTAAGTCTAAACTCAAAAAATCAACTATGGTGATATTTGATCAACCGGTGGTTGAAGCTGAAACCCTAGTTAACTCTGAGGTGAATGTGGAAACTGATGGCCCAGAAGTCACTAAGGATGCTAAGAGAGCTCAGACAACTACCGATGATCCCAAGTCAGCTGGTGAGGCATCAGGTGTAACCATCAGACCTTCAGTAGTCAGACCTACTGAAATCTCTACCCTTGATAAAGTTAAGAGACCTAGGACTGCTGAAGAGGAAATTGAAATTAAGTCATATAAATCAAAGGCTGATGACTAACAAGGTGGAGTTGTTCTCATAAAATGTTGAAAGAGAAGTTATAGAACTAAAGGCAAGCAGATCTCAAGAGTCCTCTGTTCAGAAGAACATCATTGCACTGATCAAAAGTGCAAAGGAATCGAGAGCTACAAGAACTGCAACAAAAGAATTCAACCTTAGTGGTGAACCCAGTAGAACAACATCAAAAGCTCCACCTAAACCATTGGCCAAAGTTGTCAAGAAGGTGTCATCTAAGTCATCCAGGGCATCTGTCAAAAGCACCCAAAGAATAGATACTCAACAGGCTTCAACAACTGCAACTGCCAAATCCAAACCCATGATCTCCATTGAGAAGAGAGAAAAAAAGGATCAAGAAAAATGTCTACTTTCAGCTCAACTTGAGTTGAAAGGATTCAATTTTGATAAAGTCATGGAGTGGAGCACTGCTAAGATAAAATATAAATTAATAGATGCAACTCATGCCGAGATAGAGAAATAGCTGAGTCAATTAGAAGAAAGAGGGCTGCATCATAAAAGAAACAAGGAGAAAATAGTGAACAGGAGTTCAGGGACAAACAACAAATAAAGATGTTCCTCAAGTATTATGGTTCTCTGGTAGACAATTAGGACCAATGAGTATGTCAATTCTTGATCTGAATATCATGGGAAACAAACAAAAGATTATAGCTGGAGAGCTCTCAAAATTTTAAAAATCCAAAGAGTAATGGGAAACATAACATGTCAAGCCAAAAACTATGACTCAAAGATCTTCCCTTCTGTCGACTGAGCCTCCAGCATACCCTGACTCAACAACCTCTGATGATAGTCAACCCATCTCCTCAATCTTTGTAAAGAATAATAAATCATCAAAGAAAGTTGTAAAAGCAAGGATTATTAATCCAAAAGTAGAGAAGGTACTCAAAGGAACAAAGATGTCGGCTGCAGGGTATCTTGCTCAGATGGAGAAGTTTTCTTTCAAGAGGGAATATGGAGAGATCATGTACTATGACCATGAAAATGAAGTACTTGAATACCCCTTGACATTCTAGAGCAAATTACTGAGTATTTCAGCATCTTTAGGTGTAAAATGACAAATCCAAGATGTTGTTGCATAAAGTACTAACCTTAGTCAAGTCTGATGTTGGTGAAGAGATTCTTGAAACCCCACTATCAGCATATAATCCCATAGTGGAGTGGGAATATGATCAGAAGAAAAATACTTACTTCATAACCAGATCAGCAACTGGTAGAATGGCTTACTCAAGGAATTAACTGGTTTGCTTCAACCGATTTGAGATAGCTGATTTAACCAGGCTAATACTAAGGAATTCGAGCAATGATTATGAGGCAAGGGAAGTGGAAAAATTACTGATGAGAATCTACAAATCTCATCTAGATAAATCAAAGCAGGCTTTAGAATAAAGGAAAAAGAAACCAAAGTTTGAAGCTGCTGAAACCATTCCATGTGCTTAACCAAGCAACCGACCACAATCACCTCTTACCTACTCAAGCCACTGATCATGGTTCTCCACAAGTCCAACAAGCTTCTTAAACAGCTAAAAGCCCTACCCAGAGCCAATCTGATGATTCAGCAGAATAAGTGATCGAACAAATCAAAATCTTTCTTTCTATCTGAACTGAAGGTTCTGAAGCTTAGCCTTGAAGATTTTCTATGGCTGCCATTCTAAAAATGAAATTTGGAAACAAGGCTGAGCAAAGGGAAGAATAAAAAGTTTTGCATGTAAGTCCACTGAGCATTCATGACCCAATTACACATTGGAGCTACAATTTCTCAACCAACACCTTTAGTTTAACATATTATAAGAACCTAGCCTTTATGGATTACAATATCAAGTGAAAAGCAAAAACTCAAATCATACGAGAAATACAAGGATGGGAGAACTCCAAGATGAATGATAAAGATCTCATCACGTGAAAGCTTAGAGTTGCCACGCCAGAAGATTAAGTTCTCATGCAAGAACATCTGCATAGTATATATAGATGTTTTTCTTTCTTATTTCATGATGTGTGTTCATTTGTAAGAGTGCTCTGAGGCTAAGAGAGCAGAGAGTGGTGTGATAGGCCACCAGAGGGGAGCTCACCTCGGGTGGATCGAGCTTAAACGATGTATACTCCTTTGGTATTGTAATCATTTGATTAATAATATTCGATTGAGTTTGTTTAATGTTCTTTGATATCACACAAGCACACATCCGACTTAATTTGATTATCAAGTGAAACAATATGTGAAATCGATCGTGATGAGGACTTTACATTTGGTATCTGAGCAAGGTGTTGCTCTTGATACATGGATTTTCATTTCGCAATCATCTGTATTAGGATGTTAAACATGGAGGTTGAAGATCTAAAAGGTTTAGATCGAGTTTGGACCAGTTTCGAAGGAAAAGAAGGTGAAACCGAGGGTGAACACACATGAAATCGGCTTTGTTACATCATTACTCTTGGTATCTTTTAATTTTGGTGGAATACGAAGATTTAAGACCGTAACAACGATTCAAACTCATAAAAGTCGATTTTGGTCGAAGTTTTCGTGGGAGTAACTGCATCGTGCGAGAACTTTGCAGAAATAACCGTATTTTGCGAAAACTTTTTCATGAGAGAACTTTTCACGAGAAAACTTTTCCATGCGAAAACTTTCATGAGAGAACTTCCATGCAAGAACTTTCATGCGAAAACTTTTCCATGAGAGAACTTTTCATGAGAAAACTTTTCCATGAGAAAACTTTTTCATGAGAAAACTTTTCAAGTTCAAGATTCTATATCTACAACATTTGATTCGAGTCGTTCGTGAATTAAAACTTGACAATGTGGGCTTATCTTATCTTACTGATGGGGATAATGATCGAACAGATTAATTAAGTGAAGAATCAAGATTGTTTGGTATTCTTACTAGATGATCTAGTTCATCGTCACAGAATCCTATAATTGGATTGAAGAATTGGGTTCTTCGGGAATCCAAAATGGAAGTTGGACCTCTTTGTCATATGCCTAATACATTTTAAGTTGTAAGTAATCAAAATAGAACAATTTAATCTTGATTCAGACATGATATCCTTTATGAAGCTATACATTAGGAGAAGGTTACAACTAAGGGGGAAGACTAAAGTGAAAGATACCCAAGGATCAGATAATTCATGAAGATGAGTGACTGAAGTCAATCATAACTTGATATCATAATCCATAGGGGGAAATTGTAAGGACCTAGCCTTTATGGATTACAATATCAAATGAAAAACAAAAACTCAAATCATACGAGAAATACAAAGATGCGAGAACTCCAAGATGAATGATAAAGATCTCATCAAGCGAAAATTTGAAGTTGTCGCGCGAGAACATCAAGTTCTCATGCGAGAACATCTGCATAGTATATATAGGTCTATTTCCTTTGTATTTCATGATGTGTGTTCATTTTATAAGAGTGCTCTAAGGGTGAGAGAGTAGAGAGTTCTGTGATAGGCCACCCGAGGGGAGCTCACCTCGAGTGGATCAAGCTTAAACGATGTATACCCCTTTGGTATTGCAATCATTTGATTAATACTATTCGATTGAGTTTGTTTAATGTTCGTTGATATCACACAGGCACACATCTGTCTTAATTTGATTATCAAGTGCAACAATATATGGAATCGATCATGATGAGGACTTTACACATATGCTGGTGCTGGAAAACTTGAAGTCAAAGAGTATGATCTTTTCTGACTATCTCGGCACAACATGAAGGAACTGGTGAATCTACCTCTTGACAACCCTCAAGAGATAGAAGAGGACACATGTATGAACTGTTGTTGACTAGAATGCTTGAAGGATGAAGAAGTTTTGGTAACATCATCCTAAGGGGAATTTGTTGATCAATAAAGAGGATGAAGCTACTATAAACTTAGAAATTCAGCACTAGCCTCTATCAGTCGAATTCTACCAAGTGTTGAACTGTCTGGCGATCAACATATGCTGAATGTTTGTCGATCAGCATACGCTGAACAACTGCCGATCAGCACTCTATCGAAGAGCTACCGATAAACTGCTACCGATCAGCAATGAACTTCATGAGTTGTTGATCAAAAGTTATACAAGACAAGACTGTCTATTCCGACAGCTGCTGTGTTCTGTCTTTTGGAGACAACATAGTACTAAAGCTGCCTAACTCTAATATGTCGATTGTCTGTTTTGTTGTACATTCTAAACATAGAATAGTTTATTTTTATTGTTTAAATTTTATAGTATAAAGTCCTCACACTTATATAGTTAAGGGAAGCTTTTCAATCCACTTGGTTTATCTGTCAATTGTATCATTTGTACTCAAACGATTAATCAATTGAATACTTTGAAAGAATTACTTGTGCATTTACCATTCCTCAAAGTATTTATGTTTTCTTAGTAAGTAGTTAACTTAAATTCCGTATTTGTTAATTACTAATCAAAAAAAAGTTCTTGTTAATGTAAACCAACCAATCCAACAACGTGTCAATTTGAAAATAAAAAAATGTATTGTTAGTTTCAAAAAAAATCCCTAAGGGTTTAAGTTTAAAATTATAGAAAAAAAATAGGTTTTTAGTTACTTTGGAGAATTAGAAAATTATTATAATAATCTTAAAAAAATCTACAACTTCACTATTCATCATCATTTTTATTTATTATATATGATGGGATAGCCCGCGCGAGATGGGAGATGTCATCAAGGCTCTTTTATCGATCTGCCTTAAACATTAATTATATTGAGTATAATTATCTCTATTTTTATAACTATATAAATATTTAGTAATTATACACTCAAATATTAAATAAGATAATACTTAATTTAAATAGTATTTAGTTATAAAAAGATAAAAAGAAAATATAAATTTAAATGTTGTCACACATCCGCTTTAATGGAATCACAGAGATGAGACATACGAGATTATCATAAAGCATTAGGTATATATTTGAGAAACTATTATGATACCTCAAACAACAAATCATGATGTAACCTGACACGAGTTCGAAGAATTATATGTCAAAGTTTGTCAATAACCTAAATAATGAATGTCTAAACAAGGTAATACGGCAAACACTTGCAAACCAAAAATAAGTTTAGAAACAAACAACCATAGAACATATATAAAAGTAACCAAATATTAAAAGTCTTGATGTTTAAAGTTGAAAACATGTTAAAAAAATCTTCAAGAAAAGTCTCTAAAGCCTTTAAAACCTAATTCTAACTTCATGCATTGTTGTTACCCAAAAAGAAATACTTAAATGTCAACACATAGTGTGTAAGTTTGCGGGTTTAAATACAAAACTTGTGTTGTGTTTTTATAAGTAGGGCCTTTGTGTGTAAGTTATATGCAAGAAGAATTTTCAGTGCACATATTGAGCTCACAATCAAACCTAATGATGAGTCATACATAGTTTTTTGGATTATATTCACCCCAGGTTTCGCATCTTGACTAACGTCAGTTACATCTAGCATACCAACGTAAAAAGGTGGGGGTTTCAACCAAACAGTACTACCAATACCTCTCCATTGGCTCCAACCTGGATTTAAATGATTGTGAAATAATTAGAATCGCACATAAAATTTATCATGCATTACCAACAACATAATCATTTGCGGACCTATGTTGTTAGGTTGGGGGCAACCGCCTACCCTACAATTTTTTTAATGTTATATATACATAAAAATTCCCACCACCCTGAATAAAGATTTACAATCGTCCCTCGGTGCCCTTAATTTCTAGGATATAAATTAATCAAACAAGAAAAGAAAAAGGTAAAAATACCATTGCCGAAGGTTTTTTCCTCCGTCACAAAAGTGTTGTTGTGACACCTGGCATTTTCAGGTCATTTTCAAGTCCTTCACCAACTAACACGAACATCATTACATAATCTGTTGGACTCAACAATTGCATTAAAAGGATAATGCTTACCATAATCAAACATAATGTGTTCTAACATCCAAATAATCATTAAATAACACATTAGTATCATTAACATTCATAACATACACTAATTTAGTTTAAATTTCTTTTTCAGATTTGTAGATAAAAGGAATTTTTGCTAAGTGTTCACGGCGGATGAAGAAAGTCTACAGTGGATGACAATCTATGAGCAGCGGATGAAGAATGAAGTCCTAAGTGTAGACAGCGGATGAACAAGCATACACAGCGGATGACCAATGTCCACAGCTGATGAATAATCCACTGTGGATGTTTATTCACAACGGATGACAACTAACAAGACAAACATTCAAACAAGTGTTCACAGCGGACAACATCCAAGACACAGCGGACAACATCAGCGGATAGCTCATTTATCATCCGCACCGGACAGTTTGTCATCCACAGCGGACGATCAACATTCACAGCGGACAACTTATAGACTTAAGATTATTTATGTAATTCTGTTTTACATAAGGGTATTTTAGTAACTGTACATAGCTTTTTGTATAGGCTATAAATAGCAGTATATCATAATCCTTTGTAAGTTTTTGAACGATCAATACAAACAAGCATTTTAATATTCTTCTGAGCACTTAATCACTAGCAATCAAACAATCATACACACACACTGATGTCATATCTTTATTTATGGGTTTTCGTACCATGATTATTGATTGTTGAATACAATATAACAATCTGTTGTTATATGTGTTGAGAGATTTGAAAAGATCCTTGGGGAATCCATCTTTTTATGTTCTTGTTCACAAGTTCATAATCAGCTTGTTTGGATTTCAACATAATCATTCATGCATGCATTTAAATAGAGTTTAATTATGTACATCAATTATTGTATGAACATTCACATAACAATAAATAGAGTTCATAATCACAAGATTTGTCCCAGAACATTGGTGATTTATAAAAATAATAATCTAGACACATATATTTTGTGTGAAATAATATGTTATATGATTTCATGCTTAAATGGTAAAGTTTGATTTAAAATTATGAAATTTTGAACATTTACATGTTATTATGTGATTTTGGTTTTTATAAATTATTGTTATAAACTTACTATAAATCAATAGATTGAACATAATTTTATTAATTTGGAGTTTAAATAATATGACTTGAAAGTACTAGCATTTGGTTTAGAAACCTGTACACGGAGCACTTGAACAAATTTTATTTAATTTTAGTGGAGTTAAAAATTATAAATAAAAAAATAATAAACAACCCCCCCCCCCCCCCCCCCAAAACCCTAGCCCCCTCCACCAGTCGGCCGTGACATCAAAACCCCCCACCCCTTTTTCACTTTTGATCTTGTTTCTAGTAATCGAATGTGGAATTCAACGTTTAGTGCAACAAGAAAGCTTTAGTAACCGATTATTTGTGATTCCAAGTAAGTATATTGATGATTTCATCTCCTTTTCTTATATGCAATCTAAAGTGAGTCTTCACGACCCCTCTTTACGTAATTTTCTTTTCAGGATGAGAAACATGCAGAACATACACTTTTGATTTAGTATTACTATTATATAACTTATTTACTATAGTGCAAACATATCACAAAAGTCCTTAAATGTCGCATCGTTAGTAACAAGCTAGCGAGATAATCTTGAGTAGTACTATTAGGTCTGACAAACCCCACAATGAAGATCGAATGGGTGTAATATTGGCCTAACATTTAGCCACTGTTTGTGATAGACGTGGAAAAAGATAAACAATAATCAGACAGACAGCCTTGGTTTAGAAACTCTAAGTAACATGAAAATTGGCTAGCTACCCATTGATATACATTTTTTTACTTTATCATTTGAACATTTCAAACACATTATTTGTTATTAAACATGTGAACTTATGTCGACACATTTAGAATATTTCTCATGTCGACTCTTAAGGGATAAGACTTGCATTTAGAGTCTCATGCTTTCACCAAACATTTGAACTACTTTATTTACATTTCTTACTATTTTTGGCAGCCATGTTTTGTGCATTCGCCATAATCTTGGTAGCGAAGCTCCATCTATGAGAGCAAACGACTACCTCTACTCTATTGCTTCATTCGCAATAGCTTGCGGGAGCATGTAGACGAATTGTGTCATACTCCTCTCTGATGCAAACATAGAATAGATTTACCTATTCCTAGTTTGCTTGGCTTAATATAAACTTCTATTATAAGTGGTCTGCATACGTAATGGCTAAGAAACCTAGGAGAAATTGCAGTGGCCAGAGAGGCGACAGAATGGGGGAAGGGGTTTGTGGCGACAGTGACTGCCTTATCTTAAAAAGAACATATTTCTTTTACTTAGCTCTAAAAAAACAAAACCTTATTTTTTTCATTCATCCGGTGTGACGTATCGATTCAAACTCGTTAAAGGAATACGTTACTAATAATAAACAAGGGGTTTTAGATGATTATTCCCTGGATGCAAGATGTTTAAGATCGTTATTGCCAATAGCAAATAGCAGTTGCATGTTGTGGCTAAGCACGACTTGCTTGTGTTTCATGGTGAGATAATAGTTAATTTGTTGGTGGCTACCAAACGTGGGTTTGCCATGACTTTCAAACATGGTATGATGAAGAACATAGTGGTTTCAAACAGTGGTTTAGCCTTTGAGACTTGATTTTGAGAGCAATTTTGTGTTGATAGTGTATTATAGAATAAGAGAAAAAATAGAAAGGAAAATTGATTGATTCTATTTGTTTCCAAAACATCTTGTACATCATATATATACACTACATAACATGTAACCGATTCTATAGTGAATGTAAGATACAATGGTATATAATGTCAGTAATAATGTCTATAATGATTATAATTTATTACATATATATAATTACGTAATTTTAATTTTTAGTAAAATATTATGGTGATATGTGTATAATTACATAAATTCTACTATGGGCAGGATTGGTTAGCCTAGTAATTGACTTTGAATACTTAAGACAAAATTTAAATTATGATCTCACCTTATTAAAAATCAATATGTTTCTTCTATATGATTTTAAACATCACCGGCTTTGATGGTACGTATTTCAAGTTCTTCCACAGATCGAAAGGAAACAAAGAAGTAAATTTTGAGTTATTCATATTTGATTTATTTTCGAATGAACCAAAGTAACCAATAAATCTTATATGCGGCAGAGGTAATTAACTTAGAGTCCTAGACTTGTATTACCTTACTTATCATATTACACTTCATATATACAACTATTTACACACACACTAGTTGTTATTAATTTTAAAGCTAGTTGGTTGGGAATATGAAGGAGAAAGAGTTGGTAAAGTAGGGATATACATTTTAGGACCAAATATCATTATCGTACCTATATCCTACAAACAAAACAACACAGGTATCGCTGTTGATTTTTGCATGAACTTTGGTATCGGTGATTATCAATACCAGCGAGGAGGTAATACAGCATTAAAACCCAATATAATTGATGAGATAGCCTCATAGTCAGGCTAAGGCCTAACATATTAGGCCCACTACAAGATAACTCACTTCTAAGTTCTAACAATCCTAAAGATAGCCAAGGGTCATTAGGAAGCCCAAGTAAGCCTCAATAAATAGGAGTTCTTTTCCATCAACTTAGGGGCTGTTTGATTACCGCTGACTCAGTAAGATCTGACTGAGTCAGAAGCTGACCCAGTTAGAAGTTCTGACTGAGTCTGAAACTAACTGAAACTTGGCTGTTTGATTCAGCATCTGACTGACTCTGCTGAATGATAAAAATAACACACGGTCACACTATCTCAACATAGCCCCATACGGATCCTCCATAACCCACCATTTCAACCCATAAAAACCCCAATTTCATCTAAAACCACACACACCCCACTCTATCCCTTCATCATCTTCTTCCCCAAAATCTTATCTTCTTCTTCCTCTGTAACACCACCAACAATGGCCTTCATCTCCGCCGCAGCCACCGCTGCAACTTCATTCTCATAACCCACAACCTCATCACCACCACCATCATCATCTTCTTCCCCTTTTCACCCTCACAAAACCCTCAACCAAAAGGTTACCTTGTGAAGAAAAGAGAAAAGGGGGTCAGCAGGCGGAGTCGCGAGGTGCAGCAGCGGAGAGGAAGGGATCTCGGAGGTACGCGAGGTGCAGCAGCGGACCTGGTCAGTGATTTTATTGTAGAGGACCGGGTCAGTGGTAACCGACGGGTCAGTGGCCGAGATTGATATAACAAACGGGCTGACCAGCTGACCGAGTCAGCCAGTCAGTGGTCAGCTCGGATCAAACACCCCCTTAATCAGTTCATCTTTCTAACCTCTTACTATATATGTCTCTTGTGTTTACACACTAGTATGCATGAAGAGATCCCAATCTAGCCAATGATGATGTGATTCTTAATGAGAGTCATCTCCTCCCATAACATTGCTACACTATACTTCACCCAACATATTAATTAGTAGGAACATTATCTTAGCTCTACTACGTAAAAGAAGGTTAGAAGTGGCGAGATTAGAACCAAAAAGATGTAAACTAAGACTATTAGAACATTAAGACGGACCTGAACGAGTTTCTCTCTTTCCAACACTACGACTCGACTCCATAAACTTTGAGGATATATAGACTTTGGAAGCAACAAGTGGCCCATCCATGAGACCGCACACAAAACGCACTTCGTGTTCACCACTCATTCGACTTAATCTGTGTTTTTCGTTTGTTATGATGAAATCTAGATCTTTTTTCTTTAGACAAGGCTAACATAGAATAAAAGGAGAACCCAAATTTTCTCGTTCCTTCTCGTCACCCCAGTTCCATCGTCCTCTAGAGTGATCTAAAGACATGTCACTACTATCTGAGCGATCGAAAGAAATACCTGTGAGTAAGCAATTCATGATGAGCAACTGCTCCTTCGTTGTCCGAAATCCACTCAAAAAACACCTGACGATGCCGAAAAGCCATCATCTTCCTCTCCATGGAAACCAATAAATCTAAAATCGACCCAAGCAGTTAAATAAAATTCAAATGATAAATAGAAAACATCATCCAGACATATGACCATTTTCTATATCCACTTAAATAATAATCTTAATTGCTTAAATATTAATTGTTCCTTTAATTACTAGACCTGCTTTCTAACGATAGCTAGTGAATGAAACTTACGGCTCTAAGACCCAATATTCGAATACCTTAATTGCACTACGATGAAGTACCAACTTGTGAATAAAGTGCTACAACAAACCACTCATTTCAGGTAGCTAAGCCCATAATTAAAAGAACAGAATATGCTATAGACACACATAAACCTCTTAATAATTTTAAAAGTTAAACTTAAAACCGTTTATTTGTCTTTAAGAAGAAGTAGCTTGATTACGTAAGCCTACTAACAACTTATTAATAAACAAGAAATATCCTAACAAAGATTCTAGTTCTTTATTTAAACACAAATCAAAGTTAGTGCATTTATTTATAAAGTTGTATCTTTGATTTATCATTCGTCTTTTCAAGTGAAAGAAGCTTACATCTAATAAGCTAATAGGTTACAAATCTGTGAATAACTCTATCTTTTGATCAAAGTCACACAAATCATTAATCATAAAAAGAATTTATAAACACACACATCATATTAAAAGGATTAGAAGATTTGATTTCACTAAAATTATTCACATATTCAAATAGTAAAAACAATATTCATGGTTTCATAGAAAATTTGCATAACATAGATGACAAAAGATTAACCAGACATCTCTAAAGAAAGGGCTAAAGAAGATGGTCTAGACTGGCCATTAGGCTAGGTTAACAAGATAAAAATAAGAAAAGCAAACCCAAAATAACAAAAACTTCAATCTTAAACATGTCTTCAAAAGCAATCTTTAATCTTCAAACATGACCTAGACTTAGACCTCCTCTCTTGGTATTATGATCAGGCTCTTGTTGCATGGTGGCAGCAACCTTTTAAATAGTCGAAATTAAGGTTTCAGTATCACCACGTCATACAGGTCGTTTAGGACAGATGTGCCATTTCATTTAACTTTTATGTGGTTTTAACTTTCCATAATTTTGGTCAAAAACACATAGTTGTATGGGTCGTTTAGGGTAGGCATCCCATATAAGTCTTTTAATGGGCTGTTTGATAATATCTGAACAGTTTGGGCCATTGAGCACACTACAAGAAAATGGGTCTATAGCAACGAAAATATGACACCTTATAGCAACGACATGTCGTCGCTATAGCTAATTTTTACCTATAGCGACGACATGTCGTCGCTATAGAGTTCGTTCGTAAAAGTTAGTTGTAATAGACTGATATGTCGTCGGGATAGAGGTCGTCGGCATAACTTTTTCTATAGGAACGACAAATCGTTCCTATAAGTGTCGTGGTTTCTGATTTTATCGAATAAAAAAAATAAAAAAAATAAGATCAATAGCGACGACATGTCGTCGCTATAGGTGTTTTTTAATTTTTTTAAAAAAAGGAAGACACCTATAGCGACGACATGTCGTCGCTATAGGTATTTTTTAATTTTTTTTAAAAAAAGGAAAATACTTTATAGCGACGACATGTCGTCGCTATTGATCTTATTTTTTTTTTATTTTTTTATTTTTATGCAGAACCTTATTTTTTTAAAAAATTTAACAAACATATAATCAAGAAAAATTCAATACAAGTTTAACAAACTAATAATTCATACAACTTCAAATATAAGTTTAACAACAGATAATTCATACAATTAGTTTAAAATTCAACAAAATCTAACAAAAATACTAACGCTAATGACCACCAGGTGGTCGTTGCTGCTGCCAGTAGCGCATCATTTCCATCTGCTCTTGAAGTAATCGTTGCATTCTTGTATTTGTTGTTGTTGTTGTTGTTGGATTGTGTTGTTGTTGTTGTATAGTTTCTTGATTTTGTTGTTGTAGTTGTCTAAGTTCTGCAACTTCATCATGCAAATGTTGTGTTGGAGGAGGTTGCGAGCTACAAAAATCAGGGGTGGGATGTCTCACCACGCGACCAACACCCCGTATATGTCCTCGCCTTTGACCTAAGGCACGCTCAATGCATTGAATCTCATCAACAGCAGATGAGTCTCCACCGATCTCGCTAGAGGATCTCACATACTCCTCTTGAATTCTTTCCTGCATTAAACATATTGAATATTTGTCAAACGGGTCATTTTGACCAAAACACACTTAAACATACTAGAATCACACAAGAGTTAGTTCAAACGGTCATTTTCACCCAAACACATTTAAGCATACTAGAATCGATCAAAAGCTAGTTCAAACGGGTCATTTTGACCCAAACACACTTAAACATACTAGAATCACACAAGAGTTAGTTCAAACGAGTCATTTTGACCCAAACACACTTAAACATACTAGAATCAATCAAAAGTTAGTTCAAACGAGTCATTTTGACCCAAACACACTTAAACATACTAGAATCACACAAAAGTTAGTTCAAATGGGTCATTTTGACCCAAACACACTTAAACATATTAGAATCAATCAAAAGTTAGTTCAAATGAGTCATTTTGGCGCACCACACTTAAACATACTAGAATCACACAAGAATTAGTTCAAAAGGGTCATTTTCACCCAAACACATTTAAGCATACTAGAATCGATCAAAAGCTAGTTCAAACGGGTCATGTCGACCCAAACATACTAGAATCACACAAGAGTTAGTTCAAACGGGTCATTTTCACCCAAACACATTTAAGCATACTAGAATCAATCAAAAGCTAGTTCAAACGGGTCATTCTGAACCAAACACACTTAAACATACTAGAATCACACAAAAGTTAGTTCAAATGGGTCATTTTGACCCAAACACACTTAAACTTACCCAGTCCGATTCTGCAGTTGCATTCACCCATCCCGTGCCTTCTCTGAAATGCATCTTTTGAAAGAGATCAATCGGTCCACTCCCTGTGAATAATAAAATTCTAAGAAATGCATCTTCCGACAGTTAATACTTATTTTTATAATAACAATTATACTTTTACCTCCATATGTCTCTTCTGTGCATATGATTGGCTCCCATGGAAACTCGGATAGCGTTGTTTACCTCTGTTTATTTGTTGCCTCAGATCGGCTCCTATAAGCAGGATCTAAGAACAACTCATTAATCACCTGAGCCCATGCTTGCGGGTCAGTTCCCTCAGGAGGACAAGTTAACGCTGTTTCCACGTCATCATAACCAGCCACATCATCAAAATATGTGTCGGATTCCCTCCATCTAGCAAGGTCAAAATATTCCTACAAAACATGTAATTAGAAAACATGTAATACTTATATGATTAAAATATGATAAAAACACAACATTGTATACTTACAAAAAGTGTGGGATATATGGCTCTCTTAAACTCATCGGGAACAGCTTGCCAACTGGGATAATGGAAAGGACAACCTTACTAATCTCATTAGAGATTAACCTTATAAAATCCGAGCTGTTTTCTCCAACAAACTTATATTGCCCCCCTTGCTTTCAACTTCGATCGGTAGTGGTTGGCCTTTGTTTTGCTCAAATTTTTTAAATAATTTAATGTTTTTTCCTTTGATCTTCTTTTTCTCGCGGGTTGTGCTACATTAATATATGCAATTGAAAAGTTAGGAAACATAGATTATGTCAACATAAATATGTATTTTTAACTTTAACAAATAACTTACAAGACTCGCAACCTGTTGGGATCCTATTTGGATCCCCATGCGGAGGTAGATCCCCGCCATACCACCATGTCCTCGAGCAATATATGTTGACATGCTTCAACAAAAATAGACAATAAAACATGGAAATACAACTTTATCAATTAACATATACACAAAGATGTACTAACATTACACTTACATATACATACATACAAGCATAATCACAATACATAATCACTTACAAGTATACAAACATACAAATATACAGCATACCTACATACACAATTGCAAAATACAAACATACTTACATACAAGTATACAACATACTTACATACACACTTACAAGTATACAAAAAACATACAAGTATACAACATACTTACATACACAATTACAAAAAACAAACATATAATATACTAATGAACAAACATATAAACATAAATACATACAAACATTCACATACAAAATTACATAATTACATACATATAAACATATACATAAACAACTAAATACATCAAACCATATAATATAAATTAACACATATAAAAATACATACAAACTTAAAACCATGAAAATATATAGTGGCATTTCATCAAACACTTGGTGTGCATAACCTAATCTACCATCAAACTTACATACACTAACATATATATACACTTTTACAATCATACAAACCTAATCACAAATATATTCACTAAACAACACTTAAATCATAAGCTTTAAACGAATTTCATACCTTCAAATCTTCAAATCCTTTAATTTCAAGCTTTAAACTTTAATCCCACCTAAAACATAAAATTTAGATAAAACTTATAAAAACAAGATTATATAACTTCATTATAGTAAAATAACATCATCCTTACCTTCAAACACTTCAATTTCATACCAAATACGCATATAAACCGAGATGAAAATCGTGAGAAAAATTGGGTTTTTTTGGGTGAAAAAAGGGCAGAAGGTCTGAAATACGATTTAAAGGGTCTGCACTCTATAGCGACGACATGTCGTCCCTATAGAGTAAAAAAAGTCGTCCCTATAGAGTCAAAATTAAAAAAAATTAAAAAAAACCTGTTCCGACGACATGTCGTCGGCACAGAGAAATTATTTTTTTATATTTTTATCTATCCCGACGACATGTCGTCGGGAAAAGTCGATTTTAATTTTTTTTTTTAAATCTGTAATTTGAGGTAGGAAAAATAAAAAATTAAATAACCTCACCTATGGCGACGACATGTCGTCGGCATAAGTATTTTCATAAATCCCGCGTATTATTTTGAAGCCCGCCAACTCTATACCGACGACAAGTCGTCGGTATAGAGTTTGACCAGTCAAAAATACCTATTACTATATAGCGACGACATGTCGTCGCTATAGACCAAAACTATACCAGCGACGTATGTCGTCGCTATAGATGTCGTCGGGACAGAGCTAAATTGTTGTAGTGGAGTCCTCCCACCTAACTAGTCGACAAATGAAATTTTAAACACAACCTAAATCATCTTTCATAACTATAATAACATGCCCTCAAATCTACAACTTACAGTCATACATATCCTATAGAAGTACTCTAACTTTCAAATCATAGGTAGTGACACCAATCAAACAGATATAAATTGCAGTAAAGAATAATAATATCTATAAACACATAGCAAAACATATTAATATGTGCAAATCCAACATGCCATTTGCAACAGGACCTTTATTATATACACACCCGTAAAATCTAAACCGACAACCTTCAACTTTCCCAATCGTATGAATAATGATGTTAAAAAACTCTTACAGCTTCAAATTCGAAAGATTCTTCTTCAAAATCAAATATCTTTCTTCTTTTCATCCCCAAAACCTGAACAATCATATAGAAGAAAAAAGTGTTTAGAGCTGGCAAACTTCCAACCAACTAGTTTTGGATTCTTTTTGGGAATTTTGTTGGTTTTTCTTTAAATTTCCTTTTATTAGAATTGTATCCTTTAGACCAACCACCTTCCTCAACCATATTAACCAAGGCTGGTCCAACCATGCTTTTGACGATTGATTTGTCACCTTCTTGAGCCCTTAAAGTTTCTTCAGTTTGAAGATGGCTTCTAAGTTTAACCAAGAAAGTTCTTTCTTATTATGTACATCTTTTGTTAAAATCTTTCCGAGATAGGGGCGCTTTGTCAATCGCACTAGATACGGAGATCAATTGATACATATTTTATATTATGATATGCAAATTGCCAGTGTATACACAATAGTTCATTATACTGTTTCATGAGAAGTTTGTAATTAACTATCTTATAGTTGTTAAAACTACTAAAAGGAACTTCATACTAGAAGCATCTCTACATGTACTTGGATCCTAGGAATCCATATTTATTTTGTAGATTCAATGTTATGATACACACATCAAAGTGGGAATTAGACACACTGTTTAGAATATAGCCACGACGTATGTAGTCACCACTCTCCTGTTTGATCTCTTTCTTTTTGCTCTAAAGTTTCATCCTCAATGAATTCAGACATAGTTGTAGTCAGAACATACATTAATTCTAAGGAGTGTAAAGAAAAGCATCTTCTTTTTTGATATATGAAGTGTTTCTCTTTGGATTTCTCCAACTCGTTGGCTTGCTTATCATGTCCCTCGTAAAATTCCCCTCTCATCATCACAAAATACTTTAACTTTTTTATGTTTTTGGATTTCATATTTATCTTTATAGCTTTATGAATCCTATATAGAATTTGCATTCAAATTAAAATATCTTATGGCGATACGAAATCTATAATCGGATAAGATACAAAGTTTTTTCAGAGAACAAGTAAGGATATTTTAATAATTGATTTGTTATAGATCTTAAAAATCAACCTATTTAAATCCTTTGTATGTGGTTGAACCATTACACTAAAGCGTTCAACTATGTGTTAAAAAACATGAAAAATGAAGGTTATAACTGTCAAATGATAACACTTACATGGCAATTACTTCCAAAGAAACTTCATTAGTGGTGATATAGTTTTTTTTAATGGCAAATTTGCGACATTGTTTCGGAGGATTAATGTTATCTTAATCGGGCCCACCTATCCATTTTCTTGCCGGGACCGCACCCCCAGCCCCTAGAAGAAAACCCATTGCTAAGAAAATCCTATGTCTTAACTCTAAGCATTTTGCTCAAAGTGAGACTTGAACCCATAACCTCCCATATTATATGTGCAAGACCGGTTAAGGGATGGTCAATACAATCAGTCTCACAATAAGGAGAGTGTTAGAACACTTAACAGATCAAATGGAGAACCGGGTTTATGTAAATGATACTAAGAATACAAGTAAATGAGACAGAACTAAAAACAAGAACAAGATAAGTATGGTTTTCAAGAATGTTGTATATTGCTCTTAAATTCTTTGACAAGTGTTACAAAGCATAAAAAGAAATACAAGGACCTGAGATACTTTATACTACATCCTACAGCTGGCCATACTTTGAAGGCCAGCTGGAAACATTAACCTAGACAACAAGATCAATGTAAAGTCAAAAGCAAATTGCCTTTTGACTAGTGACTATGACATGTCATAGCTCATATCCTAATATATTATAAAAGGATAAAAGGTACAAAGTAGGAAGTTACAGACTCAAGACTATAATCTACAGTTTACTAAAGCATGGACCTTTCACCAACTTGTATAAGTTGGTGAGTGATGTCTGTCGTTGGTAACATGCAAAAACTGAAATAAACTATAGCTAGGATAAGTCGGGAATCGAACCAGAGGAGGATTGTGGAAAGTGTTGTTATGAAAAGTACTCTTTAATGATTACTGAAATGGAAAATCCATTTGTTTGTTTGGTTGATTAACTAGAAATTACTAAAAACAAAGTTGTAAGCAATGGGAGAAACAAAGGTTCCTCCGGATTTCCGATTCTTAGTTAAACCCTAATGATATGATTGATAAAACACTTACATAGACATAAGTGTTGACCCAATTATGATTGTGACATCCACAGACTAAGTACTCTGATTAGTACCTAACGAGAGGTTATCAAATGAATATCAATTACAATTACCAACCCTAATCCCCAATTCAAATATATCCTAATTACTAGAACTCTCGGGAATTGAATGAATAAAAATTAGAATTCAATAAAAGTTAATCGGTTACAATCAGATAATCAATCAAGAGGTGAAAAGCATCGAATGCTTAGATCACCAAGTTTATAACAATCAAACACATCAAAGTTGTTTAACTTACAAGAACCCTCCACCCGGAGGAAACCTAAGGAGTTTAGCCGCTCATCGTAAACATGGAATCGAAAAAAACTTGGATTGAAGATGAACACATGATCGAATTGATGTTCGGGTGTGAAATCGTGATGATTTGTGATGAAGAACCTTGACTTCGTGCCCCAAACTATGTTCCCTCGTTCATCTGAGAATGAATCCCCTAATTCATAAAGCAAAACAAAACCTAATATCCCCAGCATACAACTAGCGCATTATTTTTCGTCAATGGAACCGTAAGCTACGGTTTGGTAACCGTAAGCTACGGTTCCCACCTTCTGAACAAATATTTTCAGAACCTCTCAACCGTAACCTATGGTTGATGAACCATAGGCTACGGTCGCGTTCCTATCTTTAATATTTCAACTCACAATTAACTTTCACAAAATGACTAACAAGTCCCTCAACTTTGTTGCTTCTTATTCTCACATATTCAACTATAATCAACTTTCCATTAACTGCCAAACGGCCCTTGGACTTCACTCTTTTTCGTGCCTTACACTCTCACATGATTTCATCAACCGAACGCGTACCAAAACCACTCCAAAAGCTGCAAATACCATTCCAGCGCATTCCGCTCCATCTCTAACCATCGTAACTTCCCCGATTTACGCGTTTAACCTGCAAAACACCAATAACTCGTAGTTAACTCATTCAAGGCAAGTAAACACATAAAACACGCATAAAACTCACAATTAACGCACATTAAAGCTCGGGTTTCACCCTCTCCATCAGTGAGTCATCAGAGTTGCAATGGAAAGTAAGTCAGCTTTATGAAAAAGTAGACCAGAGAAAGCATGTTCTCACTGTCTTCGGAAGAAATCAGTCTTTACTTCATTGGCTTCGGAAGACTTTGTCTTTGAAGCTTCGAAAGACTTCATCTTTGGCTTTGGAAGATTTACACTTAGAATAATTTCTATGATGAGTGTAAAACTTCTGAAGTAACTTCTACCTTATACATCAGTGCATGCATCCAAGAAGCTCCTTGATTGTTTTGGCTTCTTTGGTTGCATCAGCCTTCTAATATAACCTTACAAACTCCCCCTAGGCAGATGCTACTAAAACAGAAAAGTTATTCAGATGTTGACAGTCCTCATTAGGATTAAGACAGTACCTTTCTTCATTATCTGGTCAGGATCCCTCAGACTCTCATAATATCTTTTCATGTCATGGAGATCATGTAGATGAAGATCAAGCATGTCTTGGCAGAAATAGACATCTTGACCTCCTTGATTTCTAATGACATACCACCTGTATGGATTAGCAGCAAAAGTCCAGGACAATATGGGTCTTCCAGTTGCAAGAGGCTCTACTTGAGTTTGAGTTAGTTGAGCAACCTCTTCTTGCACTACCTCAGGATGCTCTAACTCACCCTGAGGTGTAGAGGTGGATGCCTTGGTCTTCTTCTTATAAACACTCTTTATGGCCATCCTTTTCCTCCTCTTTGAAGTCTTTAACTAAGAGGACTAGTCTTCAGCACTAGGTTGTTCTACTGTGTCTCTCTTAGTTGGGTTCATTTCTATTACAAGTTTAGAAGGAGAGTGAAGAGAACCCTATTATGGATCAGAAGATGAAGTTGGCTGAGATGCAGCTTTAGGTCCAGGTTGTGTTGTCTCAGGGGGTTCAACCTTTACCTCAACTTCAGGTTGACTTGGACTTGGTGGAGAATGCAAGTCAACAAGCTCTCCCTTTTTAATCTTCTACTTGATTACTCTGATATGCTCATCCATAGTGGATAGAGACATTGGACCAAGCCTCCTTCTAGAGAATCCATACAACTTCAAGAAGCTTATCATCCTTTGTCTATTAGTAGACTTCTTTTGGCTTTTTTGGATGATGGCTCTTGACTTTGCAGCTTCTTTCTTTAGTTTTCTCTTAGCAGCCTTTTGTTCCTTGATGACTTGTTGCTCCAGCTGCTTGAGATACTCAAATTCAACATACTCATATAATAAGGGGTGTAGATGGCTGATAGAGACCTGTGGCACTCAGGTAGCTAATCATGTTTTGTCTATCAGCTTCCTTGTCTACTTGAGGTTGTTCAGTTGCCACAGCTCTTTCTCAGGACTTTCTTGAACTGGAGAGAGGGTAGGAGCATGCTTGTAGAGCCTTTTCTGTCTCCTTTCTTCCATGTTTTGAGGAGCAATGCTGCATCCTCTTCCTCCTTCCTCTCCTTGGACAATTCCTTATCAGCCAGTTCATTCAGTTCATCAAAGGGGAGAGAGAGTAGTTCATCCACATTGTAGTTTTTGGTCCTCAAGTAGTTTATCCTGGCTGCCCTCAACTCATCATCCTGAGTATTTGGCCTGGGGGCAGCCCTGATGGCAGCTTCTATGAAGCCTGGTGACCCTCTTGAACTTTCTCCCCTTACCTTCCTCTTCCTCTCCTTTTCCTCCTCCTTAATCTCCTCAGAAGTCAGTTTCCTTTTCCCTTTGTCACTCATAGGCCTTGGTGACTCAGGGTGGAGAGAGCTTTGGCCTTCGTTGCATGATTTAGCAGTCAAGCTCTGGCCGGAGAGGGGTTGTGAAGCACCTTCACCAGCTAGTGCCACACTGAGGGTAATGGGTGCTAAAGGAGTTCCTGTCTTAAGGTTCATAGGTTCAACTTTTGGGCCTTCAGTCAAGGCTTCCCCTTTGAAACTAATCTTAAGCTCCACCTCAACATCCAGTTGACAAAAAATCTCACCTGCTAGCCTCTGTCTATATAGTCTTGACCTCAGCTTGAATTCTTCTAGCACCCTTTCTTGAATCCTATCTGCTAACCTTATAACTTGTCTGTTTTGACTTGGATTGACAAGTGGAAGATCAATCATATGGATGCTCTTATAGAAGCTCAGGTTGAAAAAGTTGAAAATTTCCTGTTGACCCTAAGATCTAGAGATGACTAGAGCTCTTCTATCAGTGTCAAACCTACATCCCATGATTGGATTCTCAGAGTGAGGAGATGGGGTAGGCATAGCTCTGGGAATATCCTCCTCAAACAAACTTTGTATGAGTGAGTCCACATCCATGTAGACTTGAGGAGGTTGTTGAGTATGAGCCTTTGCAAGTAAGGGTGGTGAATCCTCAAAGTCCATACTCTGTGAAGAACTCCTAGGTTCTGTGATTGTTGGACTTTCTCCCCCTTTTGGTAGCATCACCTTCTTTCATAAGTGAGCTTGGGGTTGGGTCTGTCACATCCACAGGTTCTTGTGGACCTGGTTGAGTTCTCCTGAGTGGTCTCTCAGCTAACTTTCCCTTAAGATCGGTGATCTCAAGTTGCTGGTCATTGACCCTCCTTTGTAAGTTAGTCACCTGAGATTCCAGGTGACTTATCTTTGAGACTAAATAGGTGCATGTTTTTGTCAGTTTTTGCACCTTTAGTTTCAGACTCCCCTCATCTTCATCAAAAGAAACATGGAGGGATGAGAGAATAGGACCAAGGTCTTCTTTCATATCACCAGTACTTTGTTCTTGGCTGTTGGATTTCCCCTGCACGATGACAGCTTCAAGTGAAGTGTCAATAGGCTGGGTTGTCATGGTTGAGGTCTTAATGATGTAGTCACTTGCTAAAGTGAGAGCCTCTTCCATATGGACCTCCTGAGCAGACTCAGGAAGATCCACCTTAGTAGTAGGTGGATGATGTGGGCTAGACATGGAAGAAATAAGAGTACTCATCTCTCCTTAAGCAGGGGTGGAGAAGAGAGACTCATGATACTTACTGAAGCCCATGTCTTCATCATCATAGAATTCAAGGTTTAGGATTGGTTTGTTTAAATCAAGAGGCTGGGGATGGTATCTGTCCCCTGAAGGTTGTTCACTAGAGTTTTGAGACTCTAAGTGAAGGCTTAAGGCTTGGGGGGTTGTGAGCTCATCAGGCTGAGCATGAGGAACCTCAACACTGATCATTGGTGAGATGGGAGTGGTTTGCTCCTAAGGAGAAGTAGGAGCTCCAGTGTCTACTTCCTCCTGTATGGGTGATGATATAGGGGCATGCACAAACTGAGTAGCATGTGCAGGGGTTCATTGGATTTTCTTTGGTAGGTGAAGGTTATTTATGGCTGTATAGGTGGTTAGGAAGTAGAAGGTGTGGGTTCAATACTAGCTGGTGCTGCTAGATTATCACCTTGATCAATGAGCTCTAACATTTTTTTGGGACAAGGGCTGTTTCTACCCCTAAGAAGCCAGCAGTTGGCTTTCTCATAGTCTTAAAGATGCCGGGCTTTATCTATCCCATTTGAAAACCCAAGCCTTGGTCTTGGGCTTATCAAAGTGATTTGAAGACAATGTAATAGTAAGTGATCCTATGTTCAAGCTTTGAGGATCATTAGCTGTTGTTGATGAAGAACTTTCAGTCACTTGGTCTTCCTTCATCTTCCACACCATATTTGGAAGATTAGACTTGACCTTTAACACTTTAGAAGTTTTGACAACTTTAGAAGTTTTGGAGACTGGACCTTCAGAAGATCTTGCTTTCAATGTAGCAGGCTTCAGTACTTCGGAAGCATTCCTTTCTTCTGAGATCAATTTTTCTTCCGAAGGAAAGTTTTCAGTTGTCTTCTTTTTCAGCTTGGAGCTTCTGAAGGGAAAAGATTTTCTGCCAAAGCTAGTTTTCTTTCTACTTCTCAGAAGTTTTCTCTTTGATCATATGAATAGTACTTTTAGGATTGTAGATGCAATCCTTAGCAAGATGAGAAGTACTACCACACATGATGCAATCCATTTGCTTCCTTCTGAAAGTCTTCTTTTGAGAGAAAGACTGAACTTGATCACTTTCCACCTCCATCTTCATCTTCACAAATGATGCAGCAAGCTTCTTAGGGTGAGACTTGCTCTTAGAACTAGATAGTTCAGGCTGTGTAGCAGTGATGCACAGCTGGTCAGCCTTATTCTCTTTGCTGGAGTGAGTTGGACATGAACTAGAACTCCTGGTACTAGAGTTCATAGTTGAGTCTTCAGCCTTCACCACTTCAAATCCTGTAGAGATAAACACTTATTTCTGCTTAGAGTTGAAAGTGGCCTTGATCTCTTAAGCCTTCTTTGATTTCCTTTTGGCTTTCCTGATCAAGTTCTTCCTCTGAGACTTGGTCATCCTAGATTTTTTTCTCTCCTCAGGAAAATAGTGACCCTTCTTAGGATGATCTTTTTCACTCTTCTCAGAATCATCCTACACTATCTCTTCTTCATCCTCTTCATCTATGGGGTCTATGAGGGGAAGCTCATCTTCACAAGTTCCACACCTTGGAGATCTTACAGACAACAGAGTGTGTGGAGGGGCTATCACAGTAGATCCCATTCCCTGCTTATTCTGATAACAAACTTTTGCATGCAAGGATGAGGATATCATGTTCTTGAAGGTCTTTTCTTCAAGAACACATTTTTCTGCCCTGGCTTTGCTGATCACAAGCTCAGCCTGGCATTCAGTTAACTTAGTGATAAGATCTTTGATCTGAGTCCTGTAATTGGTGTGTTCATGCTTAAGAGTTGAAATGGTTTTCTTTAAATCTTCTATTTTAAGTTTGTAATCATTTTCAACTCTTTTGAATCAGCTTTTAAAATGTTTAAAGACTCAATATCAGTTCTCATCTCTAAGTTATAGGACCTATATCTGTTAACTTTAGCAATACATTCAGGTGTACAAAGATGTTCCAATACCTTGGCTTCTTCATGATCGGCCATCAGTGCTTGGTTTGGAGATGCATACTCAACCTGAAAGCTCCAGTCAAAGCCTTCTTCTTCAACAGCAATTGCAGCTTGTTGCTTGGGCTTCTCATTCTGGGGAGCTCCATCAGTGTAGTTTGGTCTGGTTTGTGCTTAGCCACCACTTGTTCTTGGTTCCTTGCACTCTCTAGCAAAGTGTCCTATTTGGTTACAGTTGTAACACTTCACTTTGCTTTTGTCCATCCTAAACTTTCCACTGGTTGCATTGCTAGGAAACTTTCTCCCTGTCCTCTTGTAAAACTTCAGGGCTCTGTGAGTGAGAAGAGCCATCTGTTGGACTATTTCCATGTACTCCAGATCATCTAGATAGATACAATCCAGGTCTTCAAAGGTAAAGAGAAAGTTTCCTGTGGTTTCATCAGTAGACACAAAGGCTTGTGAAGAGCTTGTCTCTTGGAATAGGCTTCCTTGGATGTAGCTCTCTCTTGGTGTCTCCGGGAAGGAGATGAAAGGACCTTTTTGTGAGTTATCAAGGTAGCAGATGAGACGATATTGTGGTTCTCTACAATCCTTTTCAACCACATGAAGGGCTGAACTCTGCTGATTGTTGGAGTTACCAGATGGATTTTGCATTTTCATCTCAATCTAGTAGCCATTGAGGATACCATACAACTCAGTGAAAGTAAGGGTCTTGAGGTTCTCAGTCCTCTTAATGACCACACAATAGTGTGTCCATTGTCTGGGAAGAGAGAACATGAACTTCCTCATAATGTCCCTGTTCTCAAGAGTTACTCCAACATCCATTAGAGTATCCACAATCTCAACATACCTGAAGTATTGTTGAGTCATGGCTTCACCTATCTTGAAGGTGAAGTTCTCAAACTGCTGCTTCAAAAGGTCCTTCTTGTTCTCTTTTTCTTTATTTGACCCCTCATACATAAGCTTCAGTGCATCCCATAGTTGCTTGGCAGTCTTACACTTCTTGAAGCCTCTGCAGATAGAGTTTGAAAGAGCAGTTTGGAGGGCGGTCATGGCCTTCTGATCTATGTCTATCTTCTTCAAGTCTTTTTCAGAATAATCAGTCACTTCCTTTGGTATCATACCACCGCCACCAGCAGCTAAAGAGGTGGATGGTACATAAGGTCCATAGACAACAGATCCCCACATCCTGAAGTCTTGAGACTTGATGAAGCCTTCCATTCTTTGGCACCAAGTATCAAAGTCATCAGGAGTGGTCAGTGGAGACTTTGTCATAGTACCGGTTTCCATATCAGCCTTTGTGATAGGTGCCATTTGAGTTTTTAAGTTGTTTATGAAACTAAAGGGATTTAAGATGGTGAGATCTTACAATCAAGAGCCTAGAAAAGCTCTGATACCAATTGCAGGACCGGTTAAAAGATGGTCAATACAATCAGTCTCACAATAAGGAAAGTGTTAGAACACTTAACAGATCAAATAAGGAACCGGGTTTATGTAAATGATACTAAGAACACAAGTAAATAAGATAGAACTAAGAACAAGAACAAGATAAGTATGGTTTTCAAGAATGTTGTCTATTGCTCTCAAGTTCTTTTACAAGTGTTACAAAGCATAAAAAAAATACAAGGACCTGATACTTTATACTACTTCCTACTGTTAGGACTAGATATTTTGTATAGGTTTAGATGATTTGTAATCTCTTGTAATGAAGATCTAAAATTCTTTATCATTATGTAATGCAAGATATATATGTTAACCTAAATATTATTTGTGTTGATTTTATGTAATTGCAGGAAACAACATACTTGGTCAATTTGGAAAATTGACAAAGTGCAAGAACTCCTGCAGATGAAGAATTTGTTCTTCCGTAGATGTTCTGCGGAGCTTAAATGACCAAGTCAAACATACATCCGTAGATCTCCTGCGGAAGCACAATAACATCTACTGAAAAACAAGTCAGATCAAGTTACTGCTGCTGCTGCGGAAGAAGGAAGTTTGCTCAGGATGTTCAAGAACAAAGTTCAACTCCTACAGAAGGCTTACTCCTACGGAAGAACAAAATACTTGTATGATCTCATATCATCAAGTACGCAACATAAAGTCAACAAGTCAACCTGTCAGAATGACATCATCAAGTCAACGACCACAGAAGACTCTATTTATGTCAAGCAAAAATTCCACGTCACATCAAGAATATTCCTTTTGTAAAGTGAATCCTTCTGCCTATAAAGATAAGGCATGGGTGCACTCATTTAGGAATAGATATACATCATAGGAATAGAAATATCATAGGAACAGATATACATCATAGCAAGAGATAAACATAGAGATCATAAACAGATTGAGAGAGAGATTGAGAGAGATATCGATATACAAATAGAGATTCATATTCTTAGCAATGATATCACTCAATCAATCAATCAATATATCAAAACACCAAGAACACCAAGAACATAATAGCAATCATCAAATCTTTAAAGCAGCAACATCATTGTAATCAATTCATTGTGAATGAAAATCAATTGAAACAATCTTTTGTTGCATTGTTTATTCTGTTTTCAAGTTGTTTCATCTATTCTTTGTCGATTTCAATTTCATAAACAATTAATTAAACAACAAGTATTGATAATTCCGCGATCTTTATTTGTTAAATCAAACTGATAATTCATGCTTCAATCCTTGGATTCACAGGTGGTATCAGAGCCTCGTGCTCATTGATCTAGATTAATTGATCTATCAGTTTGATTATTTTAATTAGTTGTTAATTTTTAATTTGGTGTAATTGGTGAAAATCATCAAAACCTTGTTATATCGATCATTAATCACTGTTCCATTGCTTGATTAATTTCAATTTGCATCAGAATCGGTTTTGATTCATGGATTTGTGTTATTGTGCGATATCGTAAGGCTGTTCAAGCAAGTTTGAACAAAACCCATCATCATTTAACATCTTAATTTCAAATCATCAGTGAATTTATTGAGCGATTTGACTAATTTTGACCACAACTTCTTATTTAATTAAGAGTGTCTTATTAATTAGTCCATTCACAACAGAAGTCATTAATTCTAAGGAATTTTTGTCTTAGTTGATTATCAATATTATCAGTGATTTGTTATTGCTGTGTGAGTGTGTCTGCATTGCATTTACTTTTCACATTCATAGAGTATTAGATCTGTTGATAATTTTGATAATTAACAAAGTTAATTAAAATGAGCAATTCAGCGGTTGGAGCTTATCAACCTCCAAAGTTGGAGAATAAATCTGAGTTTAAAACTTGGAAAATCAGATTCAGAAACCACGTTAACTATACAGATTCTGACTTATGGGTGTCCATTACTGAAGGTCCTTACATTCCACCTGCTTTAAGACCTAATTTAAAGACAACAATCAGCCCATAAGTTTGAAAAATCTGTCTCCTGATGATGCCAAGAAAGCCAAAATCAACATTAAGGCCTATAGTATGCTTGCTATGGCTTACCTAAAGACCTCTTGATCAGGTGTGAAGCATACAAAACAGCAAACTCATTATGGAAAATTCTTCACACTTTGTGTGAAGGTAGTGATGAGATCAGAAGCATCAGGAAGGATACTCTTCGTTCACAGTATGAGACTTTTCATCATATTGTGGGTGAATCTGTTCCTCAACAACTCCACAGATACATGCAACTTAGTACTGAGATGAATATCTTTGAGTTGAAGTATAGCAATGAGGAGTTGAACAAAAAGATGCTCCACTCATTGCCAGAGAGTTGGACTCAAACTGTGTCTATGTTCAAGAATACTCTTCATCTAAAGGCAATTGGGTTGGACACTTTCGTTGCAAAGGTGGAAGCTTTGGAGTTAGATGAGAAAAAAAAGAAACAAGAGTGTAAAAGCATCAATAGCACCATACCAATTCAAAGAAACAAAGGGTGCTGGAAGTGCTTTTATTTCCAATCGTGATGAAGGAAGCTCTTGTGTTGAGAGTGATGATGAAGAAGAAGCTGGTTTCTATGCAGCAAAGTCTTCTAAATCTAACTTTCAAAGCAGTTCTAACAACAAGAAAAAAGGGAAAACGGATGATTCAAATGCTAAAGCAGCAAAGGGATTTTCACCCAGCAAAAGCAACACCAAATCTAAACGAATCACTGTGGTTCTAGAATCAGAAGAACAAAAAGCAGCATTTACAGCATTCAGTTCAAGCTTTCAAGCCTACTTGGGTAGTACTCTGACTCCTGCTCACATCTGCCAACAAGACCTAGAAGAGCTTCATCCTGATGAAGTTGAAGAATGACAAATGGCCATGATTGCTTACAGAGCCAAGATGTACATGAGAAGGAACAAGGGTCTATCTGTAGCAGGGAGAACAACCAAGATTGGTGTTGACAAATCAAAAGTGAGGTGTTACAAATGCAATTTGTATGGTCACTTCTCAAGGGAATGCAACAACAATCAGCAATCAACAACAGACACAACAAGCACATCAAAGAAGCTTCAAGCAACCTCAGCTTACAAACTCATCCCCACCAGCCACAAGTTCTGCAACAGGTACCAGTAATTCTAAAGAAACTGGTTTGATTATTTTGCAGGATGGTACTTGTGACTGGAGCATGTATGAGAAGGAAGTCCAGGAGGAGAATCAAGCATTGATGGCAAACCTAGAGAACAAAGTTCCACCCATGGCAAGAGAGGTAAGTGATAGGTTATGTTCACCAACATGTGTTGAAGAGGTAGAAAGATACAGGGTCCATGCTCAACAATTGGCTGATAAAGTCAAAGAAACGATGATTTTGAATGAATCTCATGTAAGAGAACATAAATTATATCAGGTCAAAATCACTTCTTTACAAAAAGATTTGGATAAACTTGTTTCTGAAAATTATAATTTGAAATCACAAGTTGAGCATTTGACCACCTCTTTAACAAAATCAATGTCTGATCATGCATCTACTGAAGTAAAACTTTAGAAGTTCCAATTATCATCACATCAATATGAGAAACTGTTAAATTATCATATTGAATCAAAGAACATGTATGGGTTGGGATTTAATGCTATTGCACCACCAGTGAATAATAACTACACCACCCTACTTGAGTCCATGACCAATAGTCTGTCAAATCATTTTGTATCTAGCACCAAAACTGAATCAAAAGTTGAAAATAATGAAGTGGTAAATGGTGAAGATACTAAAATCAATGAAACTTATTCATCTGAATCAGAATTTTCAAAACAAAATGAATCAAAATTTGACTTTGATGACTGTGATGATTTGGATGAGGTTGATGAGCCTAATGAATAAGAATATGCTGGTTTGGGTAAGGGTAAAAATATGGTAATTGAACCTATAATTCCCAAAGTCCTTGAAGAGCTCAAGCTACCTTATCCTCCCAAACAAAGAAATTTGTTGAAGACCATCTACACAAGAATTGGTCAGCTAAATAAAGGAATTCAGGAGCTAAACAAAAAGCACAAAAGTCAGTCAGCAAAAAGAACTACAGAGGAAGAAGAGAAAAACATTTCAGTAGAACACCTGCGGAAGAAGAAGACTGGTTCTCACACATCCGTAGAAAAGCAAAAGAAAAATGTTGTTCCAAAGGCAACATCCGTAGAAGATCTACGGAAGAAGCAATCATCTGAATCAAAACAGTCATCCGTAGAAGATTTATGGAAGAAGAAATCATCTGTTGAATCACAAACTGTCAAGAAAGTCAAGAAACAACAAAGAGTTATGAATCCTCAGCAACAAGAAGAAGATCCTTCAGCTGTAAAGATTGAAAGAGAATTGAAAAAGAAGCAGAAGAAGACAGTGGAGTCTGAGAGTGAAGTTGAAGACAAATACTACAAATGGTGTAACATGTATAACCACAACACAATAGACTGTTACTTCAGCAGTTACTACTCCATATGCAACATGAACAATCACATGACAGCTGATTGTTACTTCAACAAGCACTGTGCTATTTACAACAAGAAGAACCATTCTACTCAAGAATTCTACTTCAACAAAAAGAACAAAACTAAAGTGCCAAAGAAGCAACAATCTGAGAATGCTGAATCAGACTCACAATCTTCTGAGAATGAAGAATCAAAGGTGCAAAAGCAAAAGAAGCAACAACCAAAACAAAAGGTGCCAAAGGTAAAGAAGCCAACATCTGCTGTTGATCAAGCAAAGAAGAAGAAGGAGAAACAACATCCTCAAAGCAAGACACCTCATAAGAAGGTAGTGTTACAGGAAGATGAAGCTTTCTTTGATCACTTTAAAAAGGGTAATCATGTACCTTAATCAAAGACAAAAGATGCTGAAACTTTTTCTAACAAAATGTCATCTTCAAGTTTGAAGACAAAGGTAATCAAAGAAGAAGTGACAAAGGAAGTGACCGTGAAACAAGATCAAAGTGCTTCAAGTTCATCTTCAACAGAATCATCCTCACCCCATGAATCAATTGAGTGTAAAAATAATCTTGAGACATCTAGGCTCATTCATGATAGAGTAACAATTCTAGATAACAATGGCAAGCCCAAGACCATTAAGGCTTGGGCTCCACTTTCTAATTGATTTCATTATTTTGCAGGAACATCCATAGAGGACTGACAACAAGTGGTATGTTGACAGTGGTTGTTCCAGGCATATGACAGGAAACTATTCTCTCCTCCATGATTTTAAACATAAAAATGCTTCATATGTGGCATTTGGTGGAGATAAGAAGGGAGATAAAATTGTTGGTGAAGGAATGGTAACAAATGGTGTACTCAAATTTGAGAAAGTTAACTTCTGTGAAAATTTACAATTCAACTTGTTAAGTGTATCTCAAATTTGTGATCAAAATTATACCACTTTATTTGATAACACTTATTGTTATATTCTTAAGCCAGGTTTTCAAATTCCAGCAGATTGGATCCTTCTTATAGCAACAAAAAAAAAGCAACACATATATTTTGGATATGAACAACACCTCTATGACAAGCAATGAAACCTGCCTAATTTCTAAGTCATCAGAAGATGAAGCTCAACTGTGGCATAAAAGAATGGTTCATTCAAACATGAAGAACATGAATAAGTTGGTCAAAAATGACTTAGTCATTGGCCTTCCTAAGAAAGAATTTTACTATTCTAATCATTGTTTATCTTGTTATAAAGAAAAACAACATAGGGTGTCATATAAGTCCAAAACAATCAACACAAACACAAAACCACTTAAATTGCTGCATATGGATCTTTTTGGTCCAACCAATGTGTTGAGCATTGGTAAAAGGCAATATTGTTTGATGATTATTGATGATTTCATTAGATTCACATGGGTCTTGTTCTTAAAACATAAAAGTGAAACATGAGAAACACTAATGGAGTTTATCACTAAGATTAAAAATCAACTTGATTTAAATATCAAAATCATAAGAAGTGATAATGGATCTGAATTTGTTAATCATATTTTAGATTCCTTTTGTAGGAACAAAGGCATTGCTAGACAATTTAGTTCACCAAGAACTCCATAAAAAATAGAGTTACTGAAAGAAGAAATAGAACTCTAATTGAAGCAGCAAGAACAATGCTAGCTGATTCACAGTTACCAATAACATTCTGGGCAGAAGCAGTGAATACAACATGTAATGTTCAAAGCAGAACTTTGATTGTCAAAGAACATAATAAAACACCTTATGAACTTTTGTTTAAAAGAAAACCTTTTATAGGTTATCTTAGAGCTTTTGGGTGTCATGTGTCTATTTTAAACATCAAATATCAATTAGGAAAGTTCGATGAAAAAGCCTATGATGGTTTCTTTGTTGGTTACTCATCAATATCTAAATCATATAGAGTCTACATTCCTCATCATAACATTGTGAAGAAAACACCTAATGTATCTTTTGATTAATCCTTATTTCCAAAATCTGTAAAACGATCATCTTGGTTATTTGATATAGATGCATTAACAAACTCATTTGGCACTAGTTATTTGAATGTTACAGGTCCTGTGGATACTTGTTATCCTTATGTACCTCCAAGTTTGAGTGAAGTTCCACTGACTGCTAATCCTCCAAAATTATTTCATTCACACACTTCAAGTGTTGCTGATCCAGGACCTTCATCTCAAAAAAGCAATGACAATTCTGATGGACATGGAAATTCAACTTCAGCAGAAGTTAGCAATGCTTCCGTAGAGGTTCCTTCTACATCCGTAGATGTTCCATCTACTTCCAGAGATGACGCATTTTCTTCAACTGATGTTTCCAATTCATCAGAAAACATTCCAACAACATTCACATCTGCAGATCAACAAACTACAACATCCCTAGTTATTCCTGTAACTGTTGCGAAAGTTATACCTACGTCTGCAGAAACACAAAATCATGAAGATGGATTACATTCAGCATCAGAAAACCAAAATGATGAGAATGTTGACCATTTTGTTGATTTCCCATCTCAGCTAGATCCATCTCCATCAACTAACATCACCAACTTGGAATCATCTATTCCAGTTAAATCAATACCAACAACAATAAATCATAATTATTATCCAATAGAAAACATTATTGGTGATCTTAATGAAAGAACCACAAGAAGTCAAGGGGGAACTACCAATATTTGTCTATTCTCCTTTTTTCTTTCACAAGTGGTTCCACCCAACATAACTGCAGCATTGAAAGACAACAGCTGGATTGAAGCAATGCAAGAAGAGCTTCAGCAATTCAGAAAGCAAAAAGTTTGGAATCTAGTTGATCTTCCTGAAGTCTAATATCCAATTGGTACAAGGTGGCTTTTCAAGAACAAACTAGATGACAGATGTATCATCATCAGAAACAAAGCAAGGCTGATAGCATAAGGCTATACTCAAGAAGAAGGGATAGATTATGATGAAGTCTTTGCCCCAGTTACAAGGATTGAAGCTATTAGAATCTTCCTAGCCTATGCTTCACATAAGAAGTTCACAGTTTACCAAATGGATGTAAAATGTGCCTTTTTATATGGTAAAATTGATGAAGAAGTCTATGTTGCCCAAGCACCCGGCATTGAAGATCCTGATTACCCACATAGGGTATACAAGCTTGACAAAGCTTTGTATGGTCTTCATCAGGCACCAAAAAAGTGGTATGAAACATTATCATCTTTCCTGCTCAAGCATGGTTTCAAAAGGGGAACTATTGATCAGACTCTCTTCTTTAAACATGACCATCAAGACCTCTTGGTTGTCCAAATCTATGTGGATGATATCATCTTTGGGTTAACAAACATAAGATTATGTCAAGACTTTGAATCTTTGATGAAATCTAAGTTTCAAATGAGTTCCATGGGAGAATTAACATTCTTCCTTGGTTTGCAAGTTCATCAGAAACCAGATAGCATTTTCATCAATCAGGAAAAGTATGTGAATCAAATCTTAAAGAAGTACAACCTTGCTGCGTCTTCTTCATGCAAAACACCAGCATCAACAATAGATAAGATTGTACCTGATCCTAGATGGAAGTCAGTTGATCAAAGATTATATAGATCTATGATAGGATCATTAATTTACTTAACTGTCAGCTGTGTCTGTGCTAGGTACCAATCAGATCCAAAGGAGTCACATCTAAATGCAGTTAAGAGGATATTCAGATACCTCAAAGGGAAGCCAGCTCTTGGACTTTGGTATCCCAAAGAAGGAGATTTCAAACTCTACTCATACTCTGACAGTGACTTTGGAGGCTGCAACAACAATAGAAAATCAACAACTGGTGGTTGTCAATTAATAGGACCAAGACTAGTTTCATGGTTGTGCAAAAAGCAAACAAATGTTTCAGTATCCACAGCTGAGGCTGAGTACATTACTACTTCAGCCGGTTGCTCTCAAGTTTTGTGGTTGCAAAACAAACTACTTGATTATGGTTACAATTTTCTTCAGACACCAATTCACATAGATAACTCAGCTGCTATGTTCATCACTGCTAATCCGATGCAACATAGTAAAACAAAACATATTGAAATCAGATATCATTTTTTGAGAAACTGCTCAGAAAAAGGTTTAATCAATTTGATCAAAGTGGATACAACAAATCAACTTGCTAATTTATTCACTAAAGCCTTTGATTTAGTTAGATTTAATTTCTTGATTGAGTCTTTAGGCATAGTCAACTTAGCTTAGTCTTCATTACAAAGAAAAGCATGTTCTGTCTGTCAAATTCATTATATGAAAAAGCCAAAACATTTATAAAACATATAAAAATCCAAAATATTGTTTTATTAATATGATTTTCTTGAAAAAACCTTTTATATTATGAGAAATAATAGTACACTATACCTTTGTTTACTTTCATGTTTTTAACACAAACAATACAGACTGACCAGATGTGATTTGATATGTGAGTAGGTTCAGCTTGAGTGGAAAATAAACAAGTTCATGCATAACATAATGCCAAGGTGACTAATTACGGACAATTCCATTTTGAGGAGCAAGCAAGTAAGTATTCTCCTGTTGTGATCAACTTACTCACCCAAGCATACTATGTTGTAACACTTTATAATCTCTATCTTTGCGCATCATGAACTCTTTGTTTTGTGTAAACAAAGACCTGGGTTCACAAGCACCTCTATTTTACGTAAGTAAAGACCTGGTGTCCTGATGCTGATCATCAAAAGTTCCAAAAAGGAACAGCTCTAAAAGAATCCAATGTGATCAATTGTATGTTATCTCAAAGAGCATCAAAAATCATATCAGTATTAATAAGATTTCAAAAAATCTTAAGATAGAGCTTATAACTTAAGGAACATAGTTTTAAGTGTGATAAAATGATAAATTGACTCATAAACGGAGGACAAACTCTAATATGAATTGAATGTAGAGTCCATATTTGTCTATATTTAATCAATACCAAAACATGATAAACAACATGCCAAGTTGAAACTATACACTTGCTTGAATTTATGTGAATCATAATACTTGCAATCAGCACTAGATCTATGTCTACTATCATAAAACAAAACTATTTCAGGAAGTTGCTTAGTGTCATAGTATGATCCCATTGTATGATGTAAATGCTTGTAAATATATTTAAGTTTTTGCCTATAAACAAAAATACAAAAAGAGTTTGTTTTTGTTCTTTCTTTGCTAAAAAGTTGGACAGATAATTGCTTTTCATGTTATTCTCTTTATAAATTTTTGATAAATGCATAATTTCATGATCAATCACAAATTTAGGGGGAGTAGTCATCGGCATGAAAACTAAGTTTAACATTTTTTACATGAAGAAAATTGGAACTTGAGCACTAACTTGGCTGCAGGATATCTGAAGTTTTTAACAAAATCAATTTTGCACATTTGCCATGAAACAGAGTCAACAAGGTTCAACAGAAAACAACAATAATCTAACAACATGATGTTAAGATCATACAGCACAAAGAACAAAATTGAATTTCTGTAGATTGATACCCTACGGATCAAACAGCAAAAACATAACAAATTTTGTCTTCCGCAAATGTTTTGCGAAATAATTAATTTGATAAGGATCATATAGCAAAAACATAAGTTCTGCCTTCCATAGATGTTCTGCGGAAGAATTAACTAAACATCAAAAATAATTTGTGTTGATTTTATGTAATTGCAGGAAACATCGTACTTGGTCAATTTGGAAAATTGACAAAGTGCAAAAACTCCTGCGGATAAACAAGTTGTTCTTCCATAGATGTTCTGCGGAGCTTAAATGACCAAGACAAACATACATCCGTAGATCTCCTGCAGAAGCACAATAACATCTACTGAAGAACAAGTCAGACCAAGTTTCTGCTGCTGCTGCGAAATAAGGAAGTTTGTTCAGGATGTTCAAGAACAAAGTTCAACTCCTACGGAAGGCTTACTCCTATGGAAGAACAAAATACTTGTATGATCTCATATCATCAAGTATAAAAACATAAAGTCAACAAGTCAACATGTCAGAATGACGTCATCAAGTCAACGACCACGAAAGACTCTATTTATGTCAACCAAATATTTCACGTCACATCAAGAATATTCCTTTTGTAAAGTGAATCCCTCTACCTATAAAGATAAGGCATGGGTGCACTCATTTAGAAATAGATATACATCATAGGAATAGATATATCATAGGAATAGATATACATCATAGCAAGAGATAAACATAGAGATCATAAACAGATTGAGAGAGAGATTGAGAGAGATATCGATATACAAATAGAGATTCATATTCTTAGAAACGATATCACTTAATCAATCAATCAATATAGCAAAACACCAAGAACACCAAGAACATCATAGCAATCATCAAAGCATCAACATCATTGTAATCAATTCATTGTCAATGAAAATCAATTGAAACAATCTTTTGTTGCGTTGTTTATTCTGTTTTCAAGTTGTGTCATTTGTTCTTTGTCGATTTAAATTTCATAAACAATTAATTAAACAATAAGTATTGATAATTCCGCGATCTTTATTTGTTAAATCAAACTGATAATTCCTGCTTCGATCCTTGGATTCACACCTACAGCCGGCCATACTTTGAAGGCCAGCTGGAAATATTAATTTAAACAACAAGATTAATATAAAGTCAAAAGGCAGATTGCCTTTTGACTAGTGACTATGACATGTCATAGCTCACATCCTAATATATTATAAAAGAATAAAGGCACAAAGTAGGAAGTTACAGACTCAAGACCATACTAAAGCATGGACCTTTTTACTAACTTGTATAAGTTGGTGAGTACGTCATCAGAGTTTCAGCAAAAAGTAAGTCAGCTTTATGGAAAAGTAGATCAGATAAAGCATGTTCTCTCTGTCTTCAGAAGAAATCTGTCTTCACTTCATTGGCTTCGGAAGACTTTGTCTTTGAAGCTTCGAAAGACTTCATCTTTGGCTTTGGAAGATTTGCTCTTTGGCTTCGGAAGATTTTACACTTAGAATAATTTATGTGATGAGTGAAAAACTTCCAAAATAACTTCTACCTTGTACATCAGTGCATGCATGCATAAAACTCTTTGGTTGTTTTGACTTCTTTGGTTACATCAACCTTCTAATATAACCTTACAATATTTCAAGGGTACCTTATATTAACCAGTTGGACTAAGGATCATTGGTTAGTGGTAACATAATCAGTACTCAAGACTTACCCCTTAGTAATAACTAGATGATGCTGGTTATATTACTAAACATGATAGTTTATATTATCCATGAGTTACTACTAATTAATACTCCAGTTTCTATTAATGATCTTATTTACTGCTGATGCTCAATTATTGGTTACCGTTAAAGACCAAAGTTGTAGCTTTGATATTCAGTAGAACCTTACTAATGATTTATGAGCTCTTTTTAATCATAAAATTCATACAACTTCTCATCAATCACTAAATCAAAGCAATTTTCAATGTATAGCTAGCATGTCTAAGTAAATTTTCTTCGTACTCACTAGTTAGCCCAATAGCCGGCTGTCACCCCTTAGACCTTGTGGTGTAAAGAGCTCTTTTAAAGTACTAAGATTATTTTGCTCTAGAAATTAGAACATATTTAATATGCGTGCACTCAACACCTCTTGACTTATATCAATATTTATTCTAATTCTTCATTTGGTTTTTAGCAAATCCAATTTTACTAAAATCACTATGATATTAAAATCAACAACACCTATTATCAACTAGAAAAAATCATATAAATTGGAAAATGAAATTACTTTGATATTTTATCATACATAAGGGGGTGTCAATTTCCGACACGGTCTTAAACATAACACAAACTCAATACGAGAAAAAATTAGGTTTTAGGTTATATATCTAACTCGTTCTGAAAATAGTCGTGTTCGAGTCTACTATTTTATTATAAAGGTCGAGTTTGGGTTGACATTTTTTACCCATTTGGTTAAAAGGGTCGATCCACCAACCTGTTGAATGAAGCAAGTCAACTCGCTAACTTGTTCATGGGTCGTCCAAAACACTTTTAGAACCCACCAACTTTAGTAACATGTTTACAATATGATTTTTACCTGTGATCAACCCGTTTAACACATATAGGTGAACGAGTTTTACACAAATTGAAGTGTGAGGGTTGGGGTTGATGTTTTTTATACAGATAAAAGTTGCTGTGTTCGGGTTATATTTAACCCGTCAGCCCACCAACCCGACACGATTTGCACCCGTAATTAAATTCATACACATACATTTACACACGGTGGGTGTGTGAGAGAGAGGCAACGTTTGAAGACCAGCTTGCAAGAAGTCTCTCTCTCCATAAATGCAATTGCATCCTCTCAATACACTGCATTAACTCCTCTCTATCTCCCCATCGTTCATCTCTTCAATTCTCCCAACTGTTCCTCTCTCTCCCTCTCTCTCCTCTCTCTCTCTCTCTCTCTTCATTCTTCTTAAATTCTATTCACAAGAAAAATACAGGTAGCTCCAATGGAAACCAGCCTCAATACCACTTTTTTACTCTCTTAAAAGTGGTTTCAAGTTGACCCTTTTCCCCTCAATACCAGATATTTTGATCTAAACAACCAAGACGTACTCGGTATATACCAGTAAGTCACACTTCTGAATTTCCTTTGGATTTGCATAGAAAGTTATCAATAAAATTTTCCAAGGTTTCTTGAACATCTTGTTTTTTTTTCAGATAAAAAAGTCTATTTCTTGCAAACTGATCAAGAAAGTTTTCAAGATTCGTGTTTTATATTTGATCTTTTAAAGTTAGTAATTTATCGATTTAAGTTTTCTTTACCAAAAGAAAACCTGAAGCAAATTCCAAAAAACCTCCTTTGAGAGAAAGAGTTTATGGTATGCTAGGGTTCTGAGTATATATATTTTCTTTGACGTAACTCATGATGTCTCTTATAATGTTCAAAGTCAAAACATACGTTTGTAGCTTTCATTTGATTTGATCTAAAAACCAAGAGTCTCTTAAGAATCAGGTATATTTTGTGTCTATCTATATTTTACTTATTGTCGTTACAAACCACAATTATAAAGAAACAAAGAAAATATTAGCTACATGAAGTTCGAACTGAACTCTTTTGCAGTTTCAACTTCATCAAAACAGTCTGTACAATTATATGTTGACCCTTTGTAGTTTGGTTTATGTAAACTCAAAGCAAACTTGTGGTTGTATAGTCTGCATTGCATCCTGCGTCTTCAGGTCGAACTTCGCAGTAATTTACGGTAACATTTGTTTTCTTTTTTTAATATCTTTTAACCGCTAAACATGATTTTTTTGAACATCAACATGCAACAAGAGAAACAAAATAAGAAAGAAGAGATCGAAATAATTCTTAACTTTTTATGCTTTTCAGTTGACTTCTGTTTTCAAAAAAGATAGGGATTTGTTGACCGCTAATAATGTCTTTTATGTCTGCGAATATGGACAATCCGAGCCTCATTTCCTATGTTTTCTTTCACTGATTTTAAATACTTTTCATATAAATATATTTAATATGATTATTAATGCCCCATAACTATGCCCAAATATTATCATCAATACAGACACAACTGGTATTGCTTTCGTTTTCTCTATTAATCTTATCGATCATTAAATTTAATTCCTACTTGTATTTTCTAGTTTTAAAGTTCAAGCTTATTTAATCATATACAGATTCTTGTATTGCATCAAATTTTCCATTGATACATGTATACATGTGTGTATATGGTTATATCTTTAACTCTAGAATTTTAAACATGTTAATTAATCTATAATCTATTTGAATATTTAAAGTCAAAATATATAAATCCAGAATACAAATACTCTCCTTACATTTTATTTTATTTCATGTTTTTTTAAAGATCATAATCTAATCATATTCTACTTCAATCAAAATTTACAGGGCACTGAAAGTGATTTCTTGTTTCAAGTGTCCATTATATATTTTTGGATACTCGTTGTACATTTTTTTACTTTTAACATTTATTATCCGTTATTTTATTACTTAAATTTAGGAGCGACACATATTTAAGACCAACCTTATTTGTTTAAGATCATTGACCATATATATTTGTTCAAAGTCAAACTACCTTCTATAATCATATATCAATCTTCATTTTAAATTTGGAATTCAAAGTATAGTAAACTTATTCCATTTATGTTCAACGTTAAATTATCTTGTATCTATCAAGATATTTTGAGTAACTAATATCTCTATGATATGATCAGTGTACCAACCCAACATGTTTGAAGTCACCATCAATCTTTTAATATGAGCCACAAGAGCCAAGAAAATGAGCTTGATATGCTTAGAGATGAAGATTACGAGAGCAAATCGGGCACCGATATCATGGATGCTCCCTCGGGCGATGATCAAGATCCTAATCAGCGTCCCAACAAGAAGAAACGTTACCATCGTCACACTCAACATCAAATCCAAGAACTAGAGTCGTAAGTTCATTAGATCAAATCACCCTTCTAGTAGTTTACTGCTTTTTTCGGGCTTTCAAGTTGCATTTTTCGTGTGTTTAATATTTGTTGAATGTAGGTTCTTCAAAGAATGCCCACATCCAGATGATAAACAAAGGAAGGAACTTGGAAGAAGACTGAGTTTGGAGCCTTTGCAAGTCAAGTTTGGTTCCAAAACAAAAGAACTCAAATGAAGGTATACATGTACTTTAAAGATCAGTTGAACTAAAGACTACTGTATACATTGTAATTATACATTTCCTATGTATTTCAATGATATTAACTACTAGCCATGCTAATTAAAATAAGTTGTCTTAATTTTTGTCATTAGGCTGAGAAATGAACGCCATGAGAATGGAGAACATATGAAAGAAGCTCTAGCAAATGCTACCTGTCCCAACTGTGGTGGTCCTGCAGCCATTGGGGAGATGTCATTCGATGAACAACACCTAAGAATCGAAAATGCTCGCCTACGCGAAGAAGTATATCAATTGAAACCTTACAAAAAATAATTCTTAAGGTTTTCAGTTTTGTTATAACCATTAATGAAAACAAGTAATCAATCTTTTAAATCGCTGATTTGCTTCTAAAATATGTCAAAAAAAAATTAAGCCAGTTTAAACATATTGTTAAATTATAAGATGCAAATTGTTACTGTTTTTTCCTTTCCAACATCAATTGTTTACTAAAGCTTCAAAATCAGTTCAATACATTTTTAGACATATTCAAAAACTTGAATATGTAGGATTGTTGAAAGGATATGCTCTGATAAGTAGTTTTATAAAGAATTGGCTGAAGCTCTATCTGCACTTGAAAGCATAGAGAAACTACACAACATATATTGCTGATAGTTGCCCCTCTATTTCTAAAGCTAGATTTTTTTTCTTGTGTGTTTAACAGATTGATAGGATATCTGGAATTGCTGCAAAATATGTTGGCAAACCATTGCTAACTAATTATCCTAATCTCTCACACAATGGACCACCACGGTCTCTTGACTTGCCAATCGCTAGTTTTAGTTCACAACCAGCACTGGTAGATGACATGTTTGGAACCAGCAGCCTTCTCAGGTCAGTTTCAGGTCCTAGTGAGGCTGACAAGCCCGTTATTATTGAACTAGCTGTTGCAGCCATGGAGGAACTGGTTAGAATGGCTCAATCTGGTGAGCCTTTGTGGCTTCCAAGCTCTGATAACTCATCAGAGATCTTGAATGAAGAAGACTACTCGCAAACGTTTCCTAGAGGTATTGGACCAAAACAATTTGGAATGAAATCAGAAGCTTCGAGGGAATCTGCAGTTGTCATCATGAATCATATCAACCTTGTTGAAATTCTAATGGATGTGGTACTGGAGAAGACAATTTTCTGTTACAACCTTGATGATCGAATTGAATTAAGTTATATTATAACTAAACCTCAAATTTGTTTGTGAATTTGCAGAATCAGTGGTCAAATGTGTTTTCTGGAATTGTTTCAAGAGCAATGACTGTAGAAGTGCTTTCAACTGGAGTGGCTGGAAACTACAATGGAGCTCTACAAGTGGTATGAGCATTATGCCACTTCATTTATCAACAGTTCAAATAAAATAAATGTGTAATTTTAAACATTACCTTGATGTCACACTCACAAGTTTGTAAAAGTACATAAAAATAATAAAAGTTCACAGTTATTAGAGGGAATGTGTAAAGTTGATTAATTTGTTGTAGTGTATCATTTACATGTATCGCTGCAACAAAAGCATATACTTTGTTGGTTAATCTTGATGGGTCAGTCGGGTCAAGTTACGGGTCGCGGGTCTAGTATTTGAGTCATGTTATGTTTAAAGTATGCAGGAAGTTTTCATGATGAGTTAGTCTTAGTAGTAGAGTAGTGGATGTTATCATGTTAATTAGTGGTCTATTTTGTAGTAGTGACCCATGTTTGCATGTTTTCTTTTGGTCTATTCATGTAAGTATTTGAATCTGAATGAATTAGAGTGAGATTAAGCAGAAAAGTATCTCCCTTTCTCTTTTGTTCGTTGAGTTTTGTGTGTTCAATTTGGGCCCTGAACCAACATATATACTTAACCTGATATTTATGATTTTGCAGATGACATCCGAGTATCAAGTTCCTTCACCACTTGTTCCAACCCGAGAATACTATTTTGTTAGGTACTGTAAACAACATACTGACGGGACTTGGGCTGTGGTTGATGTATCTTTGGACAACGTACGCCCTTCCACGATGTTAAGATCTAGAAGAAGGCCATCTGGTTGTTTAATTCAAGAACTTCCCAATGGATATTCCAAGGTGAAACTCTTGATGGTCCAACTTTTATATTGCGTTGATTTATTGGAGCAGTAGGAGTAGTAGTCTAGTAGTTACTTTTGGGGAAAACATATTAACTATCTCTGTTAATTACATAGTTTATTAGCTTATGTTACTAAATACAATGAGAAAAAAAAATCCTGAAACAACCTAAAGTTGAGGTTTATGTTTCTCTTTGTTATTCAGGTTACATGGGTTGAACATGTTGAAGTGGATGATACAGCTGTTCATGATATCTATCGTTTACTAGTGAATTCTGGTTTAGCATTTAGCATTTGATGGGCCAGGCGATGGGTTGCAACGCTTGAGAGACAATGTGAACGCCTTGCTAGCGCAATGGCTAACAATATTCCTGGAGGCGACGTTGGAGGTAATAAGCTTGTTAATTGTTAGATAGAGCAAAATGGGTTTAGTAACGGGTCAACGTGAAATTCCTTTTGTTCAAAAGTTTAATTTTATATTAAATATTTTGTGTCAGAATTACTCACTTTGTGAGACTTTTTAACTTGTTTTACCATTTGAAATGTTTCCTCTAGAGCTAGATTTTTTTACTTGTCAAAAATAAAACATAACTAAATGCATAGTTTATAACTAGAATCATTAGTATTAGTTAATGCTTCTAGTTCTCAATCGTTGTCTTCTGTCCTACGATTTGTTTTAACATAGTAGAACAGCAACATTTGTTTGATTGATTGATAATCGTGACTATAAAAAACAACATTTGGACAGTTATAACAACTCTAGAAGGGCGAAAGAGTATGTTGAAGCTTTCCGAGAGAATGGTTTTAAGTTTTTGTAGCGGTGTTGGAGCTTCAACAACTCACACATGGACAACTTTATCCGGTAGTGGGGCGGATGATGTCCGTGTTATGACTAGAAAGAGTGTGGATGATCCAGGCAGGCCTCCTGGTATCGTGTTAAGCGCTGCTACATCATTTTGGATCCCAGTTCCACCGAAACGAGTTTTTGATTTCCTTCGTGATGAAAACACGAGGAGCGAGGTAACAACTTACAACAGATATAGCATAAAGTTGTAAAGAAAAATATATTTCACTACTAATCTTGCCATGAAACATCCATTGCAAGAGTTTTAAGCACTGAAATACTAGTTATCAAAGGATTTTTGGTAATCATTTATAAAATCTTTTTAGTAATCTTTATTTTGTTGATTCTATTGTACAAACATATGCAGTGGGACATTCTCTCAAACGGTGGACTTGTTCAAGAAATGGCTCATATTGCTAACGGTCGTGATCCAGGCAACTGCGTATCACTTCTACGAGTCAATGTAAGCTTTTAAGTTCATTAGAAAAAGATTGCTCGTGATGTGTCGCATAATGTACTAGACTATTGAATTTTTTGAAACCATATTTTAGAGTGCAAATTCAAGCCAAGGAAACATGCTTATACTTCAGGAGAGCTCAAATGATTCAACGGGTTCATATGTTATCTACGCTCCAGTAGATATTGCGGCAATGAATGTGGTGTTAAGTGGTGGTGACCCTGATTATGTCGCTTTACTACCATCTGGTTTTGCTATACTTCCAGACGGGGGAGGAACACATCAAGGAGAGAGGATTCTAGAGGTCGGAAATGGTGGATCTTTACTGACAGTTGCGTTTCAGATTCTGGTGGATTCAGTTCCTACAGCAAAACTATCACTTGGTTCAGTGGCAACGGTTAATAGTCTTATTAAGTGCACTGTTGAAAGAATCAAAGCCGCAGTGGCTCCTGAGAATGCATAACTATCGATTTCTATTTGGTAAGAAAATATTCTTTTTTAGATTGTCTAGTTATAGAGCTGCAACATTAACTTTATGAAAAAATGTCATTTCGAAACTAGATTTTTACTAGGTGTGACATGTTTAGCAACTACTTTGTTGATCCAAAATGTTTGTATTGTGCGTTAGCAACAACTTTATCCCCTTGAGTGATGCCTTTTCCATCAAAATGCTGGATTTCTTTTCTGACTCTTGCTCTAGTTTGTGTACTTTGTAGGGTGAATCCAACGGTCGAGATAAAGGAAGATTTAAGTGGGTGATGTTTACTCTTCTCGTTTGAAGCTGATGGAAGAAGTCAAGAACGCACCTAAAACTATCCTTTGGCATATGGTGCCAACATCAAGAAAGTGTAATTTTCACCATCTGTTGAAGGTTATAGGTTCGGGTATTGACTTTAAGTAAACTAAAACCTTATCAAGTGAATTCTAGTTATTTAAAACTCAACTTTGTTCAAGATTTAGAGTTTTTGATTTAGGCTTGTATGTGTTTGTAGTGCAGTGTCAGAATGGTTGTCTTCTAGAAACTTTCTCATAATAATCCTTTCATCTCATGTCAATCAACCAGTTGGGTTACATAAAAGAACAGCTATATTTAGTTTTTACATGTTGATGATGGTAGCTTTAATATCAAATGCAACAGTTGCAGTTCAGTTTGTCCATGTTAAGGATACTACTTAACTCTTAGGTGAACGGAGGAGGTTACGAGTCAAAACAGATAGTTGGGTCATGTTCAACAACATTTTAATCCTGTGCTTTAGGTGTCAATGTCATTTACACATTCTTAAAACACTTTCTTTTGGTAAAAGTAGACATATTTGATACACTCATGTGAATATACTTTTTGGGTAATGGTACTTAGCCAGGCAAATGTTATTACTGAAAAAATAGTAAATGTGTTACAATCAAATACCTTCCTCTTATGATTCTCTAATGAGGCGTCAATCAAACTAAAACCAAACACCTCTTGAGAATGCACAACTCCCAAGAAGCTTAAACTAGACAACTAAACATCTTTAAAATCAAACAAATATCAAACCAGGTAGTCTAGGTCTTCCATGCATAGCAAACTCATCAGCCTCATATGCTACTTCATGTTCATTATACAGATCCATTTGCAACTTTTTACAAAGACTTATTTGCGACCAGCTGAAAAAGACAAGCAAATTAACTACTATTTGGCTAGAACGATTGAAGCACACAAGAAAGCAACATTGCATTTACTTCAGAATTTCAAAAAAGAAAAATATTACTCATGTCGTCATCATATGTGTAACACCCGAAAATTTTGTCAAAATAAAAGAAAATGAAAGTATCTTGCAAAAGGGAAAAAGAAACAAAAGTGGAAGGGGGCTAAGTGTAAGAGAGTACAACATTCAATATTTTAATATATATTGAAGGTATGGCCGCCCACTTCACATACCATATTCTGCTTTTGACAAGCAAAGAAGAAACAAAAGAAGCAGGAACTTTTCTCTCGGTTTGTGAAAAAGAAGAAGCTGATTATTTTCGAAGGTGAGCATTTCTTTGCATAATTGGCTCGGTTTTGTTAGGTTTTTCAACCATGAAACCGATTTTTATGTGCTTTTTGTGTCCGGTTGCTTGTTTTGGCTTGTTTTAGGTATTTAAATTCTTGCGCACTCAAGTTTGGAGGAGTTTTACTTGTTGGCTGCACAGGTGAGTTCTAGACCCCGGATTTATGTGTTTTTAAACTTTTTGGGGCTGAAAATGCATGATTTAAAATGTTTTACAACTGTTTAATTTGTACCCGTACGTATATGTGCATGTATGATTGTGTTTTATGGATGTATATGTGTTGGGATGTTTAGAATGCTAGTTATAAGCTTAGAACATGTTAGAATGCAGATTAGGTTTGAATTTGATTCTGAAAAATGAACAACAGTTGGTCATGCGCCCAAATAGGGCTCATGCGCCTGGAATTTTGCCTTAGAAAACTTAAGTGAGGTTCATGCGCCTCAATAGTTCCCATGCGCCTAGGAGTTTGTCTAAAATACTAAGTGTTAACCCATGCGCCCAAACAGTATCCCATGCGCCCAACCATTTTGCTCAGGCGCCTAAGTGTTAGTCATGCGCCTGAACAGTACCTCATGCGCCCAAGTTAGTGCCCAGACGCCTAAGTGTTCGCTCATACGCCCACATAGTGTTAATGCGCCCAAGCAGGATTCATGCGCCTGCATAGTGCTCCTGCGCCTAGAATACTTAGAAAATTTTCTGAAATTTTAGAAAATTAAAATTTAGGGTTTGACCCTGATTTGACTTAGTGTTTTTATTTGTTTATTTTATGCATTTTTTGGGATGTTCTTACGTTCCTTATTATGTATTATTATGTGGCTTTACGTGGTGTGATTATGCTCATAAAGTATTACCATTAACCCAGTGAAAGATGAAAATTAATGAAAAGTGAAACATAATGAAAGAATGAAAGTCTTGCAAGCAAATTGAATGGAGGTGCACGACCACGTTGTCGTTAGCTCAACTGTGTACGGTTTAGCTAACCTGAAGGATGTACACAGAGTCAATCCTTGAGATTGACATGACCCTTGCTGCTTGCCCCAGGTGACTGGGTCAGCTTAGTGCACAACGTTCGGGGTCTATTTATAGACCTCAGGCCCAGCACTAGCTTAGTGCACAATGTTCGGGGTATTGCACATTGGTCCGAAAGGAAAGTGAAAGATAATAATGAAAGGAAGAATGGGAAAGATAATGATGATAATTATGAATATTATCTGAATGTACGTATGATGCGTGCTCACATACGAAAGTAATGTATTTTATTCAAAAAAAATGATATTTTCGTATACAAATCAATACTTTTAAAACTAGAACTCACTCAGCAACGCTGATTTTTATGCATTTTCAGTTGGCAGATAATGATAGCTGAGGATGGCACTCGGGGAGGCTACTCATCAGGGCAAGACTGGCGTTCGTTCATGCTTAATGACTTTGTTGTATTATAATGCAACTAATTGATTATTTTGTAACTCTAAATTACTATGATGTATTATTTTGCAACATTAATTATATGCATGAACGGTTTTTGTTAATTAAATTTTGCTTTAATATTTTAGAAAATACGTATTGTTTAACATAATAATGCTATGATTGTCCAACTGTGAGGTCTCCGGGAACGGGGGCCTTACAAGTTGGTATCAGAGCCGAAGTTTAAGAGAAATGGGTAAAATATTTTCAAAACCTAAACTTAAACTGAGAATGGGACCGAATGGAAGGATGTCAGCCCGAGTAGCTACGTGTCATCGGGTAATTCTTTTCTTAATATTAACCGGTATTATGTGCTTGTGCTATTTGATTTATGTGCTATTAGTAGATTTGAATACTAATGTAGTCAGGATAGGAAATGCCCGGGGATGAATAGTAAAATAAGTGGCTAATCACAACTGGCCACTGTAATTAGGGACTTACTATACTTGACATAAACTGAGCTATTACCTTGAATGACCGTGTTGGTGTTTGAATCTTATAGTGTTTAGAGGATGGCTGGTGGAAGATCGTCTAAGGCTTCTCAAGGTGAAACACGGGGTGGTCGTGGTGGTAGACCACGGACCGCAAGGAACAAGACTAAGACTGCAGAGACGGCTCCAGCTGAGCCCGAGCTTCATCACCCGGAGGGCGGTGATAAGAGTGCCAACTTGAGGGCCTCAGTGAAAGAGGTAGTGGTTGAGGAGGTTCACCAAGTCATGCAGACGATCCTACCGTCTGTAGTGACTGAAGTCATCCGTGCTGTGAGAGAGGATGAAAATGAGAAAGAGGAGGAGAGAAGGAAGACGGCTGGGAGAAGGGAGAATGATGGTGAGGAGGAGGAACTGAACGCTGGGATGGCAGCCTCCGGTGATGAAGAGGAGGTGGAAGTGCGGGAAACCGCGAAGGGGTGTAGTTATAGGGCATTCCAACGATGTAAACCCCCTACTTTTGATGGCAACGTAATGCTGCCGCTGCCCACCGCTGGGTTAGAGATTACTGAGTGCATGGAGGACCAGAAGGTGAAGTTCGCCGCTCACTCGTTTGTTGACTCAACTCTGTGTTGGTGGGACAATATTGTCCAAGCCGAGGGCAGCAGGGCTATCGGGAGAATGAAGTGGGGAGAGTTGAAGAAAATGGTGATTGAGGAATTCTGTCCTCACCGAGAACTCGATAAGATTGAGAAGGAGTTCTTACAGCTAGAGGCGGGCACCATGACACACCAACAGTACACTATCAAGTTTAATGAGATGGCGAGGTTGGTGTCGGATCAGGTGACGCCGCTGTCGAGGAAGATTAAGAGGTATGTGCAGGGATTGCCAGCTGATATCCGCAGGCATTTGATTGTTGCCCGACCAAGCACATTTAGGTCGGCAGTGGATCTGGCTGGGAGGCTTTACGATGAGAGAGAGGTGGCGGTGGTTGAGGTGAGGAAGACAGGTGGTGGTGACAAAAACTGGAGTGGGAAGCGGTTTGGGCGTGGTGGATTCACCCCAAGTAACAAGAGAATGAGGGTGGATGACCGTAGGGTGGTGTCATCAAGCTCGGGGACGAAAAGATGTGGTAAGTGTGGGAAGGAGCACACGGGGAATGCAGGATGGGATTAAATGTTTGCTTCAAGTGCGGGAAGCCTGGTCACATTGCTAAGGATTGTAGGATGCTGATGTGTTATATCTGTGGGGAAGAGGGACACGTGAGTAGGGATTGTAAGAAGCAAAGGGCAAAGAGTTCCGGGACGAAGAAGAGGGCGGAGGAAGGAGGACTGAAGGCAAGTGCTAGAGCCTTGACAATGACGCGGGAGGAGGCCCGGGAAGACCCCGATGTCGTGTCAGGTATGTTTCTAGTAAACCAAACTTGTGCCTCTGTGTTGTTTGATTCTGGTGCCGGTAGGAGTTTCATTTCTGCTGCTTTCTGTGCTAAGTTGCTTGTTAGTAGTAGAAGTATTGATGAGCCATTTGATGTAGAAACTGCTATTGGTAAGTCTACCAGAATTTCTGATATGATAGAGGGTTGCGACATAGAATTAGAAGGCCATAGGTTCTCTGCTAAACTATTTGTGATGCCCCTAGGTGGATTTGATGTAGTACTAGGGATGGATTGGTTAGCAGCCTATGAGGCAAACATCGTGTGTCGCAAGAAGATGATTCGATTAATTGCGCCCAATGGAAGTTTGGTGACAGTCTACGGGGATCGCGTCACTACGGTTCCGAAGGTGATTTCGATGGCGGTGGCAGAGAAGTGCATGAAGCGAGGATGTAGTGCCCACCTAGCTTACGTAAAGGATGTGGACGCGTCAGTACCACAATTACCTGATGTACCGGTTGTGTGCGACTTTCCGGACGTGTTCCCAGAAGACTTACCAGGTGTGCCACCAGATCGCGAGATCGAGTTTCAGATTGATCTGATACCCGGTGCTCAACCCGTTTCGGTGCTCAACCCGTTACCAAAGCACCGTACCGGTTAGCTCCAACTGAGATGAAGGAACTAATGGTTCAATTGCAGGAGTTGATGGACAAAGGGTTCATCCGACCGAGCATCTCTCCTTGGGGTGCTCTGGTCTTGTTTGTCAAAAAGAAGGATGGCAGCATGAGAATGTGTATCGACCATCGAGAGTTGAACAAGTTAACGGTGAAGAACCGATATCCCCTGCCCAGGATAGATGACTTGTTCGACCAGCTCTAAGGTGCCAGTTGGTTCTCAAGGATAGATCTCCTGTCTGGCTACCATCAATTGAAGGTGAAGGAGCAAGATATTCCTAAGATAGCTTTTCGCACGCGTTATGGACATTACGAGTTTCTCGTTATGTCTTCGGACTAACTAACGCGCCAGCTGCCTTTATGGATTTCATGAACCGAGTGTGTCGGCCAATGTTAGATAAATCAGTGATTGTTAAGCAATACAGGTTTGTTAACAGTTACAAAAGAATCCTAAATTTGCATTACAAAACAACAATGTTATAGATCATGAATGGATGTCAGCCTTGCCCCAACGAGTAGCCTTCCCGAGTGCCATCCTCAGCAATATTACCTGCCAACTGAAAATACATAAAAGTCAGCTTTGCTGAGTGAGTTCTAGTTTTAAAATCATAAAAATACCTCGGAAGAGTTGTATATGAAAATACTCTTTCAAAATATCATAACTTTCTTTCGAATGTGATCATACATCATACATACATCGAGGTTATATCATTATTATCTTTCATCATCGTTCATAATCGTTCGTTTCGTACTTTCATTATTATCTTTCACTGTAATCTAGATCCTGTCATATGCTATGCCCCATCGTTGTGCATAAAGCAACTTCAGTCTTAGGGTCAAGCGACAAGGATCCCATTTCGTACATATTAGTCAATCTCAGAGATTGATTCCTGCGTGCATCCTCATGGGTTAGCTAAACCGCACACAGTTGAGCTAACAACCCCTGGCTTTGAACCTCCTTTTCATTTGCTTGCAAGACTTTTCATTCGTTCATTCGTTCATTATGTTCCACTTTTCATTAACATTAATCTTTCCCCTTTATTAATGATAATACTTTATGATCATAAGCAATCCGCATAAAGTCACATTATATAGTAATAGGAACACAAGAACGATCATAAAACATGAATAGAATAATCAAATGATAATCACAAGTCAACCCTAGGTCAAACCCTAAAATTCAGCTTTCTCCAAAATTTCAGAAAATTTTCTAAGTGTCTTAGGCGCATGGGAACTATGCAGGCGCATCAGCACTGCATGGGCGCATTAATACTATTTGGGCGTATGGTTTCTACACTTAGACATTTCCGCAATATTTCTGGGCGCATGAGCCTCCCAGGCGCATGGGCAAACACTTAGGCTCCTGAGGAAGGTCTTGGGCACATGACACTGTTCAGGCGCATGAACCTACACTTGAACACTTAGGCTAAACTTTTGGGCGCATGGGCACTATTGGGCGCATGAGCCCCTACTTAGAATTTTCTAAGGAAATTTCCAGGCGCATGGGCCCTGTTTGGGCGCATGACCTGTACTTGTACATATTTTCACTAAGTTCCCAGGCGCATGGGCCCTGTTTGGGCGCATGACTGCCTGCTGTGCACCTCTGCATATCAGAATCAGTTCAAACCTGTTGTAGCACCTATTTAAAGCCTAAATAAACATTTCTAAGCATTCCCAACACATAAACAGGCTTCATACATGAACATATACTTATACAAGCTCACGGGTACAAACAAACATACATAAAATCTTTTAGCCATGCATTTTCAGCCCCAAAATCAGTTTAAAATACATGTAAACGGGGTCTAGAACTCACCTCTTGCAGAAGACAAGTAAAACTCCACCAAACTTGGCTGCACTAGAGTTCAAGACACCTAAACCAAACATAAACAAGCACTAAAACACCAAAAACACATAGAAATAAGTTTCTAAGGTGGAAAACCTCAAAGAAACCGAACCAATTAACATGTAAACACACATACCTCGAAGATTCCAGCTTCTTCTTCCTCACAAAACCGAGAGAAAACCAGAAACACAACCCTTTCTCCTTCGGTCACAGCAGCAGCAGAAAGAGCATGGGCGACCATGCTCTTATACTCATATTTTTTTACTTTTATACATATTTACACAATGCACCCTTCATCTTTTGTCATTGCCTTCTTTATTCAAGATTCTTTTCTTCTTTTGCACTTTTGGCCCTTATAAAAATTCGGGTGTTACAAGTCTACCCTCTTAAAGAGATTTCGTCCCCGAAACTTGTCATTCTTCAAATAACTGTGGATAGTGTTGCCTCATCTCTGCCTCGGTTTCCCATGTAGATTCGGATCCTTTTCGGTGCTTCCACTGCACTCGCATAAGTGGAACCACTTTATTCCTTAACCTCTTCTCCTTCCGATCGATGATTGCCACTGGTTGCTCCACATAGTTGAGCCGTTCATCCACTTCGATATCCTCCAGTGGTACAATCATGTCTTCGTCGGCTAAGCACTTTCTTAGATGGAATACATGGAATGTCAGATGAATTCCACTTAACTCATCAGGCAATTCCAGCCGATAGGCCACCTCTCCTACTCGTGCAACGATTCGGAAAGGCCCTATGTATCTCAGGCTCAGCTTGCCCCTCTTCCTGAATCGAATGATTCCCTTCCAAGGCGAGACCTTCAACATGACCTTATCCCCCACGTTGAACTCAATTGGTCTACGCCTCTTATCGGCATACGACTTTTGCCTATCATTGACAGCCTTCATAAAGGCTTTGATCTTTTCTAGCTTCTCAGTCGTAGCCTCAATCACCTCAATGCTTCCCAATTCTTTCTGCTCAATGTCTCCCCAACATACGGGCGTCCTACACCTCCTACAGTACAGCATCTCGTATGGTGGCATGCCAATACTGGCATGATAACTGTTATTGTACGAGCACTCTGCTAACGGTAAGTGATCATCCCAACTTCCTCCAATGTCAATCACGCATGCACGAAGCATATCCTCCAGTGTCTGAATTGTCCGCTCAGACTGACCATCTGTCTGAGGATGATAAGCTGTGCTGATGTATAGTCTCGTCCCCATGGTATCATGAAACCTCTTCCAGAACTTAGACGTAAACCGGGTGTCGCGATCTGACACAATAGACACCGGCACGCCATGACGGGCTACAATCTCTTTGATGAACAGATCCGTCAATCTCTCAGATGAATACATCTCGCGGATCGGTAGGAAGTGAGCACTCTTCGTCAAGCGGTCGACTATCACCCAAATGGTATCGGACCCCCTTGCAGTACGGGGCAGCTTCGTGATGAAGTCCATGGTGATGTGCTCCCACTTCCACTCAGGTATATCCAACGGTTGGATCTTCCCGTATGGTTTCTGATGTTCTGCATTCACTTGCAAGCAAGGCACTTACTCACATACTCCGCCACGTCGCGTTTCATACCCGGCCACCGGTAGTCCTTCTTCATATCTTGATACATCTTGGTAGCACTGGGATGAATGGAGTATCGAGTTTTATGAGCTTCATCCATAATTCGCCCACGTAGATCCCCGTATCAAGGAATCCACATCCGTCCGAAGCGGGTTTTAACCCCGTGGGTGTTCTCTCCCAACTCCACAACTAGACCTCTCATTCGTTCAGAGTTAAGGCGTTCTTCCTTCAATGCCTCATTCTGAAATTCCTTGACCTGTGTCATCACGTCTGAGGTCATCACCAACTGATACGCCTTCACCCGAATCGGCCCAGGTCTCTCTTTCCGGCTAAAGGCATCGGCCACTACGTTGGCCTTGCCCGGGTGGTAATGAATCTCGCAGTCATAGTCCTTGATCAGCTCTAACCACCTTCTTCGCCTCATGCTGAGATCCTTCTGCTCAAAGTACTTTAAGCTTTTGTGGTCGGTGAAGATTGTGCACTTTGTCCCGTATAAGTAGTGCCTCTAAATTTTCAATGCAAAGACCACTGCAACTAACTCTAAGTCATGAGTGGGATAATTAACTTCGTGGGTCTTCAGCTGTCGGGATGCGTACGCTATCACCTTTCCACGTTGCATTAGCACGTAACCCAGTCCCGAATATGAAGCATCTGAATAGACCACTAAGTCATCGCTTCCTTCGGGCAATGTCAGGACAGGAGCTTGAGTCAATCTAGCCTTTAACTCCTCAAAAGCATCCTCTTGTTCCCGACCCCACACAAACTTCACATCCTTGCGAGTCAGTTTGGTCAAAGGTGAGGCTATCTTGGAGAAGTCTTGAATAAACCTCCGGTAGTATCCCGCCAAACCCAAGAAGCTTTGAATCTCGGATGCGTCTTTGGAGACTTCCATTGCATCACAGCCTCAACCTTCGCCGGGTCCACCATAATTCCTTCAGTGTTCACCACGTGACCCAGGAATTGAACTTCTCGCAACCAAAAAGCACACTTAGAGAATTTGGCATATAACTTTTCTCTCCTAAGTGTTTCCAACACTTCGTGTATGTGACCAGCATGTTCTTCCTTGCTCTTTGAATAAATCAGGATATCATCAATAAACACAATCACTGATTTGTCCAACATCGGCTGGCACACTCGGTTCATCAGATCCATAAAGGCAGCTGGCGCATTAGTTAAACCGAACGACATAACGAGGAACTCGTAATGTCCATAGCGCGTACGGAACACTGTCTTAGGGATATCTTGCTCTTTCACCTTCAGCTGATGATAACCCGATCGAAGATCTATTCTGGAAAACCAAGTGGCACCTTGAAGCTGGTCAAACAAGTCATCTATCCTCGGTAGGGGGTATCGGTTCTTTACCGTCAACTTGTTCAACTCACGGTAGTCTATACACATCCTCATACTACCGTCTTTCTTCTTAACAAATAGGACCGCAGCACCCCAGGGAGAGATACTCGGTCGGATGAATCCTTTATCCATCAACTCCTGCAGTTGAACCATTAGTTCTTTCATCTCGATCGGAGCTAACCGATACGGTGCTTTGGCAACGGGTTGTGCACCGGGTATCAGGTCAATTTGAAACTCGATCTCGCGGTCAGGTGGCACACCTGGTAAGTCTTCTGGGAACACGTCCGGGAAGTCACACACCACTGGCACTTCAGACAATTGTGGTATCGACGCGTCCACATCCCTTACGTACGCCAGGTAGGCACTACATCCGCGTCTCATGCACTTCTCCGCCACCGCCATCGAAATCACCTTTGGGACCGTAGTGACGCGATCACCATATACCGTCACCGAATTTCCATCGGGCGCAACTAATTGAATCATCTTCTTGCGACACACGATGTTTACCTCGTAGGTTGCTAGCCAATCCATCCCTAGTACTACATCAAATCCTCCTAGGGGCATCACATATAGCTTAGCAACAAACCTATGACCTTCTAATTCTATGCCACAGTCTTCAATCATACAAGAAATTCTGGTTGACTTATCAATAGCAGTTTCTACGTCAAAAGGCTCATCAATATGTCTACTACTAATAGGCAACTTAGCACAGAAAGAAGCAGATATGAAACTCCTACTAGCACCAGAATCAAATAATACAGAGGCACAAGTGTGATGTACTAGAAACATACCTGACACGACGTCGGGGTCTACCCGGGCTTCCTCCCGCTTCATAGTGAAGGCTCTAGCACTCGCCCTCTGCCTTCCTTCTTCGGCTCTCTTCTTCGCCCCGGAGCTCTCTGCCCTTGGCTTCTTGCAGTCTCTGCTCATGTGGCCGTCCTCGCCACAGTTGAAGCACCGTGGGATCCCACACATCTTTGCCATATGGCCGGGCTTCCCACACTTGAAGCAAATATTCGACCCCAAGAGGCATTCCCCACTGTGCTCCTTTCCACACTTGTCACACTTCCTCGACCCCAAGCCTGCAGTAACAACTCGACGGTCATCCACCCTTCGCCTCTTGTTATTCGGGGTAAAACCACCACGCCCGAATCTCTTTCCTCTCCAGTTATTACCACCACCATCAGTCTTCTTCACCTCAACCACTGCCACTTCCTTTCGTCATACAACATTCCCGCCAAATCCACTGCCGACCTAAAAGTGCTTGGTCGGGAAGTGATTAAGTGTTTGCGGATGTCAGCTGGCAACCCCTGGATATATCGCTTGATCTTCCTTGATGCCGGCGTAACCTGATCGGGCACCAGCCTCGCCATCTCGTTAAATTTGGCGGTGTATTGCTGGTGGGTCATAATGCCTGCTTCCAGCTGTAGGAACTCTCTCTCGAACTTGTCGAGTTCCCGATGAGGACAGAACTCCCCGATTACCAGCTTCTTCAACTCTCCCCACTTCATTCTTCCGATGGTCCGGTTGCCTTCGGCTTGGACAAGGTTGTCCCACCAACACAGCGCAGTGTCAACGAAGGAGTGAGCGGCGAACTTCACCTTTTGATCCTCCCGACACTCGCTAATCTCTAGCACCGCTTCCATCTCTCGTATCCAGCGGTGAGCCGCTGCGGCATTGCCATTGCCGTCGAAGGTAGGGGGTTTACACCTTTGGAATGCCCCGTAGCTGCATCCCCTTGCGGTTTGCCGCACTATCACATCCTCGTCATCACTAGAGGCTCCTCTTCTTTCATCCAACTCCTCCTCCTCAGTATGATTCCTTACGTCACCCCTCCTACCAGCAGTAGTTCTCCGTCCCTCCTCCTTCTCCTTCTTTTCATCTTCCCTAACAGCTCGGATCACTTCAGTCACGACAAACGGTAGGATCGTCTGCATGGCTTGGTGAACCTCCTCCACCACTGCCTCCTTCACCGAGGCTCTTAAGTTAGCACTCTCATCACCGCCCTCCGGGTGATGAAGATCGAGCTCACCATGAGCCGCCTCTGCAGTCTTGGTATTGTTTCTAGTACTACGTGGCCTACCACGAACGCCCCGCGTTCCACCACGAGAAGCTTTCGATGATCTTCCACCAGCCATCCTCTTAAACACTATAAGATTCAAACACCAACACGGTCATTCAAGGTAATAGCTCAGTTAATGTTAAGTATAGTAAGTCCCTAATTACAGTGGCCAGTTATGATTAGCCACTTACTTTACTCTTCATCCCCAGAACATTTCCTATCCTGACTACATCAGTATTCAAATCTACTAAAGCACATAAATCAAATAGCATGCGCACTTAATGCCGGTTAACATTATAAAAAAGGACATACATGATGCCACGTAGCTACTCGGGCTGACATCCCTCCATTCGGTCCCATTTTCAGTTTAAGTTTAGGTTTTGTTTAAAAATATTTACCCATTTCTCTTAAATTTTGCCTCTGATACCAACTTGTAAGGCCCCGTTCCCGGAGACCTCACGGTTGGGCAATCATAGCATAATTAAAATAAACATTTCATAATCCATTAAAACAATGCAGCGGAATTAAACATCAAAAGCCATTCATTAGTTTATAAGCACTGTTGCTAAGCAATACAGGTTTGTTAACAGTTACAAAAGAATCCTTAATTTGCATTACAAAACAACAATGTTATATATCATGAATGGATGTCAGCCTTGCCCCAACGAGTAGCCTCCCCGAGTGCCATCCTCAGCAATATTACCTGCCAACTGAAAATACATAAAAGTCAACTTTGCTGAGTGAGTTCTAGTTTTAAAATCATAAAAATACCTCGGAAGAGTTGTATATGAAAATACTCTTTCAAAATATCATAACCTTCTTTCGAATGTGATCATACATCATACATACATCGAGGTTATATCATTATTGTCTTTCATCATCGTTCATAATCGTTCGTTTCGTACTTTCATTATTATCTTTCACTGTAATCTAGATCCTGTCATATGCTATGCCCCATCGTTGTGCATAAAGCAACTTCAGTCTTACGGTCAAGCGACAAGGATCCCATTTCGTACATATTAGTCAATCTCAAAGATTGACTCCTGTGTGCATCCTCATGAGTTAGCTAAACCACACACAGTTGAGCTAACAACCCCTGGCTGTGAACCTTCTTTTCATTTGCTTGCAAGACTTTTCATTCGTTCATTCGTTCATTATGTTCCACTTTTCATTAACATTAATTTTTCCCCTTTATTAATGATAACACTTTATGATCATAAGCAATCCGCATAAAGTCACATTATATAGTAATAGGAACACAAGAACGATCATAAAACATGAATAGAATAATCAAATGATAATCACAGGTCAACCCTAGGTCAAACCCTAAAATTAAGCTTTCTCCAAAATTTCAGAAAATTTTCTAATTGTCTTAGGCGCATGGGAACTATGCAGGCGCATCAGCACTGTATGGGCGCATTAACACTATTTGGGCGCATGGTTTCTACACTTAGACATTTCCGCAATATTTCTGGGCGCATGAGCCTCCCAGGCGCATGGGCAAACACTTAGGCTCCTGAGGAAGGTCTTGGGCTCATGACACTGTTCAGGCGCATGAACCTACACTTGAACACTTAGGCTAAACTTTTGGGCGCATGGGCACTATTGGGGCGCATGAGCCCCTACTTAGAATTTTCTAAGGAAATTTCCAGGCGCATGGGCCCTGTTTGGGCGCATGACCTGTACTTGTACATATTTTCACTAAGTTCCCAGGCGCATGGGCCCTGTTTGGGCGCATGACTGCCTGCTGTGCACCTCTACATATCAGAATCAGTTCAAACCTGTTGTAGCACCTATTCAAAGCCTAAATAAACATTTCTAAGCATTCCCAACACATAAACAAGCTTTATACATGAACATATACTTATACAAGCTCACGGGTACAAACAAACATACATAAAATCTTTTAGCCATGCATTTTCAGCCCCAAAATCAGTTTAAAATACATGTAAACGGGGTCTAGAACTCACCTCTTGTAGAAGACAAGTAAAACTCCACCAAACTTGGCTGCACTAGAGTTCAAGACACCTAAACCAAACATAAACAAGCACTAAAACACCAAAAACACATAGAAATTGGTTTCTAAGGTGGAAAACCTCAAAGAAACCGAACCAATTAACATGTAAACACACATACCTCGAAGATTCCAGCTTCTTCTTCCTCACAAAACCGAGAGAAAACAAGAAACACAACCCTTACTCCTTCGGTCACGGCAGCAACAGAAAGAGCATTGGCGACCATGCTCTTATACTCATACTTTTTTTACTTTTATACATATTTACACAATGCACCCTTCATCTTTTGTCATTGCCTTCTTTATTCAAGATTCTTTTCTTCTTCTGCACTTGTGGCCCTTATAAAAATTCGGGTGTTACACCAAGACTTTTCCAAGATAGCCTCACCTTTGACTAAATAGACGCGCAAGGATGTGAAGTTTGTGTGGGGTCGAGAACAGGAGGATGCTTTTAAGGAGTTAAAGGCAAGATTAACTCAAGCTCCTGTTTTGACATTACCCGAGGGGAGTGAAGACTTAATGGTGTATTCGAATGCTTCTTACTCGGGACTGGGTTGTGTATTAATACAACGTGGGAGAGTAATAGCCTACGTGTCTCGACAGTTGAAAACCCACGAGGTCAATTACCCCACGCATGATTTGGAGCTCGCGGCAGTGGTCTTTGCCTTAAAGATTTAGAGGCACTATCTGTACGGGGCGAAGTGCACAATCTTCACGGACCACAAAAGCTTAAAGTATTTCTTCGAACATAAGGACCTCAATATGAGGCAGAGGAGGTGGTTAGAGTTGATCAAGAATTATGATTGTGAAATCCATTACCACTCGGGCAAAGCCAATGTAGTGGCCGATGCCCTGAGCCGAAAGGAGAGACCCGAGCCAATCCGGGTGAAAGCTTATCAGTTGGTGATGACCTCTGACGTGATGACACAGGTCAAAGAATTTCAAAATGAGGCGTTGAAGGAAGAACGCCTTAACTCTGAAAGGATGAGAGGTTTGGTCACGGAGTTGGGAGAGAATACCCATGGAGTTAGAACCCGCTTCGAGCGGATGTGGATCCCTCGTTATGGAGACTTACGGGGACGGATTATGGATGAAGCTCATAAGACTCGATACTCCATTCATCCTGGTGCTACCAAGATGTATCATGACATGAAGAAGGATTACTGGTGGCCGGGAATGAAGCGCGATGTAGTGGAGTATGTGAGTAAGTGCCTTGCTTGCAAGTGAAGGCAGAGCACCAGAAGCCATACGGGAAGATCCAACCTTTGGATATACCCGAGTGGAAGTGGGAGCACATCACCATGGACTTCATAACGAAGTTACCCCGCACGGCAAGGGGGTATGACGCCATATGGGTGATAGTTGATCGTCTGACAAAGAGTGCACACTTCCTACCGATCCGCGAGACATACTCATCTGAGAGACTAGCGGATCTGTTCATCAAAGAAATTGTAGCTCGTCATGGTGTGCCGATGTCTATCGTGTCGGACCGTGACACCCGGTTCACATCGAAGATTTGGAAAAGATTCCATGATGCGATGGGGACGAGGCTACACATCAGCACGGCTTATCATCCCCAGACAGATGGTCAGTCTGAAAGGACGATTCAAACGCTCGAGGATATGCTCCGAGCATGTGTGATCGACTTTGGAAGGAGTTGGGATGATCACCTACCGTTAGAGGAGTTCTCATACAACAACAGTTATCATGACAGCATTGGCATGCCACCATATGAGATGCTATACGGTAAAAGGTGTAGGACGCCCGTGTGTTGGGGTGATATCGGGCAGAAGGAGTTGGGAAGTATTGAGGTGATCGAGGCTACGACTGAGAAGTTAGATAAGATCAAAGCCTTTATAAAGGCGGCGAAAGATAGACAAAGTCGTATGCCGACAAAAGACGTAGATCGATTGAATTCAACGTGGGTGATAGAGTCATGTTGAAGGTCTCACCTTGGAAAGGGATCATCCGGTTCAGGAAAAAGGGTAAGCTAAGTCCAAGATACATAGGGCCTTTCCGAATCATCGCACGAGTAGGAGAGGTGGCCTATCGGTTAGAATTGCCTGATGAGTTAAGTGGAATTCACCCGACATTCCATGTATCTCATCTGACAAAGTGCTTGGCTGATAAAGATATGATTGTACCACTGGAGGACACCGAGGTGGATGAACGGCTTAATTATGTAGAGCAACCAGTGGCAATCATCAACCGGAAAGAGAAGAGACTGAGAAATAAAGTGGTTCCACTTGTGCGGGTGCAGTGGAAACACCGGAAGAGTTCAGAGTCTACGTGGGAGACAGAAGAAGAAATACGACGGCATTACCCACAGTTATTCGAAGAATGACAGGTTTCGGGGACGAAACCTCTTTAAGGGGGTAGACTTGTAACACCCGAAAATTTTGTCAAAATAAAAGAAAATGAAAGTATCTTGCAAAAGGGAAAAAGAAACAAAAGTGGAAGAGGGCTAAGTGTAAAAGAGTACAACATTCAATATTTTAATATATATTGAAGGTATGGCTGCCCACTTCACATACCATATTCTGCTTTCGACAAACAAAGAAGAAAGAAAAGAAGCATGAACTTTTATCTCGGTTTGTGAAGAAGAAGCTGATTATTTTCGAAGGTGAGCATTTCTTTGCATAATTGGCTCGGTTTTGCTGGGTTTTTCAACCATGAAACAGATTTTTATGTGCTTTTTGTGTCCGGTTGCTTGTTTTGGCTTGTTTTAGGTGTTTGAACTCTTGTGCATTCAAGTTTGGAGGAGTTTTACTTGTTGGCTGCACAGGTGAGTTCTAAACCCCGGTTTTATGTGTTTTTAAACTTTTTGGGGCTGAAAATGCATGATTTAAAATGTTTTACAACTGTTTAATTTGTACCCGTACGTATATGTGCATGTATGATTTTGTTTTATGGATGTATATGTGTTGGGGATGTTTAGAATGCTAGTTATAAGCTTAGAACATGTTAGAATGCAGATTGGGTTTGAATTTGATTCTGAAAAATGAACAACAGTTGGTCATGCGCCCAAATAGGGCTCATGCGCCTGGAATTTTGCCTTAGAAAAACTTAAGTGAGGTTCATGCGCCTCAATAGTTCCCATACGCCTAGGAGTTTGTCTAAAAATACTAAGTGTTAACCCATGCGCCCAAACAGTATCCCATGCGCCCAACCATTTTGCTCAGGCGCCTAAGTGTTAGTCATGCGCCTGAACAGTACCTCATGCGCCCAAGTTAGTGCCCAGACGCCTAAGTGTTCGCTCATACGCCCACATAGTGTAATGCGCCCAAGCAGGATTCATGCGCCTGCATAGTGCTTATGCGCCTAAAATACTTAGAAAATTTTCTGAAATTTTGGGAAATTAAAATTTTAGGGTTTGACCCTAGTTTGACTTGGTGTTTTTATTTGTTTATTTTATGCATGTTTTTGGGTTGTTCTTATGTTCCTTATTATGTATTATATGTGGCTTTACGTGGTGTGATTATGCTCATAAAGTATTACCATTAACCAAGTGAAAAATAAAAATTAATGAAAAGTGGAACATAATGAAAGAATGAAAGTCTTGCAAGCAAATTAAATGGAGGTGCACGACCACGTTGTCGTTAGCTTAACTGTGTACGGTTTAGGTAACCCGAAGGATGTACACAGGGTCAATCCTTGAGATTGACATGACCCTTGCTGCTTGCCCCAGGTGACTGGGTCAGCTTAGTGCACAATGTTCGGGGTCTATTTATAGACCTCAGGCCCAGCACCAGCATAGTGCATAATGTTCGGGGTATTGCACATTGGTCTGAAAGGAAAGTGAAAGATAATAATGAAATGAAGAATGGGAAAGATAATGATGATAATTATGAATATTATCTGAATGTACGTATGATGCGTGCTCGCGTACGAAAGTAATGTATTTTATTCAAAAAGGGATATTTTCGTATACAAATCATACGAGGTACTTTTATACTTTTAAAACTAGAACTCACTCAGCAACGCTGACTTTTATGCATTTTCAGTTGGCAGATAATTATTGCTAAGGATGGGACTCGGAGAGGCTACTCGTCGGGGCAAGACTAGCGTCCGTTCATGCTTAATGATTTTTTTGTATTATAATGCAACTAATTGATTATTTTGTAACTCTAAATTACTATGATAATAATTTTGCAACATTAATTATATGCATAAATGGTTTTTGTTAATTAAATTCCGTTGTGATATTTTATAAATACGTATTGTTTAACATAATAATGCTATGATTGTCCAACTGTGAGGTCTCCGGGAACGGGAGCCTTACAATATGATTGGAGCAAAAATGTATTTTTATTTTTTTTTTGTTTCCTTCTACAAGTTCAAAATAATAATAAATTAGCCTATAGCAACGACATGTTATCGTTAAAGTGTTTTCAATAAGCCAAGTTCTATTGTTTAATTCTGGATAATATCAATTATGGCTGAAAGATTTATTATTTTTGGAATCACGAATTTTTCATTTTAAATGGTTTTTTTTTGGTATTTTCTATAGTTGTGTTGTGGCTGCAATTAGGTTGTCTTTAGCCTTTAAATAAGTTAGAGTCTTCCAAGGTCTTATATTCATATAATTTTGTTCTATTTTCATTCTAAAGATTAATAAGAAGCGGGCCAACTCAATTGCTTTGTTGTTGTTTTTTATTTTTTGACATGATTATTATTTCTAACAATTGGTATTAGAGCCTAGTTTAAAGGGACGACTAGCACTCAAACATTGTTCAAAAGAGTGTGATCAAGAATCGAAGGACTATGCAATGAATCAAAGAAGATGTAGAAAAAGATGGCGAAGATTCCAGCAAACCAGATTGTATAGGTCAAAGAGACTACCAATCTGTCGCTACAATGCATTGTTTTGATAGCCACAAACTACACAATTTGGACTGTCAAAATCAAGGCAATTTTTAATGTTCACGGTGTTTGGGAAGCAATCAAGCCAGGCGTGAACGTTGACTCGAAGAAAAACAATATAGTAATAGCCTACCTGTACCAGACGATACCCGAAGAGCTTGTCCTCCAAGTTTCCCAGTTTGAAACAGCGAAAGTGGGATGCTTTGAAGGCTCGTTATGTAGGGTCGATCGGGTTAAAGAGGCCCGACTTGGATCCTTAATGATTGAATTCGAAGCATTGAAAATGAAAAATGGAGAGGCCATCGAAGATTTTGTAGGATGCATTAGTGGCATAGTCTCGAAAGCAAACAACCTGGGAGCCATGCTTGAAGATATAAAGTTGTTCCAGAAGTTTCTTGGTTCTCTTCCTGATCGTGTCTTAACTATAGTTGCAATTTGCAGATTTAAAGGCCATGTCTTTTCAAGAGGCAATTGGTAGACTTGGAGCATTCGAAGAAAGGATCAAGTCAAGTGATAAAGGGCAAGGATCCAAAAGCAATCAACTAATGTTTTCTTGTGAAGAAGGGCAAGATTAAAGGATGGATTAGAAAGATGGTCGTGGCCGAGGGAATGGCCACATAAACCGAGGCCGAAGACGAGGTCATGGTCGGTCAAACGGTCTGGGTAGAAGTTCAGGGCAAGGAACCCAAAAGAAAGACCGATCCAACATTCGATGTTTCATATGTGTAGGAATGGGGCATTTTGCATCCGACTTCCAACTAAAAAAAGAAAGAATTAATTTGACCCAAGCCAATGCTGAAGAACCTGCTCTTTTAATGATAATTCGTGTCACGACTCAAGAGAAATCTCTTTCAACCAAAAATATAAAATAAAACATGGTTGTACAAAAGTTATAGAGAGAGTATGTGGTTAAAGAACTCCCTTAACGAGTCCAACATGAAATAGTACATAGTCTTTTTACCATAATAATGATAGTATCACTTAATCGGAAAAGATCCTTCTATTTCTTAGAGAAACAAAATAGAAGCTTCAACTGACCTTGATGTGTAGGCACCACTCTAGTAAGAGTTTTACCTGTCTAAGTGCACTAGCTGACTTCTCTATTGCATAACGCTTCTCACTTGACTTCATAATCACAGCTAAGCTACCTCAAGTAGGTACACTAAATAAGAAAAAGATTGCAAAGTTGTGGTTAATGGTCAAACTGCCACCACAAAACAAAATTTTAAAAATAAGAGCCTGGCCCTTTGAATATTTGTAAGATCTCCCAAGTTTTTTCATGTTTTGTCTACACAATATAGTGAAATACGTCTCGTGTGTAAAAAATACAACACCTTGCTTTGCAGTAGGCGTAATTTGCCAGTTTACCGTGCTCTTGTATGTTCTTGAGCTCAATACATTAAAGCCATCATGTATGCCACGCCGCCATCATGTGAATATACAATTTTGCCCTGCCCTTGCTCCGCATTGCTCATGCAATCTAACTAGGCAAATGAGAGTAGGGCGTGTTCATCTTTATATCCCACTATAAAAGTAGTTACAAACTCACCTACACCAAGTATAAAAATATGTCATTGAATAACAGCCTATGACAGCTATAAAACCGAAGCATATCAACTTACGCGGGTTAGCATAACGATGTATTGGTGTTTCTTAAAAGTTCTCATTTTAAACTTAATAAGTCACATTTTCGTGTGACTTCGACTTTTCAATTATTCTTTTTTCTTTTTCTGTATATTGATTTATATTTATCGGTTAACTTCTTTTTCTATATGTAGGATGAAAATGACGGAGATGATTAACTTCAAACTCAAAACATGCATGTTCAAGTGGGTAAAGCGAAGGAATGTTGGGTTTTGAGTGTTCATGTTCGTATTGGGTTCAAACATGGAGCATCACATTCCCTACCACTTGAGCGCTCATGCTCATTGACCGAAAAAAAATTATAACAAAGTGAGGTCATATGCACATGTGACTTTGCCAAGGCAAAATGGTCTCTTTACATTCCTCCCTCCCGGTAAGAAATCAATTAATGTTCGAAGCTTAGGCCCTAAACACAATTTATCGATCAATAGTCCTTTGGCCTAGCGGTATCTAAGGGGCCTCATGAATCAAGTAGTTGTTGATCCACAAAATTCTCTTATCATATAATTTAAAGGGTGTTTTAGTCATTAGATTAATAGCTAAACAAAAAGATGTCGAAAAAAGTGTATGTAGGTCACAAGTCACAACCCAACCCGTTCAACCATTACTAAATTGTTAGGGATCCGGGTGTAGATCGACACACAAACACAATCAAACGGCGAGAGAAAATAATAATAAAGATGAACACGCGAGATTTAACGTGGTTCGGTCGATGTGACCTACGTCCACGGGCTACAACCACGATACTATTTTATTGCTTTCTGCCTCACTCGTGAGGAATTACAAGTACAATGACACAATATAAATAGAGAAAATTAGGGTTTACAACTTAATCCCTAAGAAAACCCTAATGGGCTAAAATTAAATGAAAACGGGCCAAGTCTTTAATTTAATTAATCTGCCACTGAGTTGTCTTTTAACCCGAGCCCAAGTCAAGACTCCACAAACCCAACATCTCCCACTTGGAGGCTTGATCATCTTCAAACTGCCTTCCGATGTGAACACTTGTAGCTCTTTGTAATCTTCCTCGTCTTTCTGGTTGCAGCGGCCTTCTCATCAGTTAACCTGAAGGCCCGTTAAAGCTCCCCCGAGCTTCAATATATCAGTCACGGCTGTATCTGCCCCTGACCTGTTCTCCGTCCCTATCGGCTCCCACTAAAACAAACTGCCAGATCCTGGAACACCCTGAGAACAAACACTCTCCATATTCACTCTCCATATTCAGCAAGTAATCATCTGGAGAGATTTTATTAGATGGAATATTAGTTCTTTTAACCCACTGTCGTCTAGGAACTATGACTGAAGCACAACCTGTGCTCCCACTGCCACGAAATCCTTTAACTAGTTTTTCTAAACTCTTCCATGCACATTCATTCTGAATCTTTCTTGTGACTCTAGGTTTCTTACTTGCAAAGCAAACCTTCTTCTGCCACGAGATTCTGTGAACTGGACTTTGGTATTTTTCTGAACTGGAACATCACTTCCTTTAGATGGTAAACTAACCATATACAATGTGTTGTGTTGTGGGCTCCGATCCATCTTGGGTCGGGCCCTGAAACAGCCCAATGACAAGCTGCAGAAAAGGGTTAGGGGCAGCCGGCCCTAACCCTAATCTGCCTCAACTTATTTATGTTAAGTTTTTATTGTCTTTTATTATAAATACCCACATATGTACTTGTAATCTTTGAGTCTTGAAAGTAATAAAAATAAACCCTGGTTCGTAGCCCGTGGACGTAGGTCAATTCTTGACCGAACCACGTTAAATCGCTGTGTTCTTTACTGCTTTGATTATATATTCTGTGCTCGTGTGTTTGTGTGTGTGTTCCTTTCTGCCGAGAACAGCAACAACACTGCTGCTGTCTTTCTGCTGCTGCCGCCGCCAAACCTGCAATCAGCAAGGCTGCTGATTGCCATCGACAACCACCAGCAGCCGCCATTACAGCCGCCGCAAAGAGGTTTTGCTGCTGCCAAGAACAGGCTATTGCCCTGTTCTTTTCTGTGCGCCACTGCTGCTGTTGTTTGGGCTCTGTTTCTGATCAAAGAACAGCCACAAAACAGATTTTGTTTTCTGGGTATTCTGTTCAGTTTGATTAGTTCAAGTTATTGGTTGTTTGGTTTAATTATTTCCGCTGCGAAATTCTGTTCATTATTGCTATCATTATCTCGTCACTCGTTTTAGAAATCAATTAGAAATACCGACAAGTTCTTAAGGCCCGAACCGTAGTATTGTATTGATTTCCGTGCCCTATCCGAATCCTCGGGTCAGCCGCGTACACGTAATACCTAACAAGTGGTATCAGAGCCTTGGTTGCTCTCATCCTTTGATCTCCGGTATTATGGCTGATGAGGGTAAAATGAGAATCGAGAAGTTTGATGGCGTCGATTTTGGATGGTGGAAGATGCAGATCGAGGACTTACTTGTTCAGAAAGATTTGAGTGCAACACTGCTTGGTGATAAACCTGAGAGCATGAAAGATGCTGATTGGGCTGCACTAGATAGGAAAGCTGTTGCTGTGATTAGACTCTCGCTGACAAAGAATGTTGCCTTTAACATTCTGAAGGAAACGACAGCCAAAGGCGTCATGGATGCACTGTCTAACATGTACGAGAAACCGTCCGCAGCCAACAAGGTCTTTCTGATTCGGGAACTTGTAAACACGAGATTGAAGGAAGGTGGTTCTGTTAACACTCACATTAACAACTTTAACTCTATTATCTCTCGCCTAGTGTCTGTCGATATCAAATTCGATGATGAAGTCCTAGCCCTACTATTGTTATCCTCATTACCTGAAAGCTGGTCAGGAACCGTTACAGCAGTTAGTAGTTCGTCTGGGAACACTAAGCTTAAACTTGATGGAGTTCGCGACTTGATTATGAGTGAGGACATTAGAAGGAGGAGCACTTGTGAGTCTTCCAGTTCCTTGTTGAGTACTGAAGGCAGAGGAAGGAAGAATGAACGAGGTGGTAATAGGGGCCGATCTAAATCAAAGAGAAGAAGTAAATCAAGACCAAGAAAAGATATTACTTGCTGGAATTGTAAGGAGACTGGGCACTTCAGAAGTCAATGTCCTAAACCATCAACATCTAAAGAAAAGAAAGAGGTTAACGCTGCTACAGATGATACAGATGATGATACTCTTATCTGTTGCGTTGAGAATACCACTGAGTCATGGATCATGGATTCTGGCGCTTCTTTTCACGCTACCTTTAGCTCAAAGAAGATGAAGAATTTGAGAACAGGAAACTTTGGCAAGGTTCGTTTGGCTAATGATCAGACTCTGGATATTACTGGGATGGGAGACATTGATCTGAAGACTCCTCTAGGAAATACATGGACACTAAAAGATGTTAGGGTAATTCCTAAGTTGAGGAAGATGCTAATCTCTATTGGGCAGCTAGATGACCAAGGTTATGATGTGTTGTTCGGGGGTGGACAATGGAAAGTCGTCAAAGGAAACTTGGTAGTTGCTCGTGGGAAAAAGAAAGGTACTTTATACATGGTTGAGGTACCAGCAGGTGATGTGAATGCAGTAACCAGTGGACCAAGTCAATCCAGTCTGTGGCATCAACGACTTGGTCATATGAGTGAGAAAGGCATGAAGATGCTAGCTGAGAAAGGTAAACTCCCAGACTTGAAGAAAGTAGAACTTGAAACCGGATTCTGCGAACCATGTGTGCTTGGTAAGAAGAAACGTGTTACTTTTGTGAAGACGGGAATGACACCAAAGGCTGAAAAACTTGAACTTGTCCATACTGATGTGTTTTGGACCAACTCCTGTGACATCATTAGGAGGCTCCAGCTATTATGTTACCTTCATTGATGATGCGACGCGCAAGGTATGGGTTTATTTTCTCAAGAACAAGTATGATGTGTTTGATGTTTTCAAGAAATGGAAAGCAGCTGTTGAGATGGAAACCAATCTGAAGGTGAAGTGTATAAAATCAGATAATGGAGGGGAATATATCAGCAATGAATTTGTGAATTACTGTGCTGAAAGAGGAATCAAGATGATCAAGACGGTTCCCGGGACTCCCCAACAAAACGGAGTAGCTGAGAGAATGAACAGGACGTTGAATGAACGAGCCAGGAGCATGAGACTGAATGCAGGGCTTCCCAAAACCTTTTGGGCTGATGCAGTTAACACTGCTGCATATCTGATAAACAGAGGACCTTCGGTTCCTCTTGGTTTCAAAATACCAGATGAGGAATGGCTTGGAAGAGAGGTTAGTTACAAACATCTGAAGGTATTTGGTTGTGATGCCTACACTGGTGTGAAAGACTTTGAGAGGGATAAGCTTGATCCCAAGGCAAAGAAATGCCTTCATTGGCTATGGATCTGAATCGATGGGATATAGGCTTTGGGATTTTGAAGCCAGGAAAACTATCAGGAGTCGAGATCCGGTCTTTAATGAAGCTAAACTCTACAAAGAAAAGGATTCAACCATACCAGAAACTCGTAAAGATCAGGTGGAGTTTGAAGATGATAACCAGAGTTCAGAAAGCCATGGGTCAGAGACAGAAAGTCAAAATACAGAAGAAGAAAGTTCAGAAACTGAAGATCATGATCAGGAAGAATTTGGTGAACAAGATCTCTTTGATAGTGGGAGTTCAGATCCTGCGGATGAACAGTCCCCACCAGCAAATGATTCAGGAAATTCAAATACTTCACATTGGGTTAGGAGGTCTACTCGAACGTCTGTACCTCCTCAAAGATATTCTCCATCAGTTAACTATCTTCTTCTCACTGAAAATGGTGAACCACAGTGCTACTCAAAGGCTATTAGTGTGAAAGATTCGTCTCAGTGGGAGCGGGCAATGAAAGAAGAAATGGGTTCACTTGAAAAGAACCAAACTTGGGTTCTTACTAAACTTCCCGCAGGGAAGAAGGCGCTTCAAAACAGATGGGTATACAGAATCAAGGATGAAAGTGATGGAACTAAGAGATACAAAGCACGATTGGTAGTTAAGGGGTTCCAACAAAAGCACGGGGTTGATTACAATGAAATATTTTCCCCTGTGGTTAAAATGACTACAATCAGACTGGTGCTTAGTATCGTGGCTGCAGAAAACTTACATCTAGAGCAGCTAGATGTAAGGACAGCTTTTCTGCATGGCAACCTTGAGGAGGATATCTACATGGCACAACCAGAGGGTTTTCAGACAGCTGGTAAGGAAATCATGGTGTGCAAACTAAAGAAGAGTCTTTATGGTTTGAAGCAGGCGCCCAGGCAGTGGTATATCAAGTTTGATGATTTTATGGGCAGAAATGGGTATAGGAGATGTGAGATGGATCACTGCTGCTATCTCAAGAAATTTAAAAATTCTTATATCATTCTTCTCCTTTATGTGGATGATATGCTGATAGCCGGTTCCGACATGTCAGAGATCAACAGATTAAAACGACAGTTGTCTGAAGAGTTTGAAATGAAAGATCTAGGTCCAGCTAAGCAGATACTCGGCATGAGCATCACCAGAAATCAGAAAAACGGTTCTTTAATATTGTCTCAAGAGAAGTATATTAAAAAATATTAGAGAAGTTTAAGATGAATCATGAGAAGACTACTACCCGAAATACACCACTGGGTAGTCATATTAAGCTTTCTAAAGATCAGTCTCCAAAGACAGATGAAGACAAGGCCGACATGGCAAAGATTCCTTATGCATCAGCTGTGGGCAGTCTTATGTATGCAATGGTATGCACAAGGCCTGATATTGCTCATGCAGTGGGAGTTGTTAGTAGGTTTATGTCCAATCCGGGGAGAGAACACTGGGAAGCAGTTAAATGGCTGCTTAGATATTTGAAGGGTACTTCAAAGATGGCTTTATGTTTCAAGGGTAGAGATGCAATTCTCAAGGGTTATTCTGATGCAGATTTGGGTGGATGTAAAGAGACCTACAAGAGTACAACAGGGTATGTGTTTACTATGGGGGATACTGCAATATGTTGGATGTCTAGGCTCCAAAAGAGCGTGGCACTTTCAACTATAGAGGCTGAGTATATGGCAGCCGCTGAGGCTAGCAAAGAGCTTGTTTGGTTGAAAACTTTTCTGGGTGAATTAGACAGAAAACAGGCAGAGTATCCGTTGTACTGTGATAATGAAAGTGCTGTGAAACTTGCAAAGAATCCAGTTTATCATGGGAAGACTAAGCACATTCATATGAGGTATCATTTCATCAGGGGCTAATCAGTGATGGTACTATCCAGTTGAATAACATCAAAGGGGACAGAATCCAGCTGACATGTTCACTAAAGTTGTCACATTGGATAAACTGAAGCTATGTGTAGCTTCAGTTGCCTTCAAGGTTAATTGCAGATGAAGGCGGCTACGGATCAGGTGGTATGAAAGGTTCTTTTCGTAAAGGTTAAAGATTACAGAAGTACGAGACAAGTGCAGGTGCAAATGTTTCACGCATTCAGGTGGAAGGAGGTTGAAGTGTTTGACGCATTGATGTGGAGGGCTAGTAAAGATGTTTCGAAGCCAAGTGGGAGATTGTTGTGTTGTGGGCTCCGATCCATCTTGGGTCGGGCCCTGAAACAGCCCAATGACAAGCTGCAGAAAAGGGTTAGGGGCAGCCGGCCCTAACCCTAATCTGCCTCAACTTATTTATGTTAAGTTTTTATTGTCTTTTATTATAAATACCCACATATGTACTTGTAATCTTTGAGTCTTGAAAGTAATAAAAAGAAACCCTGGTTCGTAGCCCGTGGACGTAGGTCAATTCTTGACCGAACCACGTTAAATCGCTGTGTTCTTTACTGCTTTGATTATATATTCTGTGCTCGTGTGTTTTGTGTGTGTTCCTTTCTGCCGAGAACAGCAAACAACACTGCTGCTGTCTTTCTGCTGCTGCCGCCGCCAAACCTGCAATCAGCAAGGCTGCTGATTGCCATCGACAACCACCAGCAGCCGCCATTACAGCCGCCGCAAAGAGGTTTTGCTGCTGCCAAGAACAGGCTATTGCCCTGTTCTTTTCTGTGCGCCACTGCTGCTGTTGTTTGGGCTCTGTTTCTGATCAAAGAACAGCCACAAAACAGATTTTGTTTTCTGGGTATTCTGTTCAGTTTGATTAGTTCAAGTTATTGGTTGTTTGGTTCAATTATTTCCGCTGCGAAATTCTGTTCATTATTGCTATCATTATCTCGTCACTCGTTTTAGAAATCAATTAGAAATACCGACAAGTTCTTAAGGCCCGAGCCGTAGTATTGTATTGATTTCCGTGCCCTATCCGAATCCTCGGGTCAGCCGCGTACACGTAATACCTAACACAATGAACCCATTTTCTTTCCACGAGCAATGACAAGATTCCCTTTAACAACTTTCCACTGCTTATTCCCGAACTTAACCTCATGTCCCTGTTCATCCAACTGACCGACATAAATCAACTGTTTCTTCAAATCAGGAATCACCCTGACATCTTTCAAAGTCCATGAACCAGCTGAAGTAACTAAATCCATGTCACCCATGCCCATACATCAAGAACATCATTGTTCGCCAGTCTTACCTTACCAAAATCGCCTTCTTTTAGATTCTGCAATGCTTCGCTGTTGTGGGTAGCATGAAACGAAGCTCCAGAATCCATGACCCAGGAATCCACACTGCTCTTCACGCTACAAATTAAAGCATCATCGTCTGAGTAGTCTGCTGCAGTGTTAACTTCTTTTTGATCATTCGGACACTGGTTCCTGAAGTGTCCCACCTGTTTACAGTTCCAACAAGTCACATCATTTCGAGCCCTAGACTGACTCCTTTTCCTGTTCTTGCTCCCACTACCTCTGTTATTCTTTCTTCCTCTGCCAACATTCAATAGTTCACTTGATGTTTCACCTGAATTTCTTCGTCTGGTGTCTTCGCCCATAATAATATCCCGAACCCCATTTAAAGTGAACGTGCTAGTGGAACTAGTAATTGCTGTAACAGTACCAGCCAGCAGCTATCAGGCAATGATGATAACAATAGTAGAGCCTGAACCTCATCCTTGAATTTGATGCCAACTGACCCAAGTCTTGATAAAATCGAGTTCAAGTTGTTCATGTGCACTAAAATTGAACTTCCCTCTTTCATCTTTGTATTAACCAGCTCTCGAATCAAGAAAACTTTATTTGCTACCGAAGGCTTCTCATACATATTAGCTAACGCATCCATGATACCTTTTGTTGTAGTTTCCTTCAAAATGTTGAACGCAACATCCTTTGTCAGCGACAACCTAATAACCGCCTTGGCCTTTTTATCCAAAGTTTCCCATTCAGCTGGTTCATATCTTCTGGTTTCTCACCCAAAACAGCATCCAAGTCTTTCTAAACAGCAAATCCTCCATTTGCATTTTCCACCAACCAAAATCGTTTCCATTAAACTTCTCAATCTGAAGTTTCCCGCTCTCAGCCATTATCCCAGACCACAAATGCTTAACAGTCGAGTCGGAAACTGAGTTTTGAAATGCAGCACACAATCAAACTACCCAGTAAGTTCGATAGGAAACCCTAATTTGACAGAACAGAATGGCGACAGCAGAACGACGGCGGCGGCAAAACAGCGGCGGCTGCAGAACGACGGCGGCGGGACAGCGGCGGCGGCGGAACGGAGGCGGCGGCAGAACGGCGGCGGCAGAACAGCGGTGGCAGAACAGCGGCGGCTTTAGAATGGCGGCAGCGGATGCTGATTCTTGAAAACCTATATCGCTACTTCTCTCGCGATTCGTGTTTCTTGAGTGTGTAACGAGCCAAAGCTCTGATACCACTTGTTAGGGATCCGGGTGTAGATCGACACACAAACACAATCAAACGGCGAGAGAAAATAATAATAAAGATGAACACGCGAGATTTAACGTGGTTCGGTCGATGTGACCTACGTCCACGGGCTGCAACCAGGATACTATTTTATTGCTTTCTGCCTCACTCGTGAGGAATTACAAGTACAATGGCACAATATAAATAGAGAAAATTAGGTTTACAACTTAATCCCTAAGAAAACCCTAATGGGCTAAAATTAAATGAAAACGGGCCAAGTCTTTAATTTAATTAATCTGCCACTGAGTTGTCTTTTAACCCGAGCTCAAGTCAAGACTCCACAAACCCAACATAAATAACTTTTTTCAACCATAACTCCAGCTCACCCGACCCACCCATCTCTTAAATTTACATAAAATCCACACCCAAAAAATTTAAAAGTCTGGGACAATAAAAGTTATAATTTAGATGAAAATAAACCTCACCTCCATGAGAAGTGTATGATAACCAAAGCTCAGAGAGCCACCCCACAGAAAAAGCAGCCGTGATAAGAAAGAAATTCTAAAAGTTTCTATTGAGCCCACCATGGAGGTCCAGCCTCATAGAAATGGGCACCTTCATCCCATGAAATTTGACAAGCTTGCAGACCAATGGCCACCCCTGGTTCCTTCCCATGTTTTGCAGCCCATTCTTCAGCAGCCAATTCTCTATGGGCCTCACTTTCAAAGTGCATTTTGTACTCCCCAAATGGGTTTAGCCCGGGGCTGGCTAGTTCTGCCATTGCAGCTGGCATATACATGGAGTCACCCACTAATGGTGCACCACATGCTGCCAACTGAGCTCGAATCTGTACCATGCAAATCTTGTGAAACTGACTATGCTTGTTCTATGTGGCATGAGCAATAATTACTCACAAAATGAAAGTTTGTAGGAAGAAAATTAAGAGATTAAAGAAAAGATTCAGAATTTTAACTACATATCTCATGAAAATTTATAATGGTTTCGAAGAAAAAGGCTAGCAACATCTATAAGCGACAAAAACAAATGTGGGATAAAAAAAGAGCAAAACTGTCATTTAATTAATGATAAAAAACGATTTCCATATCCAACAAAAGAACACTAATCACCACATGATGCAGAGTAACAGGAGGAACAAAAACTCCACCCACACACAATGTAAATATAACATGTACCTGGGTTGTGGTTGTACGGTATTATTTGACTAGTAATCACATATCTAAAATGTCCATAAACTAAGAAAAAAAATACAAAAACAGACAAATTTGTATGAGAACTAACATGTAACTATGTAAGACACTCATGATTTTGAGAAAGAAATATGAGAAGAAACTTTTACACAGAAAACTTTCTATCACACTAATGAAAATAATAGGTATCAGAGAAGGCAAAAAAAAATATGGCGTACCTGGTGGGTCCGTCCGGTTAACAGGTTGATTTTGCACTCGTATGCAAACTCTTTATTAGGCCAACTAATATCCTCAATTCCATATGCCTCTTGAACTAAATCATTTGGCCAGGGAACTTTTCTGCATTCTAGGACTTCAAGTTGGCACATGTACCATCCCTTAATGAAGTCTGCATGTTAAAAAGATAAGGTGGCCATGTCTCATCTAATCATGCGTGTTTTACACAAGTCAAGAAAGTGAACAACTATGAAATTAACTCATGGATTTGCAATCAATAACAAGATCTTTCTTCCATATTAAATCAATAAACAGGGATATGCATTTGTAACTACACAACTTTGTGCACATTATGATCTTTAATTTGAGCAATCCAAAGAAAAATGAATGTTCAAATTTATTTGTTTTGAAAGATCACCCTTCAACATTACCATTTTTTTTTACTTTCGAATTTAAACAAATACTATGAAGTATTAAAAATTTACGGATAGTTATTTTTAGTTTTTTACCTTTAGAAATAACTTTAGGAGCCATACGAATTGGCCGCATGTAATGGGTCATGACTCCACATGGCACATAAGCAGCAGCAAGAGCCAGATAAAGCTTCTTAACTTGTTTCTCCTGGTTGAAAAATAAATACAAATCCATCACTTAGAAGTGTTAAATCATATATATACAAAATAGAACCAAGAGATAATTAATGGATAATAATAATAATAGAGAAACAATAGACTACCCTGATCTTTCTATGAAAAACTGAACAGAAATCCTTAGTTCTAGCTAGCACAAACACTGCAAAACAAGATGAGATTAGTCATCTATAAAAAAAAATAACAAATAAAAACAATTAAAATTTAGCTTGGTATAATACCATCCTTCTGTGCAGTTATCAATCTGATGAGTTGTCATTAAGGGAGTAGTTAGTTCCAAGGCACGAGTAGCAAAGTTTACACACGTTTCTTCAATGTTGTCAGTAGTTCCACCTACCTAAGAAAAGGATAATCAGTGATGCAGTAAAGAGCACTAATTATCTATTCTCGCACACAAATAATGGAACCGAAACACTTTTTTATTTTTCCTCAAACCATATAAAAGAGGCTTACGAAATATAATAGTTATTTTATTAATAAATCGAACCAAAATGAAAAAACTTTACAAGTGCCTCTAATGCGATAATATATCACCAAACAAGAATATATTTTGGTTTTACAGGAAAAAGGTAGCCTGGGGTTGCTGAAAATTTTAATGTATCATTGTAAGACTTAACAAACATATATCTTGCGGCAAGAAGCAAAAAACCAGTTAAAGATATCATAAGATATGACAAAGGGGAGCAAATAATTCACATACTGATGTGCCAGCAGGCTTGTTGAGGACCACATAGGACTCCGTCACAGCAATTATTCTGGACCTCCAGTCAATTTCATAACACCTGGTTAAGTATAAATGCATAGATATAATCAAAACTGTCAGCAAGTAATATTGCATTCTTTACAAAGGCGCTTTGTTTCAAACAGAATCCCTGTTTCTATCATTCGCCAACATGAACAAACAATGTTTTTAACCAATTTCTCATATATAATTAACCAAAAGAACAGTGATATAGAACTTCTACATGGCATGCCAGCTAACTAAAAATACAAAAAACAAATCACTTATCATTACATGTCAACTAACTAAAAGAGATAAATGAACCAAGAATGAATAGATGTTGTGCTAAGGAGATACATACTGAAAAAGACTTCAATACTGGTACCTAAGGTTTTTTTCCTTGAACAAGTTAAACTTCGAATCAAAAGTATATATATTGCATGATATTATGTTCTTCAATTCAACATGTACATAAAGGAATTAATATTTTAAACTAATCTAGTGCCACATTGTTGGTTTCAGGCCCTTAGATTCACAGATTTCTTAACAATGAAAATAGAACAGAAAATGGAAAACTCTTGATGGAATGTTTCGGTACTTTCATTGAACATAAACCAAAGTTTAAATAGACCTACATACTAAGCAAAACATGCATACGTGGACAACCATCCACATACTACCACTAACCCATGATCCCATACAACCATGATCTTCTACCACTTACTTAATTCATTAAATAAAACAAACTAAATTACTAAATTAAACCGACCCGAAAACCGGCCCGACTTGACCCGACTTGACCCGATCAAGATTAATCCAACATTCAACCCCTTAATCTTGATCTTGGTTCTTGCTACTTGATCGTTGATTGAACCACATAGGTTCGATTCTTGCTACTTGCTTTAAGAACTTATAGTTCTTATCTCTTGCTCTATCCTTGCTTGCTATCTTCTTGCTTGATTGAATCGATTCATCTTGCTCTTGCTACTTACTACTTGCTCTTGCTCTTGCTCTTGCTCTTGCTCTTGCTCTTGTTCTTTCTCTTTCTGTTTATGACCTGAATTAGAATTAATTTCGACAGAAATAATCGAACATCTTCTGCTCCCTGGTTGCTTGCTTCCTTGTATTTAATTCCACCGCCTTACTTGTCTCCTTTGACAATTACCTCTCTATTTCCGCAATTCCGGTGCTCCCTCCCTTCTTTCAATGAACTGCTTTCTTCAATTCTTTGATCAACGGAAGCGCTCCACCGTTCCAATCACCGACTTTCTTCTTGCAATCTGCTTGACTGCTCCATTCTATCTACCTTTTCTGTCTTTCTTCGATCGTGACCTGCTTGCCTTTCTCTCGTTCTTTAGCCCTACAGCCGAGGGCTGCTTCTCCTCCCGAAACCGACTCTCAAAACGACACTCTTTTCTTAACCTTGCGCTCTGATACCAAATGTTGGTTTCAGGCCCTTAGATTCACAGATTTCTTAACAATGAAAATAGAACAGAAAATGGAAAACTCTTGATGGAATGTTTCGATACTTTCATTGAACATAAACCAAAGTTTAAATAGACTTACATACTAAGCAAAACATGCATACGTGGACAACCATCCACATACTACCACTAACCCATGATCCCATACAACCATGATCTTCTACCACTTACTTAATTCATTAAATAAAACAACTAAATTACTAAATTAAACCGACCCGAAAACCGCCCGACTTGACCCGACTTGACCCGATCAAGATTACTCCAACACACATCATGTTCTTGTCATACAAAGCTTATCTGAGTGTTGGATGCTTAATAAATGGTTTAAAGCAAGTAAAATGTCAATATGACAAATGGAAAAAAAAAAATAGGTTTATTATTTTTTGTATTTAACAATTTTAAAGAATGAAATTTTAGTACGAAACAAATTAGTATATAGGGTGCAGTGATATTTTCAGGGTACCTTGGAAATCTTTTTGGACGTACATGCACCCGCACATAAGTCCCTGGTTCAACATACTGATTAATATCAGTAATCCTAAAAGTTTTTTGTGCCTCTCAAAGTTTTCCCTTTAATTGAAGATCTCATTTTGAGGACTGATGGGTCAGTAACTTCATTGTACAACTTCATTTCTTCTGCTGTGGCAGTTAAAGGAGGCTTTGGGCATACAAGAGCATAGAAAACGGCTCCAAAATGAATAAGGTCTGCAACGTACCTTCAAAGTTTAACCATATCAAAGTGATTCCTTTTCCAAAACTATTATAATAATTACTTGAATTGCGTTAAACACAGTTGCACTGCTTAAATGCTTTTAATAAATAAATTAGAACCTTCACTTGGTAAAACTTAAAAACAATTACGTGTTCAGAAAAGAACACATTACAAATCCATCTTAATACGAGCTCGTGTTAACTGGTTGTCAATTTAACACAAGAGTAGAAAGGTAAAACTTAAAACAGCATAGCAACTCACAATGGTGGAAGATCCAAAGCTTTGGTAATGAAATCAAGAATCGTCCCTCCTTCACTAACAACTAAGTGCTCAATTCTGGGTTGAAAATTCTCAGCAGGGCAGGGAAGTAAGCGACCATATTCTGAGTAGCTAATGAAAAAGTAAATTTTCAAGTATCAAAAAACCATTTAACAAGTACCCAAACTTTCCGTGTATGAAAATCATACTAAACAGGCACTACATGTCACATCAAACATGTGACAATAGAACAAAAGCATCATGAAGAACTAGATGCTCATGCAAAATTCAGCTGCAACATGAATTACAGTACATAAACATATCCATACTATGAACATGCATATCACCCTTTATATTGTAACAACACCCCTTATAGTTCTCTAAGAGATTTCTTAGAGATATAAAACAGTCAATCAATCCTCCTTGCACAGTTGCACTACTAGCTATAAAAGATTGTCAAAACATCCAATCAATCAATCCTCCTTGCTATAAAAAATTGTCTAAAAATTCAATCAATCCTCCTCTCAGTACTTGCTTTTGTAATTCAAAAACATTCAATCAATCCACCATTATAGTTCTCTAACATATTGTTGACCTTTAAGAAACATATAATCCAAATGTTTATTTCTTACATCTACATATATGTCTCAATCCTAAAAGAGTGCAAGAGGTAAAGAAATGATATAAAATACCGTTTAGAATCGGGAGTAGATGATAGAGTTGAGGTATGAGATGCGAAGGCTCGGCAGCTGCTGTTGTGGTGGGAATCCCTAATTGAAGAGCAAAACGTTGTGGCGTTGTGGCGGTGGGTGGTGACAGAGGCTAATGTTCGTAGTAATGTGAGAGGGGCGACAACGAGGCTCCTGTAGTTGGGACGCACAGCAGCGATGAGACCATCGCCATTTTTGAAGGAGTGTTTACAGGTGGAGAGAACTGCAGAGTGAGTGTGTTTTGGGTTTATATATGGAGAGAACTGAAGAAGAGGTGTTGCCCCTTGGGCCAAGGGGTCGATTTGGTGCTTGTGTTTTAGGGGGGCAAGGATCAAGTAGGATTCTCGGGGGGTTTGTGAGAAGCCGAAATAATCAAACTTAAGTCGATATAACTGAAACAATCGAACTTAACAACTCGAAAAATATTGTAAAACAAACATAATAAACAAATAACATGAAAAGGTTTAGGGAGAGAGATTTATATTATTGATTATGTCTTTAATAATGAAATACAAAAGTTATATTTATAAGAGTTGGAAAAATAGTAATTTCATAAGAGCATTCACATCTTACTTTTCATCTTCATATTTATAATTATATTAAAATCATTATCTTTCTTTTTTCATTCTCAATTAAATAATATTTTTTTAATACATTTATCATTACATTTTTTCTCTTCTCTACTCACAATCATTTTCAAAAAATATTAAAAATTAATAAAGATGAACAATGTTTTATCAAATATAGAGATGAATAGTAACATATTTTCTATCTTATACTCATAACAACTTAAAAACATTTTATATAATATAAAGAACAAACTTACAAATATATAGAGGGTGGGATGTGAATGCGTTAACTCCAACAACCTTAGAGCATTCACATCGCACCCTTTATATATTTGTAAGTATGTTTTATATATTATAGAGAATGCTTTTAATTTGTTGTGAGCGAAGGAGAAGAGAGAACATATTACTGTTCATCTCTATATTTGATAAATCACTATTAATATCTATTAATTTTTTAATATTTTTTTAAAGTGGTTGTGAGTAGAAGAGAGAAAAGATAATGATAAATATATTAAAAAGTATTATTTAATTAAAAAAGAGAAAGTAAAAATAATGATTTTAGTATAATTATAAAGATGAAAATGAAGATTGGGATCTGAATGCTATTAAAGATGACATGATAATCTCTAATTCAAATATATATCTAATAGAGTTTATCTATACAACTTTGATAACCATAAAATAATATTTAACACTTCCCATTGGTTATCAATTTAAAACGCTTTTAGATATTGCCTTATTAAAAACCTTGTTGGGAAAACCCATTGGAACAAAACCATAGCTAAGAAAAAAAGAGTGTAGCGCATAATTTCTCCCCTTGATGAATATTAGTTAAGCTTCTTGAGTTGATGCATCCCGATCTTATAAACCAGTTTCTTAAATGTTGGATTCGGAAGTGACTTAGTAAACAAGTCTGCCGAATTGTCGCTAGAACGAATTTGTTGGATAGTAATATCTCCATTCTTCTGCAAATCATGTGTGAAGAAAAACTTCGGCAAAATATGTTTAGTTCTATCACCTTTAATATATCATTCCTTAAGTTGAGCAATTCATGCGTCGTTATCTTCATGTAAGATTGTCGGCTTCTCATTTTCTGAAGAAATACCACAAGATTCCCGAATATGTTGTATTACATTACTTAACCAAATACATTCCCGACTAGCTTCATGTATTGCCAAAAATTTTGCAAGATTAGATGAAGGAATCGTGATTGTTTGCTTTATGGAACACTATAAAATTACAGTACCTCCACTTGTAAATATATATCTAGTTTGAGATAGACCAGTGTGAGGATCAGACATATACCCTGTATCTGCAAAACCAACTGCAGGACCGGTGAAGGGGGTCACTACAATAGTTTCAGAATGTTTGGAGAGACTTAGAACACGTAACAGGTCAAATAAGGAACCAGCTTAAAGTGAAACAAAGAACATAAGTAAAGAACAGAACAAGAACACAATAAGATGGTTTTCAAGAATACTGTATATTGCTCTCAAGTTCTTTTTACAAAGTGTTACAAAGCTTAGTCCTATGGACTGGTACTTGAGATACTTTATACTACATCCTACAGCCGGCCATACTTTGAATGCCGGACATACTTTATACTACATCAACTAATCTTTTGACTAGTGACTATGATATGCCATAGCTCACATCCTTATCTAATACAAAAAAGATAAAAGTACATAAGTAGAAAGTTACAAATACTATGACTATAATCTACAGTTAAAAAAAGTATAGACTTTTCACCAACTCATATAAGTTGGTGAGTCTTCAGAGATGGCAGCGGAAAGTGGTTCAGCTTTTGTCAAAAGTAAGTCAGAGAAAGCATGTCTTCTCTATCTTTGGAAGAAATCAGTCTCTTGGCTTCGGTAAACTTTGTCTTGAAGCTTCGGAAAACGTCATATTTGGCTTTGGAAGAAATGGTCATTTGGCATCGGAAGATTTGATACTTAGTGTATTTCATTGAGTTATATCAAATCTCCCGAAGTAACTTCCTTGTACTTCACATGTACATGCTGAGAGCTCTTTGGTTGCATCAGCCTCTAAGTATAATCCTTACAAACTCCCCCTAGGTTGATGCTACCAAAACTGAAGGAGAACTTTAAATCTTGATCTTCATCTGTTGACAGTCCTTATCGGAATCAAGACCATTCCCTTCATCAGTTGGTCAGGATTCCTCAGACCCTCAAAGCACCTTCTTATGTCATAAAAATCATGCAAAGGAAGGTCAAGTATGTTTTATCAGAAGTTCACATCTAGATCCCCTTGATCTCTAGTAACATACCATCTGTCTAGGTTAGTAGCAAATGCCCAAGACAGGATGGGTCTTTCAGCAGCAAGAGGCTCTACTTGGATGGGAGTTGGATGAGCAGTCTCTTCTTGATCACCCTTAGGATGTTCTGACTCATCCTGAGGTGTATAGGTGGATGCCTTGGACTTCTTCTTCTTTTTCCTATCCCTTCTAATGGCCATCCTTTTCCTCTTTCTGTATTTTAACTAAGGAGGTTGGTCTTAAGTAGTAGATGTTTCTTGTTTCTCCTCCTAAGTTGGGTCCTTTTCCTTCTCAGATTCAGAAGGAGAGTGGTTAGGATCCTGCTGTGGGTCAGAAGATAAAGCTGGCTGAGATGCAACACTAGGTCCAGGTTGTGTTGTCTCTTGTGGTTCAACCTTGACCTCAGCTTCAGGTGCAGCCTAACTTGGTAGAGAATGCAAGTCAACTAGCTCACCCTTCTTGATCTTCTGTTTGATCACTTTAATGTGCTCATCCATAGTGGATAGAGACATTGGACCAAGTCTCCTTTCGGAGAACCCATACAGCTTCAAGAAGCTCACCATCTTTAGTCTGTCAGTAGACTTCTTCTGATTGGCTCGGATGGTGGCTCTTGACTTTGCAATCTCTTCCCTCATCTTCCTCTTAGCATCTTTTTGTTTTTTCAATACTTATTGCTTAAGTTGCTTGAGGTACTCAAACTCTATGTACTCATAGAACGAGGGAAGTAGGTCTGCTGCCTGATAGAGGCATGTGGCACTCTAGTAGGTTATCATATTTTGCCTGTCTTGTTCCTTACCTGCTTGAGTTTCTTATTCAGTTACCACAGCCTCTGCCTCAGGGCTTTTTTAAACTGGAGAGAGGGTAGGAGCTTTGTATAGTCTTTTTCTTCTTCCTTCTTTTTTGATTTTGAGGAGCAACTCTGCAGCCTCAGCTTCCTTCCTTTCTTTTGACACTTCAGTGTCGGCCAGCTCATTAAGTTCCACCAAGGGAAGAGAGATGATTTCGTCTATATTGTAGTTCCTAGACCCTAGATAGTTCAATGTGGTTGCCCTCAACTCATCTTCCTGAGTGTTTGGCCTGGGTAGCCCTGATTGTGTTTGCATAAAGCCAGGGGTCTCACTTGAGCTCCCCTTGCCTTCCTCTTCCTCTCCCTTTTCTCCTTCTCAATCTCCTAAGAGGTCATAAAGCTCTTCCCTTTATCTATCATTGGCTTGTATGACTCAGGGTGGAGAGAGCTTCAGCCTTCATCACTTGGTGTAAAACTTGAGCTTTGGCCAGGGTATTGGATGTTGAAGCAGTTGCTGTGTCAAGGTTCACAGGTTCAACTATTGGGCCTTCAACTAAGGTTTTCCCTTCGAAGCTAATCTTAGGGTCTACCTCAGTATCCAGTTGACCAACAGTCTTGCCTCCTAGCCTCTGTCTATATAATTTGGACCTCTTCTTGAACTCTTCAAGCATCCTTTCTTGAATTCGATCAGCTAACCTTTCAGCTTGCCTGGTTTGACTTGGATTGGCAAGTGACAGATCAACTAAAGAGAAGCTCTCATAGTATCTCAGGTTTTGGAAATTAAAGACTTTTTGTTGCCCCTGAGATCTAGAGAGTACCAAGGCTCTAGGCAGAACTCCCAGGTTCTATGATTGTAGGTAGGACTTTCTCCCCCTTTTTGGTAGCATCACCCTCTTGCACAGGGGAGCTAAGGGTTAGGTCCACCACATCCATAGGTTCTTGTAGACCTGGTTGAGTTTGCCTGGCAGGTCTCTTAGCTAACTTGCCCTTGAAATTGGTGATCTCAAGTTACTAGTCACTAATCTGCCTTTGCAAGGTAACCACCTGAGATTCCAGGTGACTTACCATTGAAAATAAATAGGTGTAGATTTCAGATAGTTTTTGCACATTTAGTTGCATACTCCCCTCATCTTCATCAGAAAAATCATGGGGGGATGAGAGAATAGGAACAAAGTTTTCTTCCTCATCACCAGCTTAGGGTTCTTGGCTACTAGATTTCCCCTACACCATGACATCTTCAAGAGAAGTGTCAATGGGCTGGGTTTTCATGCTTGAGATCTTAATGATGTAATCACTTACAAAAGTGAGAGCCTCTTCCATATGAACTTCCTGAACATGTTCATGGAAGTCCACCTCAATTAGGGGTTAATGATATGGGCTAGACATGGGTGATTCATGAGCACTCATCTCTCCTTGAGCAGGGGAGGAGAAGTGAGACTCATGGTACTCACTAAAGCCCATATCATCATCATCATAGAATTGGAGGTCAGGGATGGGTTGGTTTAAGTCTAACGGATGGGAATGGTAGCTTTCCCCTGAAGGCTGGTCTCTTGAGTATTGAGACTCAGAGTGATGGCTTAAGGTTTGGGAAATAAACTCATCAGGCTGAGCATGAGGAACCTCATCACTAATCAAAGAAGTAAAGGGAGTGGTCTCCTCCTCAGGGGAAGTGGGAGCTCTTGGTTTCACTTCCTCTTGCATGGGTGATTGTATAGGGACCTGCTCAATCTGAGTAGACTGAGCAAGAGTTCGTTTGGATTTTCTGGTGTAGGTGATGGTTATTTGAAGCTGTGTGGGTGGTGCAGATGTAGAAGGTGTGGGTTCAACATTGGCTGGTGCTGCCAAGTTGTCACATTGAGCAATTAGCTCTAACTTTTTAGACTCGGGTTGTTTCTACCCCTAAGAAGCCAACATTGGTACTTTCTCATGATTTTGAAGATGTCAGGCTTCATCTATCCCAATTTAAGAGTAGCATTTGTTCCCCTTAACTATGATCCCAGTTCATAGTTAAGAATATGTTGAACATATCTAGGGAATATGTAGTACTCTAAGGAGTCCAAGTTTGCAAGCAAGTTTGTATAGACAAACTATGAGTACTTGAACTTGACCCCTTGAACGATTCCATGGACTATGTAGGACAAGTCCTCAGGAATCTAGTCCCATCCTCCATGTTTGCTAGATATCTTAAATTCTCAAAAGAAAACATATCTTAAATTCTCAAAATTCTAAGGAATATCATTTTGAAAAATTTATTTCAAAGTAAATTGGGCTTATATAGGTGATAATATAGATAACTTAAAACACACATATTTGAAAAATAATCTTGAAATTAATTTAAGAAAATTTACTCAAAGTTAATTATCCTAATAGCTGATACAAGATACTTAAGTCTCTGTTCATCAAAAGCTTTTGTGAACAGATCAGCATATTGTTCATTTGTGTTAACTTTGACTAGTTTTATCAACCCCTTTTCAAAATTATCTCTTATCGAATCATAGCTGATGTTGATGTGCTTTGTCTTAGAGTGCTGCACAGGATTCTCTATGATGGAGATAGCACTATTGTTGTCTATGTGAATGGGAGTCTCTTTGAAGTTGAATCCATAGTCCAACATCTTATTCTGAATCCAAAGCACTTGAGCACAGCAGCTTGCAACAGCAATGTATTCAGCTTTAGCAATTGATATGGACACATATGATTGTTTCTTGCATTGCCATGAGACTATCCTTCTACCAAGGAATTAACATCCCCCAGATATAGACTTAGCAGTCATATTGTAGCCACCATAGTCACTATCTGTATAAGCATATAGATTGAACTCAGCATTTTTTGGATACCAAAGGCCTAGTTTAGGAGCACCTTTGAGATATCTGAGAATCCTTTTGACAGTAAGCAGGTGTGACATCTTGGGGTTAGCTTGATATCTTGCACAAATACATGTGACAAACATGATATCAGGCCTGCTGGCTATGAGGTACATAAGAGACCCAATCATACCCCTATAGAGATGTTTATCAACACACTCCCCCTCAAGATCAGGTCCTAGAGAGTGGTTTCTAGCTATGGGTGGTTTAGCAACCTTACACTCAGTTAGATGAAATTTGGTAAGTATGTCTTGCACATACTTTGATTGGTTTATGAAGATGTCTTTGTCAACCTACTTCACTTGAATTCCTAGAAAGACATTGAGTTCCCCCATGGCACTCATTTCAAATCTATTCTTCATCAACGTCTCAAAGTCTTTGAGAGCTTTAGATTAGGTGACCCAAAGATGATGTCATCTACATAAACTTAAACCAACATCAAGTCATTCTCTGTTCCTTTAATGAAGAATGTGCTGTCAATAGTGCCCCTCTTGTATCCATACTAAACAAGATATTATGACAGTGTGTCATACCACTTCCTTGGAGCTTGATGCAGCCTATAGAGAGCTTTGTCAAGCTTACTGACATAGTCAGGATGATCTGGGTTTGCAAAGCCAGGTGGTTGTTTGACATACACTTCCTCATCTATCACACCATATAAGAAGGCACACTTGACATCAAATTGGTAGACCTTGAAATCCTTGGATGCAGCAAAAGTAAGGAATATCCTAACAGCTTCAAGTCTTTCTATAGGAGCAAAAACATATGTGTACTCAATCCCTTCTTCTTATGTGAACCCTTGAATAACTAGTCTTGCCTTGTTCTTGATGACAAGTCCTCTATCATCATTCTTATTCCTAAAACCCATTTGGTACCTATTGGTGTCTTCCCATAAGAAAGAGGGCATAGGTTCCAAACCTTTTGTCTTTTGAATTAAAGCAGCTCCTCCTGCATTGCTTCAACCCAACTTCCATCCTTCAGAGCCTCATCAACCTTCTTTGACTCAATCTGGGACAAGAAACAAGAGTATACATAACAATTTTTGTCATGGGTTTGTCCTCTTGTTCTAAACCCAGTCTTAACATCTACAATGATGTTTGTAGTAGGGTGGGACTTGAGGATTCTTAGTTGAGGAATCACAGCAAGTTAGTTAGACAGATCTAAATTAGTGAAATTCAAATCTGGTGATTGAGTGTCACCCACCACATCAACATACTTATGAAGAGAAGCTTGATCTAGTAAGTGTGTGACATCATTGATGTTGTCTTCTATAGAATGGTTATCATCATCAAGAAATTCTTGATCATTATCACCACCTCCATCTTCTCTTATATTAGAAACCCCTTCATTTGAGAACTGTGACTCAGTGCTAGAATTTGTAGGCACTTCAGATGTGTTAGTTGAAGAGTTTGTCATTGTTGTGCTGATAGGATTTCCAACTACAGTGTTTGTTACCACTGGAGCTGAAGTAGTTTTCTGACTTGGTCTTCTCAGCTCAAATCTTGGGTCAGTATCTCCTGTTGATAAGTTACCTGTAGATCCTGAAACATCTTTACAAGATTTATTATAATAGTTAGTAACTAAATCAATATCAAATAGCCAATCAAGACCAGAACCTTTCACACTTGGTGTATGCTCATTGAAAGTCATACTAGCTGACTCCTCAACTACTCTAGTTCTGAGATTGTATACTCTATAAGTCGTAGCTTGGGAAGAGTATCCAATAAAGTGTCCATCATCTGATTTCTCAACAAATTTGCCTATCTGATCTTTGGTATTCTAGATGGTGCATGGACATCCAAATATGTTTTGTGCCGCAGCTTATAAGGAGTCTTACCATGAGTTTTGACTACTAAAACTTTATTTTGCATATAGCAGGCAGTGTTGACTGCCTTTGCCCAGAAGATGATGGGCAATTTAGAGTCAGAGAGCATGGTCCTTGCAACCTCAATAAGTGTCTTGTTTCTCCTCTTAGTAACACCATTTTGCTGAGTAGTCCTGCTAGCACTATATTGTCTTGTAATACATTTTTCATCATAAAATGTATCAAGGATTGGTTCTTAAAATATGTTCCTTGATCACATCTTATTATTTTGACCTTTTGATCATATTGATTCTCAATTTTCAGAATGAAGTTCTTCAAGATCTCAGGGGTCTCATCCATAGTTCTAAGAAAGAAGACCCAGGTGTATCTTATGAAATCATCTGCGATCACTAGGCAATATAAAGTTCTTACTAAACTCATTACACTTTGGGGCCAAAGAGATCCACATGTAATAAGTGTAGGGGAGTAGTGATGGAGTTCTTTTCCTTTGGCTTGTGAGACACTTTGTGTTGCTTTTGTTTCAGACATGCAACACAATGATCATTACTTGTAAACTCTTTCTTTGGCATTCCAGTTACCAAATCATTCTTAATTAGTTTATTCATGTTCTTAAAGTTTACATGGCATATTCTTTTATACCAAAGAAAAACTCATCACTATTGGCTTTAGACAGAAAGCAAGAAACTTCTCTTGGTAGGGAGGTTGCCTGCAAATCCATCTTGTACATGTTCTCTTTCCTGGGGGCTCTGAGCAGGATATGCTCTAGAGGAATGACCACCCTGGGATAGAGAACAATGCACTCATGATCAGTAAAGAGCATGTTATGTCTCTGATCATAAAATTAGGATACACTTAAGAGATTGTACCCAAGCTCTTTAACATAGTTTACCTTCTCAATGCTGAGCTTACCATTTGTGACCCTGCCCCTTCCAGTGATGTAACTACCTGATTCTCCTCCCAAAGCAACTAGCCCTCCATCAATTTTCTCAAAGTTTTGAAGCAAAGAGCCATTGCCTGTCATGTGCCTGGAACAACCACTATCAATAATCCATACATTTCCTTTGGTCTTCAACTTTTCCTACACAGAAAGAGATGGTTAGTCACATTTGGAAACCCAAGCCTTATTGGAATTAGGCTTATCAAAGTGAATTGAAAATAGTTCAACAGTTATTGATGCTATATGCAAGCCTTGAGGATCATTTGCTGTTGTAGATAAAGAACTTTCAGTCACATGGCCTTCCTTCATCTTCCATACCATCTTTGGAAAAGTAGACTTGACCTTCAAGACTTCAAAAGTTTTGATGACTTCGGAAGTTTTAGAGACTGGACCTTCGGAAGCTTTTGCATCCACTGCAGCAAACTTCAGTACTTCAGAACGATTCCTTACTTCCGAGACCAAAATTTCTTCTGAAGGTAATTTTCCACCTATCTTCTTCTTTACTTTGGAGCTTCCGAAAGGAAATGTTTTTCCTACCGAAGCTATCTTCTTCTTCTTCTTCTCAAAAGTTTTCTTCTTGATCATATGGATGGTACTCTTAGGATTGTACATGCAATCCTTAGAAAAGTGAGAGGTACCACCACACATGATGCATTCAACTGGCATACTTATGAGAGTCTTCTTTTGAGTAGAATGCTGAGTTTGATCTCTTTTCACTTCCTTCTTCATCTTCACAGATGATGTAGCAGGCTTCTTAGGGTGAGGCTTGCTCTTTGGAACTAGATGGTTTAGGTTGTGCAGCAGTGGTACATATTTGATCAACCTTCTTTTCTTGACCAGGATGATTTGAACATGACCTAGGACCCCTAGTACTAGAGTCCATAGTTGAGTCTTCGGTCTTCACACTTCAAACCCAGCAGAGATAAAGACTTGTTTTTGCTTGGAGTTGAAAGTGGCCTTGATTTTTTAGGCTTTCTTTGATTTTCTTTTAGCTCCCCTGATTAAGTTCTTCCTAACTGAATTGGTCATCCTTGGTTCTTTCTTCTCTCCAGGAGCATGGTGACCCTTATTAGGATGATCCTCCTCACTCACAATAGATTCATCCTTCACTATCTCCTCTTCATCTTCATCCTTTTCCTAGATAGGGTCTATAAGGGGCAGCTCATCTTGACTAGTTCCACACCTTGGAGATCTTACGGATAGTAGAATGTGTGAAGGAGCTATCTCACTTGAACCCAAATCTTGCCTGTTCTGATAAAAAAATCTATGCATGCAAGGATGAAGATATGATGTTCTTGAAGGTTTCTTCTTCAAGAACACACTTTTCTGCCCTGGCTTTGCTGATCATAAGCTCAGCCTGGTATTCAGTTAACTTGGTAATGACAACTTTGATTTGAGTCCTGTAATTTGTTTACTCATGCTTAAGAGTTGAAATTGTTTTCTCTAAATCTTCTATATTAAGTTTATAATCATTTTTAGCTCTTTTGAAATCAGCTTTTAAAATATTCAAAGACTCAAGGTCAGATCTCACTTCCAGGTTATAGGACCTATACATATTTACTTTAACAATGCATTCAGGTGTTAAAAGATGTTCTAATACCTTGGCTACTTCATGATCAACCATCAGTGCTTGGTTGGGAGAAACATCTTCAACCTGAAAGCTCCAGTCAAAGCCTCCTTCTTTAATAATAACAACAGCTTGTTGTTTTGATTGGCTTGGCTTCTCAGATCTGGGAGCCGCATTAGTGTAGTTTGGTCTAGATTGGGCTTGCCCACCATTAGTCCTTGGTGCCTTGCACTCCCTAGCAAAGTGTCCCATCTGGTTATAATTATAACACTTTACTTTGCTTTTATCCAGTCCAAACTTTTCACTGGATGCACTACTAGGAAACTTTCTTCTGGTTCTCTTGTAGAATTACTTGGCTCTATGAGTGAGAAGAGCTATCTGCTAGACTATCTTCATATACTCTAGGTCATCTGGATGGATACAATCCAAGTCTTCAAGAGTGAAGAAAAAGCTACCATAACTTTCATCAGCAAACACAAAGGCTTGAGATGAGCTTGTCTCTTGGAATGGGCTTCCTTGGATGTAGCTCTCCCTTGGTGTCTCAAGGAACGTGATGAAAGGTCCCTTTTGTGATTTGTCAGGGTAGTAGATAAGATGATGTTATGGAGTTATCAGGGTAGCAGATAAGATGATATTGTGGTTCTCTACTATCCCTTTCAACCATATGGAGGGCTGAACTCTGTTGATTGCTGTAAGAGCTGCTTGATGGATTTTGCATGTTCATCTCCATCTGGTAACCATTGAGGATACCATACAGCTCTGTAAAAGTAAGGGTGGAAAGGTTCTCAGTTCTTTTAATAGCCACACAGTAGTGAGTCCATTATCTGAGAAGAGAGAACACAAGCTCATAATGTCCCTATTCTTAAGCTTGACTCCAACATCCATGAGAGTATCTACAATCTCAACATATCTAAAGTATTGTTGAGACATAGTTTCACTTGATTTGTAGGTGAAGTTCTCAAACTGCTGCTTCATGAGGTCCTTCTTGTTTTCTTTAGCTTCAGTATACCCCTCATACATAAGCTTCAGTGTATTCCAGAGTTGCTTGGTAGTCTTGCACTTCTTGAAGACTTTGTATATAGAGTTTGGAAAAGCAATTTGGAGAGCGGTCATGGCCTTCTTATCTATGTCAATCTTCTTTCAATCTTTCTCAGAATAATCAGCCACTTCCTTTGGTATCATCCCACCTTAGCAGTGGCTGAAGAGGTACTTTGATATGAGGTCCTGTGATAACAGATCTCCACATCCTACTGTCTTGAGACTTGATGAACCCTTCCAGACGTTAGAACCAAGTATCAAAGTCATCAGGAGTGATCAGTGGAGACTTTATCATGGTATCGATTTCCATATCAGCTTTTATGATAGCTCCCATTTAAACTAGTAAGTGTTCTGTGAAACTAAAGGGGTTAAAGATAGTGAGATCTTACAATCAAGAGCCTAAAATACTCTGATACCAATTGCAGGACCGGTGAAGGGGGTCAATGCAACAGTTTTAGAATGTTTGGAGAGACTTAGAACACTTAACAAATCAAATACGGAACCGGCTTAAAGTGAAACAAAGAACACAAGTAAAGAACAGAACAAGAACATAATAAGATGGTTTTCAAGAATGTTGTATATTGCTCTCAAGTTCTTTTTACAAGGTGTTACGAAGGTTAGTCATATGGACTGGTACTTGAGATACTTTATACTACATCCTACAGCTGACCATACTTTGAACCCCAGCCATACTTTATACTACATCAACTAATCTTTTGACTAGTGAGTATGGCATGTCATATCTCACATTCTTATCTAATACAAAAAGGATAAAAGTACATAAGTAGAAAGTTACAAACACTATGACCATAATCTACATTTGACAAAAGTATGGACTTTTTACCAACTCATATAAGTTGGTGAGTCTTCAGAGATGGTAGCGGAAAATGGTTCAGCTTTTGTCAAAAGTAAGTCAGAGAAAGCATGTCTTCTCTGTCTTCGAAAGAAATCAGTCTCTTGGCTTCGGAAGACTTTGTCTTGAAGCTTCGAAAGACTGCATATTTGGGTTCGAAAGAAATGGTCATTTGGCTTCAAAAGATTTAGTACTTAGTGTATTTCATTGAGTTATATTAAATCTTTCGAATTAACTTCTTTGTACTTCACATGTGCATGCTGAGAGCTTTTTGGTTGCATCAGCCTCTAGGTATAATCCTTACACCAACCAAACTTGTTTTCGAGTGGTTAGTGAAATACAAACCCATATCTTCTGTACTTGAAGATATTGAAATATTTGTTTCACTCCATTCCAATGCCTTCTTGTTGGGCATGAGCTATATCTGGTCGTATATCACTAGCAAGGAGCATTAATGCACCAATTGCACTTAAATATGGCACTTCCGAACCAAGAATCTCCTCTCCATTTATTGGAAGTCAAAATGGGTTCTTTTTAACATCAAGCGACGTTACAACCATGGGAGACTCAGTGGATGTGATTTATCCATATAAAATCTTTTGAGTAGTTTTTCTATGTAGCTTTCTTGATGCACAAGTATTCCATCTTTGAGGTGTTCAATTTGTAATTCCAGGCAAACCTTTGTCTTTGCAAGGTCTTTTCTTTTTTTAAGCATTCAATTGCTTTATAGAGCTTTCCAGGAGTTCCAATTATATTCAAGTCATCAACGTATACAATGTGTGGATTAGACTCATTACCAATGTGTGGTTGTTCTTCTGAGACATTAATTTTAATTGGAGTATTAGCAGCTGGTATATATGATTTAGTAACTCTCTTTGGGTTAGTAAATGCGTCCGGTAATTGTGTTGCTAATCATTGTAAATGGATTATCCTTTGAACTTCTAGTTCACACTATTTAGTTCGAGGAACAAGATAAGATAGTGATAATTTATTCCAAATTATATTACTTTCCAGCTGCTTTTCATCTCCCTCTAATGTTGGAAATGTTGATTCATCAAAATGACAATCACCAAATCTAGCCGTAAATAAATCCCATATTGATGGCTCTAAATATTTAATAATAGATGGTGATTCGTACCCAACATATATTCCTAACCTCCTTTGAGGTCTCATCTTTGTGAATTGTTGTAGAGTGATTGGAACATATACAACACAACCTAAAATTCTTAGAAGAGAGATATCTGGTTCTCGACCAAAAACCAACTTTAATAGGGAGAAAGTATGATAACTAGTTGGCCTGATGCGAATTAAGGTTGCTTCATGTAAAATTGGATGTCCCTAAGCAGAAACATGTAGTTTTATTTTAATAATAATTGGTCTAGCAACCATTTGAAGTCACTTGATGCGCGATTCAGCAATCCCATTTTATGTATGTACATGAATGTTTGTGATGTAAATTCAACAGCATTATCCAGCCGAATTTTCTTGATGGGGTAATCTGGAAAATGTGCTTGTAATCTTATCAACTAAGCAAGTAGTCGTGCAAATGCCATATTACGATTTGATAAAAGGCATACATGTGACCATCTAGTTGATGCATCAATTAAGACCATAAAGTATCTAAATGGTCCACTAGGAGGGTGTATAGGCCCACAAATATCCCCATGTTTTCTTTTTAAAAGAACCAAGGGATTCATTCCCCACCTTAATTGGTGATGGGCGTGTAATTAACTTTCCTTGTGAGCATGCAAGACATGTAATTTCCTTACGCTGAAGAATCTTTTTGGTTCTTCAAATGATTCCCACATGAATTTTTTATTATTTTTCGCATCATTGTTAATACGGGATGGCCTAACTGGTCATGCCAAACAATAAAGTTTCCCAGTCCATGACTGAATTTGATTCGATTGCAATAATTTTAGTATAACTAACCGGAGGCAAGTGCTGGTAATTTTTCTAATACATGCCTTGTACCCAAAATCACATTTGTGGTTTGAAGGAATTCAACATGTCCTTCACATGTAATCTGAACATGATATTCATTTTAATAAATATCTTTAAAGCTTATTAGATTTCGTCGAGACAATGGAGAAAATAAAGTATTATTAAAATTAAATTGTGTTCCACCTGGTAACACTATATACACTTCTCCAAACCCTTTAATTAATATTGTACTACTAGATATAATACTAATATTTGCCTCTTTTATGACTAAATTAGTGAAATAATCTTTTTTTTTCTAGAAAATTATATGTGTAGTGGCATTGTCTATTAGACATATATTTTCATCATTAATTGTCAATTTAGTTAAACACTCCACATGCTTCAAAACAAAACAAATTCTCACAAAAAATATCCAATATACTTTAAAAATCCCATGAGTAATAATAATAAAAGTCACCATAAACAAAATATCTCAAAAAAAAAATTCAAACAAAATGTCTAAAATAAAAGAAATAGCATAATTTAAAATCTAATTGACATCATATGTAAGGAAAATTGAAAGCATCCAATTGATTTGTGTCAGTAAGAGAGCCACCAATATCCGAGTTATTTGTATCAATAAGAAAATCAATAACATCCATATGAGTTGTAGCATTAGGGTCTTTATAACCATTAAAGAGATCAATATTTATAACCATTAAAGAGATCAATACAATCTCATATGTAAGGTTTGTCTTTATGCCTTTTCCTTTCTCTTTTATGGATTGTTGTAAAGTTCTACTAAGTGTTTGGACGTGCGACATGCTCGAGCCCAATGATTATCACTTCCACAACGAAAACAACCATTTGATGTACTTTCATTCTTCTTTTTACTTTTTCATCCTTAGATTTATTTTCATTCTCTGTAACACCTGAAATTTTCCTGTCACGTAAAAGAAAGGAAAAGTATCATGAAGAAAGCAAAAGGGACCAAAGATGAGGGGTGTAATGTGTAAATGGTACACAAAAGTCAAAATGCATGTTTTAAAAGGCATGGTCGCCCATATGCCTTTCCTACTGCTATTGTCGACCGAAAGGAAGAAGAAAAGAAGCTGAATTTGGGTTTTCTCTCGGTTGTGAAGAAGTTGAAGGCTGAAATCTTCTTTGGTAAGTGTTTTCGTGTTAAATGGTTCGGTTTTTATGGGATTTTCATCCTTATAACCGATTTTTAAGTGCTTTTGGTGGTTTTGGTGTTGTTTATTCTTGATTCTAGGTGTTTGAACTCTTGTACAAGCAAGTTTGGAGGAGTTTTGCTTGTTTCCTACACTAGGTGAGTTTTAGACCCCGGTTTTAATGTGTTTTAAACTTCTTGAGGCTAAAAATGCATGTTTAAAAGGTTTTACAGCTGTTTCATGTTTTACCGTATGTATATGGGTGATTATGTTTGTGCTTTATGGTGGTTTATATGCTCTTGATGCTTAGGATGTTGAGTATAAGCTTCGAACAGATGGATAAGCATGATTGGTTAGGAATTGTTTGTGTTTTCGTGGTTGTATGCCTGCTCTAGATGTTAAGCATGTTAGATCTATGATAAGGATGTGTTAGATCGAGGGTTGGGGACTGAATAATTGCATAAGTGCATTTGCAGGTTGGTTAGTTCATCCGCATTTAAGAGCTGAACATATACTTAAGTACTTTGCTCATGCGCATTTGTTGTATGTTCATTCGCATTTGTAGTTGCTCATGCGCCTAAGTGTTCTTCCGCATTTCTTTTGTTCATGCGCATTTGCTACAGTGTTCATGAGCATTTGCTTCAGTCATTCGCATTTGTTCTACCAGCATTTAGTTGGACACTTAGAATAATCTCTGAAGACTTTCATCTGCATTAGTTATTGTTCATCCGCATTAGTTATTGTTCATCCGCATTAGTCTCTGTTCATTCGCATTTGTCTAAGGACTTAGGATTTTTCTGAAGCTTGGGAAGTAGAATGTAATGGGTAAGTTCTGGAATGTTTGCTGGTTCATGTCTGTTAAGGTGATGCATGTTGTGGGTTGTTGTTGATGCTTTATACTATGTATAATGTGACTTTACGTGGTGTGTTTATATTTGTATGCGTAAAGTATTATCGTAAAGAAAGTGAATGACTAATGTTAATAAAGAAGAGAAACATAAGAAATGAATGAAAAGTCTTGCAAGCAGATAATGAAGGAGGTTCACAACTCATTGAGAGTTGCTAGCTCAACTGTGTGTACTATAGCTTGCGATCTTGGCTAACCCATAAGGGTTCACACACAGGGGGATCAGCCTTGGTGATTGATCCATACGTACGAAACGGGGTCCTTGTCACTTAACCCCAAGAATGAGGTGGCTTTGTGCCCAACAATGGGGGTAAAGTTACGACAGGATCCAGAAATAGTGAAAGATAATGAAAAAGTACGAAACGAATGAATACGTGAGTTAATGAAAGATAATTAAGTTTATACCTTGATGTATGTATGATGAATGCTCACGTGCGAAAGTAAAGGAAGTATTTTATTGAAAATGATATTTTCATATATAAATCTTACAAGGTATTTTAAACGTTTTAAAACTAGAACTCACTCAGCAACGCTGACTTTTATGCATTTTAGTTGGCAGGTGAATGTTGCTGAGGGTGGCACGTGGGGGAAGCTACTCATCGGGGCAAGACTGGCATCCATTCATCTTTAATGATGTTGTTGTTTTGTAATGCAATTAGACAGGGTCTTTTGTAATTCAAGAAAACAATGATGTATTGCTTAACAAGAGTAATTATTAATAGAATGAATGGGTTTTGGTAACTTAATTCCGCTGCAATATTTTATGAAATGTATGTTGTTTAAAATAATAATGCTATGAACGACCAACTGTGAGGCCTCCGGGAACGGGGCTTAACAAGTTGGTGTCAGAGCCAAAGTTTAAGAGAAATAAGTAAATATTTTCAAAACCTAAACTTAAACTGAGAATGGGACGAACGGAGGGATGCCAGCCAGAGTAGCTACGTGCCATCAGGTATTCTTTTCTTAATGTTAACCGGTATTATGTGAGTATGCTATTTGATTTATGTGCATTTAGTAGATTTGAATACTAATGTAGTCAGGATATAAAATGCTAGGGGATGAAGAGTAAAGTAAATGGCTAATCACAACTAGCCACTGTAATTAGGGACTTACTATACTTAACATAAACTGAGCTATTACCTTGAATGACCGTGTTGGTGTTTGAATCTTATAGTGATTAGAGGATGGCTGGAGGTAGATCATCTAAGGCTTCTAGAGGTGGAGCACGGGGTGGTCGTGCTAGTAGACCACGGGCCGCAAAGAACAAGGCAAGGACTGCAGAGACGGCTCCTGGTGAGCCTGGGCTTTATCACCTGGAGGGCGGTGATGAGAGTGCCAACCTGAGGGCCTCAGTGAAAGAGGCAGTGGTGGAGGAGGTTCACCAAGTCATACAGACGATCCTACCATCTGTCGTGACCGAGGTGATCCGGGCTGTAAGGGAGGATGAGAGGAAGGAAAAGGAGGAAGAGAGAAGGGCTGCTGCTGGGAGAAGGGAGAATGAGGGAGATCATGATGATGAGGAGGAGATGAATGCTGAAAGGGGAGCCTCCAGTGATGAAGAAGGGGTAGAGGTGCAGGAAACCACGAGGGGATGCAGCTATGGGGCACTCCAATGGTGTAAACCCCCTACTTTTTACGGCAATGGTAACGCTACAGCTGCCTACCGCTGGGTTAGAGAGATGGAGGCAGTGTTGGATATTAGTGAGTGCAGGGAGGACCAGAAAGTGAAATTTGCCACTCACTCATTTGTTGATTCGGCTTTGTGTTGGTGGGACAATATTGTCCAAACCGAGGGCAGCAGGGCCATCGGGAGGATGAGATGGGGAGATTTGAAGAAGTTGATTGTTGAGAAATTCTGTCCTCACAAGGAACTAGACAAAATAGAGAGAGTTCCTACAGCTGGAGATGGGAGCTATGACCCACCAGCAATACACTGCCAAGTTTAACGAAATGGCTAGGTTGGTGCCAGACCAGGTGACACCAGCGTCGAGGAAAATCAAGAGGTACATTCAAGGGTTGCCTGCTGATATCCATAGGCATTTGATTGTTGCCCGGCCGGGTACCTTTCGATCGGTGGTAGACCTGGCGGGTATATTGTATGATGAAAGGGAGGAGGCTGTGGTGGAGGTGAAGAAGATGGGTGGTGGTGACAAGAAATGGAAAGGGAAATGGTTCGGACATGGTCGTTTCACTCCAAATAATAAGAGGATGAGGATGGATGACCGAAGAGTGGGGTCATTAAGCTCGGGGATGAAGAAGTGTGGAAAATGTGGGAAGGAGCACACTGGTGTGTGCAAGTAGGGATCAAATGTATGCTTCAAGTGTGGGAAGCCTGGCCACGTGGCAAAGGTATGTGGGGCTATAAAGTGCTATAACTGTGGCGAGGAGGGGCATGTGAGCAGGGATTGCAAGAAGCCAAGGGCAGAGAGTTCCGGGTAGAAGAAGAGGACAGAGAGTGAAGGGCAGAGGGCAAGTGCTAGAGCATTTACAATGACCCAAGAGGAGGCCAGGGTGGATCCCGATGTCATGTCGGGTATATTTCTAGTAAACCAAACTTGTGCCTCTGTATTGTTTGATTCTGGTGCTAGTAGAAGTTTCATTTCTGCTGCTTTCGGTGCTAAGCTGCCTGTTAGTAGTAGAAGAATTGATGAGCCATTTAATGTAGAATCTGCTATTGGTAAGTCTACCAGAATTTCTGATATGATTGAGGATTGTGGCATAGAGTTAGAAGGCCATAGGTTCTCTGCTAAACTATTTGTGATGCCCCTAGGCGGATTTGATGTAGTGTTAGGGATGGATTGGTTAGCAGCCTATGAGGCAAACATCGTGTGTCGCAAAAAGATGATTCGACTGAAAACGCCCTGATGGATGTTCGGTAATGGTTTACGGTGACCGAGTTACTACAGTTCCGAAGGTGATTTCGATGGTGGTGGCCGAGAATTGCATGAAACGCGGATGTAGTGCCTACCTGGCTTATGTGAAGGATGTGGACGCGTCAATACCACAATTGTCCGACGTACCAGTTGTGTGTGATTTTCCAAATATGTTCCCAGAAGATTTACCAGGCGTGCCACAAGACTGTGAGATCGAGTTTCAGATTGATTTGATACCCAGTGCTCAATTCGTTGCTAAGGCACCGTATCGATTAGCTCCAATGGAAATGAACGAGCTGATGGTTCAACTGCAAGAGTTATTGGACAGGGGTTTCATTCGACCGAGTATCTCTCCTTGGGGTGCTCCAGTCTTGTTTGTTAAGAAGAAAGACGGTAGTATGAGGATGTGCATAGACTACCGGGAACTAAACAAGTTAACAGTAACGAATCGATATCCCTTACCAAGAATAGATGACTTGTTTGACCAATTCCAAGGTGTCAGCTGGTTCTCACGAATAGATCTCCGATCTGGTTACCATCAATTGAAGGTTAAGGAGCAAGACATTCCTAAGACAGCTTTTCGCACGCGTTATGGACACTACGAGTTCCTCGTTATGTCTTTCGGTGTGACTAACGTGCCAACTTGTGACATCCGGTAATTTTCCGTTACCAAACTCCGTTAGTTCCGTTAAGTCTGGCATACACGTGTCGTGCACACACACTAGTTGTCGTTGAACGTTGGTGACTTAACAATAATCAGTAATGTTAAATTGATGATAATTAAGTTAACAATGTGATTATTAAGTTATGCTTATGTGATTTAAATGTTAACTGTAATTTTATCGCGTAACGTGGAAACGTGTGTATTTACTTTGTAAATCTTGTAGCTTATAAAGATAAAACCTATAATTGCTACTACTAGTTTATATGTTTATTATTCTAGTTAAAAACATCTTAAAAGGATGTTAAAAGTCTAATTTTATAAAAATACAAAGTGCAAGGGTTAAAAGGTAATTATGCAAAGCTTAGTTGATTAAAACACAAAAATCAAACCCTAAGTACCCTCTTCGGCCGCGACTTCACCTTCAAACACACACACACTTCGATCATCGACCAAGAACAAGCAAATACCACGATTTGGGTTCGGATTCAAGCAATACATCAAGTTAGAAGCATCAAAGTTCCATTCTTTCTTCGAATTTAAGGGTAATTTCGTGTTTCTTTGGGTGTTTGTAGTTAGCCGAGGGTTTGGGGATCGAAATCTTCAATTGATGGTCGAATGATGCCTAATGGTTGATGTTAATGTGTTTGTTAGATAGATTACATGTTAATTAACGTCAAGTATGCAATAAAGGTTGGATTTTTACAAGTTTTATGGGATTTACATTAAGGCCGAAACCCTAGTTCGAATATTGCAATTGAAAGTCGATTTTTGGTTGTTTGTTGATGTTATTATGTTAGTTAGGTTAGATTGATGCTAGTTAACGTCGATTATGCAAGAAAGCTATGATTTGGTACATTGTTCATAGGTTACTAATAATAGTAACTTTATTTTGCATGAATTGGTGATTGGATGATGTGTGAATGTTATGGATGTGTTTGTGATGATGATTAGATGCTAGATGGTTGATATGAATGTTAGGAATTCAAGAATGCATGTTGTAGTTCATACCTTACTAAAGATAGTAACTTTTGGGTATGAAAGTTGATGAATCATGATGATTAGGTGTTGTTGATCATGTTTAGATGTTGTCGTGGACTTGAAATGGTATATAATTGATGAATTCATGAATGTAGTGTGAGTTTGATGAATTTGGGATGAACTTTCCCAAAGGGAAACTTTAATTGTGCAAATCCTTGAATTGGATGATTTGAGCATGTTTGGGATATTAGGATCATGCTAGTGGGTTCATGGATGGGTTCTAAGGTGACTAAATGTGTTGTTTATGTTGTATGAATGTTGATTTGGGTTGTTATCTGTTTTGGCCTGTTGTGATTTGCATGATTTGTATGATATCTAGTTATATGATGATCTAGGTAGTACATGTGGTGGTGATGTGCTATATGTAATCAAGTGGTATGTTGATCATGTATGATATGCTGTTGTGTTAGTTTAATGAATTATCACCTATAATGTCACCAACGGGTCCAACGGGTCAACTGGGTCAAATGTGTCTTGTATTCTTAAACCTTGAGTTCCTTGGTTTGTAGAGCACTTAGGGTTTCGTGTTGTTTTTGTGCACACGTACTTATGTACTCTTGTATTCTAGGTGACCTTTGAAGGTTGTCTTTCCTTCTTTCTTTCAAGTTAAACTCTAAGTTAATTCTTGCGCATACCAGGTGAGTTCTTGCCCCACTCATTTTACATAATCTCTTTTGGGGGAGATAGCATACTGTTGATCACAAACGCTTTTATATATGAGTGTGTATAATATTGATATAGTGCTGTTTACCATGGAAAGTCCTCACACTTTCGGATTGTTAATATTGACTAGCGGGGAAATTTTGGGTAGTACTACTGGGTCTGACGAGCCCCACCTGTGCGACTCGAGGTCAAACGGGTGCAATTTTGTCCTATCACATATTCGTCACGACCTGGTAAGTCGTGACGGGAGGCAATAAACGTATCACAGTCAGCTTCAATCGCGAGATCACTATGATTAATATTTTTATGTTAATAGACTAGCTATCTATTGCAATACACTACTTATGCTCTGAAAACTATTGATTGGTTTATATTTTAACGCAAACTCTTGAACTCACCAACCATGTGTTGACTTGTTTAGTATGCTATTCTCAGGTTAAGGTTGCCAGTTGCCTAGGAGCACGCACGTCAGCATTGTTGAGTTGTCTACATTTGCATTGTTTACAAATTGGGATTATTTTCATTTTATACATTTGTGTTTGGGGCGCGTTTGTTTTGCGCATTCTCGTTACATATTACTTGTTTTGGGTGTTCTAGTTTTAAAAACGCTTCCGCAGTATTTTAAACGCTTCCGCAGTATTTTAAACGTTAACTCTGGTTTTGGTTTATTAATCATATAGAGTCGTTCTTGGTAACTAATGACTGAGATCCTGGTATGTCACGCGCCTCGCGGTAAAACCCCGCACGCGGATTTTGAGGGTGTGACACAACTGCCTTTATGGATTTGATGAATCGAGTGTGTCGGCCGATGTTAGATAAATCATTGATTGTGTTTATTGATGATATCTTGATTTATTCAAAGAGCAAAGAAGAACATGCCAGCCACATACGTGAAGTATTAGAGACGCTTAGTAGGGAGAAGCTTTATGCTAAATTCTTCAAGTGTGCTTTTTGGTTATGTGAGGTTCAATTTTTGGGTCACGTGGTGAATTCTGAAGGAATTATGGTGGACCCGGCGAAGGTTGAGGCGGTGATGCAATGGAAGTCTCCAAAGACGCCATCTGAGATTCGAAGTTTCTTGGGATTGGCGGGCTACTACAGGAGATTCATTCAAGACTTTTCAAAGATAGCCTCACCTTTGACCAAATTGACTCGCAAGGACGTAAGGTTTGTGTAGGGTCGGGAACAGAAAGATTCTTTTAAGGAGTTTAAGGCAAGATTAACTTAAGCTCCTGTTTTGACATTACCCGAAGGAAGTGAAGACTTAATGGTGTATTCGGATGCCTCCTATTCGGGACTGGGTTGTGTGTTAATGCAACGTGGGAGAGTAATAGCCTACGTGTCCCGACAGCTGAAAACCCACGAAGTCAATTATCCCACGCATGATTTGGAGCTCGCAACTGTGCTCTTCGCCTTAAAGATTTGGAGGCACTACCTGTACGGGGCGAAATGCACAATCTTCACGGACCACAAGAACCTAAAGTATTTCTTTGAGCAGAAAGATCTCAACATGAGGCAGAAGAGGTGGTTAGAGCTGATTAAGGATTATGATTGTGAAATCCACTACCATCCGGGTAAAGCCAATGTAGTGGCTGATGCCCTTAGCCGAAAGGAGAGACCAGAGCCAATACGGGTGAAAGCCTATCAATTAATGATGACCTCGGACGTGATGACGCAGGTTAAGGAATTTCAGGATGAGGCATTGAAAGAAGATCGCCTTAACTCTGAAAGGATGAAAGGTCTAGTCGCAGAGTTGGGAGAAAACACTCACGGGGCTAGAACCCGCTTCGGGCGGATGTGGATTCCCCGTTATGGAGACTTACCGGGGCGGATCATGGATGAAGCTCATAAAACTCGATACTCCACTCATCCCGGCGCTACCAAGATGTACCAAGATATGAAGAAGGATTACTGGTGGCCGGGAATGAAGCGCGATATAGTGGAGTATGTGAGTAAGTGCCTTACTTGCTTACAAGTGAAGGGAGAGCATCAAAAGCCATACGGGAAGATCCAACCGTTGGATATACCCGAGTGGAAGTGGGAGCACATCACCATGGATTTCATCATGAAGTTACCACGTACGACAAGGGGGTATGATGCAATTTGGGTAATAGTTGATTGTTTGACAAAGAGTGTTCACTTCCTACCGATCCGCGAGACGTATTCATCTGAGAGGTTGGCTGATCTGTTCATCAAAGAGATTGTAGCTCGTCATGGTGTGCCGGTGTCTATCGTGTCAGATCGTGACACTCGGTTCACATCGAAGTTTTGGAAGAGATTCCATGATGCGATGGGGACGAGGCTACACATCAGTACGGCTTACCATCCTCAGACATATGGTCAGTCCAAGAGGACAATTCAAACGCTTGAGGACATGCTCCAAGCATGTGTGATCGACTTCGGAGGAAGTTGGGATGATCATCTACCGTTGGTAGAGTTCTCATACAACAACAACTATCATGCCAGCATTGGCATGCCACCTTATGAGATGCTATATGGTAGGAGGTGTAGAACGCTCGTATGTTGGGGAGACATTGGGCCGAAAGAGTTGGGAAGCGTGGAGGTAATCGAGGCTACGACGGAGAAGATATAAAATATCAAAGCCTTTATGAAGGCAGCCAAGGATAGACAGAAGTCGTATGCCGATAAGAGGCGTAGACCGATCGACTTCAACGTGGGTGATAAAGTCATGTTAAAGGTCTCGCCCTGGAAGGGGATCATCCGGTTCCGGAAGTGGGGCAAGCTGAGTCCGAGATACATAGGGCATTTCCGAATCGTTGCACGAGTAGGGGAGGTGGCCTATCGACTAGAATTGCCTGATGAGTTAAGTGGAATTCACCCAACATTCCATGTATCTCATCTGAGAAAATGATTAGCCGATGAAGATATGATTGTGCCACTGGAGGATATCGAAGTGGATGAAAGGCTTAACTATATGGAGCAACCAGTGGCCATCATAGACAGGAAGGAGAAGAGATTAAGAAATAAAGTGGTTCCACTCGTACGTGTGCAGTGGAAACACCAAAAGGGTTCTGAGTCTACGTGGGAGACTAAAGAAGAAATGAGACAACATTACCCATAGTTATTCGAAGAGTGACAGGTTTCGGGGACGAAACCTCTTTAAGGGGGCAGACTTGTAAGACCTGAAATTTTCTTGTCACGTAAAAGAAAGGAAAAGTATCATGAAGAAAGCAAAAGGGACCAAAGATGAGGAGTGTAATGTGTAAATGGTACACAAAAGTCAAAATGCATGTTTTAAAAGGCATGGTCGCCCATATGCCTTTCCTACTGCTACTGTCGACCGAAAGGAAGAAGAAAATAAGCTGAATTTGGGTTTTCTCTCGGTTGTGAAGAAGTTGAAGGCTGAAATCTTCTTTGGTAAGTGTTTTCGTGTTAAATGGTTCGGTTTTATGGGATTTTCATCCTTATAACCGATTTTTAAGTGCTTTTAGTGGTTTTGGTGTTGTTTATGCTTGATTCTAGGTGTTTGAACTTTTGTACAAGCAAGTTTGGAGGAATTTTGCTTGTTTGCTGCACTAGGTGAGTTCTAGACCCTGGTTTTTATTTGTTTTAAACTTCTTGGGGCTAAAAATGCATGTTTAAAAGGTTTTATAGCTATTTCATGTTTTACCGTATGTATATGGGTGATTATGTTTGTGCTTTATGGTGGTTTATGTGCTGTTGATGCTTAGGATGTTGAGTATAAGCTTCGAACAGATGGAAAAGCATGATTAGTTAGGAATTGTTTGTGTTTTCATGGTTGTATGCCTGCTCTAGATGTTAAGCATGTTAGATCTATGATAAGGATGTGTTAGATCGAGGATTGGGGACTGAATAATTGCATAAGTGCATTTGCAGGTTGGTTAGTTCATCCGTATTTAAGAGTTGAACATATACTTAAGTACTTTGCTCATGCGCATTTGTGGTATGTTCATCCGCATTTGTAGTTGCTCATACGCCTAAGTGTTCTTCCTCATTTCTTTTGTTCATGCGCATTTGCTACAGTGTTCATGCGCATTTGTTTCAGTCATTCGCATTTGTTCTACCAGCATTTAGTTGGACACTTGAAATAATCTCTGAAGACTTTCATCTGGATTAGTTATTTTTCTTCCGTATTAGTTATTGTTCATCCCCATTAGTATTGTTCATCCGCATTTGTCTAAGGACTTAGGATTTTTCTGAAGCTTGGGAAGTAGAATGTAATGGGTAAGTTCTGGAATGTTTGCTGGTTCATGTCTGTTGTGGTGATGCATGTTGTGGGTTGTTGTTGATGCTTTATACCATGGATAATATGACTTTACGTGGTGTGTTTATATTCGTATGCGTAAAGTATTATCGTAAAGAAAGTGAAAGATTAATGTTAATAAAAAAGAGGAACATAAGAAATGAATGAAAAGTCTTGCAAGCAAATGATGGAGGTTCACAACTCATTGAGAGTTGCTAGCTCAACTGTGTGTACTATAGCGTGCGATCTTGGCTAACCCATAAGGGTTCACACACAGGGGGATCAGTCTTGGTGATTGATCCATACGTACGAAACGGGGTCCTTGTCACTTAACCCCGAGAATGAGGTGGCTTTGTGCCCAACGATGGGGGTAAAGTTACGACAGGATCCAGAAATAGTGAAAGATAATGAAAAAGTACGAAACGAACGAATACGTGAGTTAATGAAAGATAATTAAGTTTATACCTTGATGTATGTATGATGAATGCTCACGTGCGAAAGTAAAGGAAGTATTTTATTGAAAAGGATATTTTCATATATAAATCTTACAAGGTATTTTAAACATTTTTAAACTAGAACTCATTCAGTAACGCTGACTTTTATGCATTTTTAGTTGGCAGGTGAATGTTGCTGAGGGTGGCACGTGGGGGAAGCTACTCATTGGGGCAAGACTGGCATCCATTCATCTTTAATGATGTTGTTGTTTTGTAATGCAATTAAACAGGGTCTTTTGTAATTCAAGAAAACAATGATGTATTGCTTAACAAGAGTAATTGTTAATAGAATGAATGGTTTTTGTTAACTTAATTCAGCTGTAATATTTTATGAAATGTGTGTTGTTTAATATAATAACACTATGAACGACCAACTGTGAGGCCTCCGGGAACGGGGCTTTACATTCTCATGGTTCATTTGATGGATTTTAGTGTATTTAAATCGAACACCATGACAATTTCCCTAGCTATGTCCATGTCCACGATTGTGACCATGACCATGACCACGACCACGACCACAACCACGATGGTGACCACGACCATGTCTATTCGCTTCTAGGAATGGGGCTATGCCTGGCGGACGAGTCTCGTGATTTTTCATTAGGAGCTCATTATTTTGCTTGGCTACAAGTAAACATGATATTAATTTACTAGATTTTGTGAAACCCTTTTCATGATATTGCTGCTGCAAAAACATATTTGAGGCGTGAAAAGTGGAGAATGTTTTCTCTAACATCTCCATATCAGTAATATTTTCCCCGCATAGAATCAATTGTGAGGTAATTCTAAACATTGTCGAGTTGTACTCACTATAGACTTCAATTCTTGAGGCCTTAAATGGATCCACTCATACCGAGCTCTAGGTGATAGAATTGTTTTTGGTGGTCATATCTTTTGTTCAATTTGGTCCAAAGGACAAGTGGATCCTTGGTAGTGAGATATTCATTTTTCAAAGCCTCATGAATATGATGACGTAGGAAAATCATTGTCTTAGCTTTATCTTGGGTAGTTGTTTCATTGTTTTCTTTAATCGTATCACCAAGATTATTATCATTCAGGTGTATTTCAGCTTCCAACACCCAAGACAAATATTTTTTTCTCTAATGTCTAACGCCAAAAATTCAAGTTTTGCTAGATTTACCATGATAAACTACATTTAAACAAAACACATGTATTAATATATAAAACCCAATAAATATTAGAGAAAGGTGCCATAAAAGTCTACTGAAACTAAAAAGTGTAAGAAGTAATCTCAACCATCAATCTCTTTATTAAATGATTGAGATCAAATTATAGAGAAAAGTTTATCAGATGGTGATTTTAAGAATAACCACTTTTATTGACTTTTTGGAAGTTTCTCCCATTTTTTAAACGCTCATAACTTTTAAAAACGAGCATTTTTTCCTCTTTAAAACGAGTACAGTATTGTTATATAAAAATATAATAATTTTTTTTTACGTTTTTAATCTCATATTCCGTCATTGTGTCTTTACAGTAGCTCATTGTATCTTTTTGTTGGTTATTGTGTTTTCTTGAATACTATTGTGTTTTTCTAAAATAATGAATTTAAGAAAAATATAATGGTTGGATACATTGTTGTGCATCTTTAATATGTATAATAAAATAATAAACTAACAACTAATTAATCTAATACATTAAAAACAATGTCAAAATAACATAATGTCTCATTGTGTATTTTGATTCTAATTGTAAAACACAATGATACACAATGATAGACAACAATAAGTTTATATAAATTATAAAAAATAATGATAAAAATAACACATAGTGTTGTATTTAACACTATAAGTTTTGAAAATACATTGCTAAAAGTATATCATTATGTATTTTTAATTATAAAACAAAATAATAGATAATAAGTCTATATAATCTATAAACTCAATGAAAAAATAGCACAAAATAATCTAAAACATAAAACACAACGATTAATACATATAACAAATTCTGTAAAATATATGACATAATAAACTGATATTTGACACAATTAACGTATAAAACACAATGAACTGATGTATTTGACACAATAACCAAAATGCCCTTCTCTTTAAACCAATAGAAGGACACGTGTCAAGCACAAAATCTTTCTTAAACTTTTTAGATTAAATCCACTTTTTAGTATAACCCTACCCTAAATATTGAACTTGTAAGAATTGGGATTTCTATTTGTAAGAATTATATGATTTGGATGTAAAATAGAGTAGTGAACTTTTAAAAAGTTAAGATCGGATATTTAATTTCAAAAAAGAAATTTAAATGGGTAAAGCTCCAATAGCTAGCTCTCATACCCAAGATATAGTATAATAAATAAAATTAAATGACGAAGTGTTCAATACATAATTAAGTACTCCAGTTGGATATATCATAATCAACAAATGGATTTTTCTTACTTATGTTTTTTTTAATATGTTAAATAAATGGATATCTATAACTATTGTATAACCAATTACTTTAACTAAAGAAAGTTAAAAATAACCGTAAATAAAATAAAATACTACATGCGAGAATATAGATGATGATATAATATTTCCAATAACAGTTTAATAAAAAAAAATTCCTGATGTGTCGATTAAAGGTTAGATAAGCTTTTAGAAACTATAAATCATATAATATATTTTGTTTTACCTATATTTTTAAATGTCCATATTGGTAACAAAACAATAAAAAATATATATATATATATTTGAGCAAATTATCATTGAACGTAAGATGATACAATTTAATATATACTTTTTTTTGTTTTAGGTGATGTAAAACAATTTTGAAATAGAACGTGGACTATTTGGAAGATTCGTAAAGCAGATTAAATCAAATCTCTAATGAAATTCAAAATTGTATGGATTACAATATCGATTATTTGAGAGATTGAATACAACGACAAAACAAAATTGATTAGAAAATCTTGACATACCCTATGATCCAACTCCGAAGCAATTCGTGCTGATAATGTATTGTAAAATAAACCTAATAGCAAAACAATATAAAAAAATATAGGAAGAGAGATTTATATTATTGATTGTGTCTCTAATAATAAGATACAATGCTCATATTTATAGGAGTAGAAAAGATAATAATTTCATAACTGAATATAGTAATTTCATAACTTCAACAACCTTAAAGATGACATGATAATCTTTAATTCAAATATATATCTAATAGAGTTTATTTATATATTTTTGATAACCATAAAATAATATTTATAATAAAAACAATCAAAAATTGATGGTTTGTTTGATTTTTTTGAAAACTGATATCTTCAGTTTGGTTTTCGTTTGCTTTAAAACATAATTGGAAGACCCAAAATTATATAACCAAAGAGTAATTTTCTTTTATACTAAGGACTAAATTTAAGTAAATAACATGATAGTAATTTAACTTTATGTTTGAACTAAAGGACTAAATCATATATTTAACTGTTTGTTATAGATTTTATGGATTGTAGTTTATTTAAATATCAAGTAATTTATGAGAATATATAAATAGATTATTATTTAAGATAAAAAAAAGATGTAGACATAATGTTTCAAGCTTAAATTCATTACGAATTAAATTTTTTGCCCAAAAGTTTTTATAAGAGTTAAGTTCGGTTGTACTCCCTGAGTTTTGATAAAAATAATTATTTTCCTCCAAAATATTAAAAATATCAACTTACCTAAAAAGTTTCATAAGTTTCTTTCAATTTCAGTATAAAAGTTTATCAGTTGTTTCAACTTGAATTTAAAATAATAAAACTTTTAAACTGAAATTAAATCAATTTATAAAACTACTAGAGGTAAAGTAATGTTTTGAAGTATAATAGTTGACTTTATCAAATCTTAAAGAGCATGATTGAAATTCACTCTTATTATAATTTAATAAAAAGTCATTACACTTTTCGTATTTTAAGTTTAACTTGAATTTTAATTAAAAAAAGTTTTTTATTTTAGTGAAAATGACTTATATTGTGAGAAAATATAAATATAAATGTTTTTTTGTTATTTTCTTAGTTTATTAACAAAGTGAAATTTAGAGTAAACACAAAGCTTGAAAAATACAATTTACTCTAATTTCAATAGACAATTATTTGAATTACCATCGAATGTTTCTCTGTCTAAATTCTTTGGCAGTGATAAAAGAAGAAAAAGAAAGGTGGACAGAGCAAAATGGGAGGCACTGGCATTGCTTGGTTGTACAACATGTTGTATAGCATGCATGTGCATTAACCAGTAGTACAGATAACATATAAAAAAGTATTTTCCTATTCATTTCACTTCAGATTTAAGTATAAAGTAATGGATCGGTTATTTATATAATTTGGAATTACGTAAATAATATTCATTTATTATAACCAAAATATTATATATTATATAATTATATGTATAATTCAAAATAATATAATTAATCAAACCGCTTGACTAAACCCATTTAAACACTAAACTTTTGGGCTAGCCCACTGAATTGTTCGTTGTATTGATTTGATAGGCTTAGATCCAAAGTTATTGTAATTAGGGTTAATAAAAAGGGTAGAGTAATTGTAAAATGAATATTTAATCTAAAAATATTAAAAAGGATTATGAGCTTTACGTGTCATTCTATTATATTTTAAGGAGGATGCCGTTATGATCATTGTGTCAAATACGTTAGCTCATTGTGTAATACGTCAAGTCATTGTATCAAATATTTTTCATCATTTTTTATATGTATTCATCATTGTGTTTTACGTTTTAGATCATTTCATGTTATTTTTTATTGTTTTTTTATATATTATATATATGTTGTAATTTTATCATTGTGGTTTACAATTAGAAGTACACAATGATGTTATTTCACGAATGTGTTTTTCAAAACTCATAGCGCTCAGGAAAACACAATGACGAGCAGAAAAACCCAATGAGATATTTATCATTATGTTTTACGTTTTATATCATTTTATGTTATTTTGTTATAGTTTTTAATGTATTAGATTAAGGAGTTGTTATTTTATCATTGTGTTTTATATACTAGAAGTATACAACAATGTTATTTCACCATTATGTTTCTTTAGAATTTATCATTTTAGAAAAATACGATCACAAACAAAAAGACACAATGACGAGAAGAAATCATATGCGATAAAAAAACATAAAAAATTGTATGTTTTATATAATGATAATGTACTCGGTTTGTAAATAATGGTCGTTTTATAGTGTAACTTTTATAAAAATATAATATTATATATAAAAGTTATAGAAGTTATGAACATTTAAAAAAAGTAAGAGAAATTGAAAAAAGTCACAAAAGTGATCATGCTTAAAATACCTCTCTAACAAAGTTCTTCTCTACAATTTGATCTCAACCATTGATTCAAAGATTAATAGTTGAGATTACTTATTACACATTTTATATTTAAACCATTGGTGTGTGCAAATGGTATATATATTTTGATAAAGGTTTTTCACACAAATTCAGTTTTAATTGGTTTTTACTTATACTAAACTACACACACAAAAGGCAAGTAAACCTGTCGTGCAGTAATATAGTATTGGTAATATAGAAATCAATTTACGTGTTACAAAAAACGTAATAATAATGGTCTAATCCGCCTAGAGTTTTATAAACAAGAATCGAGCGTTATGAAAATGATAAATTATATGCCACTATGTTAAGAATTTATGCAATAGCATGCTCTAAAAACATTTTTTTATGAAAATGATAAATTATATGCCACTCTATTTGTAACACTCAAAACGGTATACACGAACCCCTGAGTATATTGGCCTCTATCGTATACTTAGACCCACATGTGCTGGGACAAGGTAAATCATGATTTGTAAGAGGCTATGCTAAATCATACATTTCAAGAGAAAGATGGCCTATCATTTGAATATGTGAGAAGTATTCTAGCTAATCATAAATGAGAGTATGCATAGATAGGAATTAAATGTGTCAATTGGATTATGTCATTACCCTGAACGATCCCCTAAAGGTATGAGAGTTGTATAGTTGATGAAATTATTAGTCAGTATCTACCTAAGTAGCCTTGTCCATCTCAATATCTTATATTAGTCTTTTACTAATGCAAATTAAAAGTTCACTCTTAATACAAAGAGTTTGTACCGAAAATAGAAAATAACTGTGTCCTACTTTCGAATGTGAGCCCACTTAACTACAAGACAGCTACTTTATGCACAAAATATGATAAACGATTAAATGCCATGGGTGTTGAGATGTAATACATGTATGACAACCGATTCTTAGCTTTTAAATGATACCTGATTCGTGATGTTTCATTATTGTTTCAACCTCCAAGCAGCCCTACACAAGATCGGTGTGCGTTGAGCTCGACATGCGGAAATATTGTAACTAAAACTTGAACTTCAAAATTAATGGATAACTAAATCTAACAAGTTAAGGAATGTGTACATTGGTGGATTATAGAGCAATTAATGATAATAAAACCTAATGTTAAATGTTAATTAATCATTGAACTTGGACTAATATATGTATAATATAGGACGTGAATGACTAAAAGAACGCGAAAGGACATGAAACTTACATGACTCGGGATTGGATTAAGGATGGATATTGGACTTGGAATAATAAATGAATAAAGTTCTTTGGACTATTTAACTATGGTTTGGGTGTGGTGGACTTGGAATAATAAATGAATAAAGTTTCGTGTCCTACTCGTGCTTCTAAATATATTTGGACTTAGATTGAACTGACATGTATGGTGTGGGTCATAAGGTCGAGCTTAGATTTTCCTTTATGAGTTTGTGTTATTGTGCTTAAGTCCCGTGATCTATTTCATGACTATTTAACTACGGTTTGGGTGTGGTGGAGAGGTATTGTTGGACTTAGACTTGGGGCATGTTCGTAATTAGGTTTGGTTATGAGCTTATGACAGTGTCTATGACATCTTATGTTCTCATTGACACACATTATTGTATTACACTTACATGGTAAATTATTTGTACTTTTTAAACTTGTGAACTCACCATCGTATGTTGACTTTTTTTAAGCATGTAATGCTTGAGTACTTGGATTGTGGATTATAGACAAGACCGCTACCATAAGAGTAATAGACATTTTGGTTGTTTGGTTTTCGATTATGTTTTATTTTCTTCAATAGTATTTTTGGATTTTGTACTTGTTTTAGGTTTTTCTTGTTTGGAACTTTGGATTGTTTGTGCATACAAGAAATGAAGTTATAGTATTGATTGTTCTTGGCACTTGTTCTTATGTGTCGGGCGACGTCAAGATCCATTAATAGAGAATTCCTCTAGAGATTCTCTTAGACCCCTAATATGTTATGACGATCCCGTCTGTCACATCATTTCCGCTATCAGCGAACATACGCTGTTCTTATGTGTCGGGCGACGTCATGATCCATTAATAGGTTTGACAGAATAAGTGGTAGCCTCTAAATCAGTCAACATATTTCTAAAACTAACCCATTAAGAGGTTTCACGAACCATTAAAAGGTGTATTTAAAGTAAACAAACACATTGTATCTCAGAATGATTTATAAATAGCCTCTTAATGGAATTATTAAAGGCTACCAAATGTTAGGTCTAGTTCTTTTGTATAGGTTTAGATGATGAATCATTTCTTGTAATGAACTTATGTAATTCTTTATCATTTTGTAATTCATGAAATATATGTTAACCTAAATATTATTTGTGTTGATTGTATGTGATTGCAAGAAAACATCATACTTGGTCAATTTGGAAAATTGACCAAGTGAAAGAACTCCTACGGATGAACAAGTTGTTCCTTTGTAGATGTTTTGTGGATCGAAGCACAAGAACAACTGCGAATGAACAAGTTTGTTCTTCCGTAGATGTTCTCCGGAGCGTATCTGAACAAGTGATGTGCATCCGCAGATCTCCTGCGGAAGCACAACATCTACTGAAGAACAAGTACAGAGATCAAGCTCATGCTGCTGAAGAGGTTGCTCCTTAGGATAAAGTTCAAAGATCAGAAATTCCTACAGAAGACCAATTTCCTGCTGAAGACCAACTTTCTATGGAAGAACAACTTGCATGAGCACTCATCAAGTACCAACACATGATCAACAAATCAAGCTGCCTGAAGTGATGTCATCAAGTCAACATCTACGAAAGACTTGCTTTCTGTCAGAGGACTTAGGATGTCATATTAGGAATGTTATAGCTGTAGCCTTCACACATAGGAAAGTTACAGTTTTCATTGTAAACCTTGAATCCCTCTGCCTATACATATAAGGCAAGGATGCTCTCATTAATAGACGAAACATATACGCTATTGATAGTCGATTCATAAGTAATCGATAGCAATCAACAGGTGATTGAATACGTGATTGAGAGATATCGATACCAAAATAGTGAGTCATTTATTCATAGAAACGATATCAATTAATTATTCAATCAATATAAAAAAAATAACAAAACATCAAGAACATCATTGGAGATCACAAGATCACCAAAGCATCTTTAGTCATTGTAATCGATTTTGTATCAATGAAAACAATTGAAATAATCTTTTGTTGCATTATATTGTTCTATTTTCAATTTATTTTATATTTTGTTAGTCGATTTCAATTTCCCAAACAATTAACTTAAAAATCAAATATTGATAATTCCACGATCTTTATTTGTTCAATCAAATTGATAATTCCTGATTCCATCCTTGGATTCACAGGTGGTATCAGAGCCTCGTGCTTGCTGAATCAATAATTTCAGATTCGTTGAGCCTGGATCTTAGGATTCATGTATTTTTCAGATCCGAAAATTCAAAATTAAAGATGGGTGGAAGTGTGTGAATCGAAGAACAAGGACGTGTGTGTAATGTATAATGTTATGATTTCATTGATATTGAATAAAAAATGTTAATGAAGAAACATATACAAAGATGGATGAACATCAAACCCACCCAAAGGAGAGAATTTCTCCTTGGGTGGTGATTTACACCATGAAAAACATACACTTTACAAATGACCACACTTTGCAATAACCACACCCACAAAATAGCACTAGTTGTTCTATTTATAATGTTTACATCATGACCTAATTTTGACTGTTCTTGTGGTCTTGATGTTGACTTTGTCTTGTGTTTGTTTTCTTCTGTTAATCAACTTGGTCTCTGAACTTGCACAATGAGATCTTCAGTTGGCTTTGATTTTGGTTTGGAAAGCTTCAGTTTATCAATTGTTAAACCCAACAATACTCCCCTAAACTGATGCTTGCCAAACTTTGACTTGAAGATCTTCTCTGTCATATGTCTTCTTGATCAACTGATGTTCTGACATAGTTCACTGTAGTATCCCCTCAGATTAAGCTTCTCCTAATGTATTTATGATAAAGGATAGAATCTCTTTGAGAATACTTAACGTATTGGATATGAGGTGTATCACTTTTGGATTACTGTTTGTTCATATCACACTCAAAGGATTAGAATGTATTAGGCATATGATGAGGCTTTGAACTTCAATAAACAGCATCAGGAACATAAGTCAGTCTTGAAGACACTTCAACTCTTTGAATCTCTGAATTAACTTGATAATGGATGGTTCCAAGTACTTCAGAAATAGTTTCTAACATTTGTACAAATCCTTGAATGGATCAGTGATTATGTGACCAAGGTTGATTTCTTCTTTTCTGTTGAATATGAAATTGGATGTGCCTGTTGGTTGCAATCTTCCGTATTCATCATGTTTCTTGATTCTTGTTTGTTGTAATTATCTGTTCATCATCTTTCTTGTATCTCTTGTCTGATGTTGTCAACTGTTCATGATCTGTTCATTGATATTGTTGTTGTTGATGATGTTGCTAATATTGTTGATGTTGTTGTTGATGTTGATGTTGTTGATGTTGTTGATGTGTTGTTGTTGATGATGTTGCTGATGATGATGTTGTTGATGTTTGTGTATTATGTTGATGATGTTGCTGATGATGTTGATGTTGTTGATGTTGATGTTGTTGATGATGTTGCTGATGATGTTGATGTTATTGATGTTGATGTTATTGGTGTTGATGTTGTTGGATATGAATTTGTTTGAAGTAAGCTAACATTTGCATTAGTTACTCAAAACATGAACATTTGTGATGCAGTGCACGGAATGAAATTAAAGCTCAAAAACATAAAAGTGGCCCAAAAACACATTTAGAGGCCTTATTTTGGAAAAATAACAGGATAACCCACCTACAGAATGTTACCATGACGTAGCCCTCGTTTCCACGGTCGTTTTGACTGGTAGCACGTCGGAAACGGAGGCTCGTAGCCTAGGTTATGCCCATTTTCGTGCATTAGTTCTGTTGAACATCCGCATTTGGTGTTGTAATCATCATCAGCTGCCTTTCTTTTGTACTGTTAGCATTTATTTAAAGAAATACAGATGGTTGTAAGATGCCAAGAGAGAAATACGGATGCCAAATGATGAAATGAGGATGACCCATGTGAAATACGGATTCCAAGTAGTGAAATGCGGATGCCTTGTAGTGAAATGCGGATGACTTGTGTTTCATCCATATTTGTCTTCCCTAATCAACCGCATTTGCTTGTCAAAGTATCAACTCATCCGCATTTATGAGGACTTCATCTTCATTTAATCACAAAGCCGCAATTGTATTGTAACCTCTGGAACTCAGCCGCATTTAAGCATATAACATCAGCATTTGTTTTTGTATCATCCGTATTTCTTTAAAGAAATGCGGATGGGAAGAAAGTTCCCCGCATTTCATGAAAAAAAATGCGGATGCTTTGTTTTGTCATCCGCATAAGTTCCTTTCAACATCCGCATTGAAGAATAACACTGCCGCATTTGTTTGTTTCATCAACAGCATTTGTTGAACTCTCATCCGTATTTCTTTAAAGAAATGCGGATGGTTTGTCTTCTGAATTTTGTTCTATCTCCAGTAGCCTGCTCGAAATCAAGTGATGCTCTAGAAATCATGTAACCTACTTGAATTGCATACTGGAGGTTTCGGATAAGCAGTAACAATGATTTAATTGGCTTCAATTTCACATCTGTTCGAGATTTTTGACATCATCAAGGCAAGCTGTTCGAATGTACCCTGCTCGATCTGAAGTTCTTTATGGATTTGCTTTGTATCTATTAATCATAGCATCGAATTTGAAGAGATTGAGTGTGGAATGATTTATCATCTTCAATTCGACCCAAACCAAAATAGATTTGCTGATTTTGTTTGTTGATTTTGCTGAAGAACAGATAAAGATGAAGATGAACAGATGCTTGTTCTTCATTTTTTGTGATTTTATTGTTTGTTGTAAACATCTTTTAAAAATGAAAATAGATCTGAAACATACATTAACCCAGCAACCAACAGCTTTGATACCATTTTGCTGAATTAATAATTTCAGATTCGTTGAGCCTGGATCTTAGGATTCATTTATTTTTCAGATCCGAAAATTCAAAATTAAAGATGGGTGGAAGTGTGTGAATCGAAGAACAAGGACGTGTGTGTAATGTATAATGTTATGATTTCATTGATATTGAATAACAAATTACAATGAAGAAACATATACAAAGATGGATGAACATCAAACCCACCCAAAGGAGAGAATTTCTCCTTGGGTGGTGATTTACACCATGAAAAACACACACTTTACAAATGACCACACTTTGCAATAACCACACCCACAAAATAGCACTAGTTGTTCTATTTATAATGTTTTCATCATGACCTAATTTTGACTTTTCTTGTGGTCTTGATGTTGACTTTGTCTTGTTGACTTTGTCTTGTGTTTGTTTTCTTTGTTAATCAACTTGGTCTCTGAACTTATACAATGAGATCTTCAGTTGGCTTTGATTATGGTTTGGAAAACTTCAGTTTATCAATTGTTGAACCCAACATTGCTCATTGATCTAGATCAATTGATCTATCAGTTTGATTATTTTAATTGATTGTTTGTTTTATCAAATCATCAAAATCTTATTATATCGATCATTATTCACTGTTCCATTGCTTGATTAATTTCGATTTGCATCAGAATTGCTTTTGATTCGTGGATTTGTGTTATTGTGCGATATTTCAAGCCTGTTCTATCAAGTTTGAACAAAACCCATCATCATATAACATTTTTAGTTTCAAATTAACTGATAATATTTTGAGCGATATGTCTAATTTTGACCATCTTCTTATTTAATTAAGAGTGTGTTATGAATTAGTTCGCTCGCCACAGAAGTCATTAATTCTAAGGAATTTTTGTCTTAGTTGATTTGATATCAATATTATCAGTGATTTGTTATTACTATGTTAGTGTATTTGCATTGTTTTTTTACACATTCATAGGATATTAGATCAACTGATAATTTTGATAATTAACACAGACAATCAACATGAGCAATTCAATGGTTGGAGCTTATCAACCTCCGAAGTTGGAGAACAAATCTGATTTCAAAACATGGAAAATCAAATTCAGGAACCACGTCAACTATACATATTCTGATTTATGGGTGTCCATTACTGAAGGTCCTTACATTCCACCTGCTTTAGGACCTGATTATAATAACAACAACCAGCCCATAAGCCTGAAAAATCTGTCTCCTAATGATGCCAAGAAAGTCAAAGTCGACATCAAGGCATATAGTATGCTTACCATGGCCCTACCTGAAGACCTCGTAATTAGATGTAAAGCATACAAAACAGCCAACTCACTGTAGAAAATTCTTCACACCTTGTGTGAAGGCAGTGATGAAATCAGAAGCATCATGAAGGATACCCTGCGTTCATAGTATGAAACATTCCATCATATTCAGGATGAATCCGTCCCTCAACAACTCCACAGATTTATGCAACTTGTTACTAAGATGAATATTCTTGAGTTGAAGTACAGTAATGAGGAACTGAACAAAAAGATGCTACATACCTTGCCTGAAAGTTGGACACAAACTGTATCTACGTTCAAAAATACCATTGATCTAAAGGCAATTGGACTAGATACTTTGGTAGCCAAGGTAGAAGCATTGGAGTAGGATGAGAAAACCAGAAACAAGAGTGCAAAAGCTCCTATTGCACCATATCAATTCAAAGAAGCTAAGAATGTTGGAAGTGCCTTTATTTCCAATGGTGATGAAGGAAGCTCTTGTGCTGAAACTGATGATGAAGAAGAAGCTGGTTTTTATGCAGCAAAGTTCTAAATCTAACTTTCAAAGCAATTCAAACAAGAAAACAAAAGGGAAATTTGATGATTCTAAAAGTTCAGCAGCAAAGGGATCATCAAACAACAAAAGCAACAGCAAATCTGAACCAATCACTGTGGTTCTAGAAACAGAAGAACTTCATCCTGATGAAGTGGAAGAGATGGATCTACAATGGCAAATGGCCATGATTACTTACAGGGACAAGATGTACACGAGAAGGAACAAAGGACAATCTGTTGCACGAAGAACAACAAAGATAGGTGTTGACAAATCAAAGGTGAGGTGTTATAAATGTAATTTGTATGGTCACTTCTCAAGGGAATGCAACAACAATTAGCAATCAACAACAGACACAAGACAAGCAAATCAAAGAATCTTCAAGCAACCTAAGCTAACAAACTCATCCCCACCAGCCATAGGTTCTTCAACAGGTACCAGTAACTCTAAAGAAACTGGTTTGATTATTTTGCAGGATGGAACTTGTGATTGGAGCATGTATGAGAAGGAAGTCCAGGAGGAAAATCAAGCACTGATGGTAAACTTGGAGAACAAAGTTCCACCTATGGCCAGAGAGGTAAGGGACAGGTTATGTTCACCAACATGTGTTAAAAAGGTAGAGAGATACAGGGTCCATGCTCAACAATTGGCTAATAAAGTCAAAGAAACAATGATTTTAAATGAATCTCATGTAAGAGAACATAAACTATATCAGGTCAAAATCACTTCCTTGCAAAAGGATTTAGATAAACTCATGTCTGAAAACTATAATCTAAAAGCACAAGTTGAGCATCTGACCACCTCTTTAACCAAGTCCATGTCTGATCATGCATCTACTGAAGTGAAACTTCAGAAGTTCCAATTATCATCACAGCAATATGAGAAACTATTAAATTCTCATATTGAATCAAAGAGGTATGGGTTGGGATTTAATGCTGTTGCACCACCAGTGAATGATAATTACACCACACTACTTGAGTCAATGAAAAATAGTTTATCAAATCATTTTGTGTCAAGCACCAAAACTAAATCAAAAGTTGAAAATAATGAGGTGCTAAATGGTGAAGATACTGAAATCAGTGAAGCTGATTCATCTGAATCAGAATTTTCAAAATAAAATGAATCAGAATTTGACTTTGATGACTGTGATGATCTGGATGAGGTTGATGAGCCTAATGAACAAGAATGTGCTGGGTCGGGTAAGGAAAAGAATGTGGTAATTAAACCTATAATTCCTAAAGTCCTTGAGGAGATCAAGCTACCTTATCCCCTAAAACAAAAAATTTGTTGAAGACCATCTACACAAGAATTGGTCAGCTTAATGAAGGAATTCAGGAGCTCAACAAAATGCACAAAATTCAGTCAGCAAAAAGAACTACGGAGGAAGAAGAGAAAAACACATCAGCAGAACACCTGCGGAAGAAGATGACTGGTCCTCACACATCCGTAGAAAAGAAAAGGAAAAATGTTCCAAAGTCAACTTCCGTAGAAAATCTATGGAAGAAGCATTTATCTGATTCAAAGTCAACTTCCGTAGAAGATCTGCGAAAGAAGCAATCATTTGAATCAAAACAGTCATCCGTAGAAGATCTAAAAAGAAGAAAACATTTGTTGAATCATAAACTGTCAAGAAAGTAAAGAAACAACAAAGAGATGTGAATCCTCAGCAACAACAAGAAGATACTTCAGCTGTAAAGATTGAAAGAGAATTGAAAAAAATAGCAGAAGAAGACAGTGGAGTCTGATAGTGAAGCTGAAGAAAAATACTGTAAGTGGTATGACATGTATAATCACAACACAGAAGATTGTTATTTCAACAGCTATTGTTCCATATGTAATATGAACAATCATATGAGTTTTGATTGCTACTTCAATAAGCACTGTGCTATTTGCAACAAGAAGAACCATTCTACTCAAGAATGCTACTTCAACAAGAAGAACTAATCTAAAGTGCCAAAGAAGCAACAATATGAGAATGATGAATCAGACTCACAATCTTTTGAGAATAAAGAATCCAAGGTCTCAAAACAAAAGAAGCAGCAACCAAAACAAAAGGTGCCAAAGGTCAAGAAGCCAACATCTACTGATGATCAAACAAAAAAGAAGAAGGAGAAGCAACACTATCAAAGAAATACTCCTCATAAGAAGGTAGTGTTACAGGAAGATAAAGCCTTTTTGATCACTTTAAAAAGGGTAATTATGTACCACAATCAAAAACAAAAGATGCTGAAACTTTTTCTAACAAAATGTCATCTTCAAGTTTGAAGAAAAAGATACTCAAGGAAGAAGTGACAGAGAAAGTGATTGTGAATCAAGATCAAAGTGCTTCAAGTCCATCTCTAACAGAACCATCCTCACCCCAAACAGAACATAATGAATCAATTGAGACTAAAAACAATCTTGAGACATCTAGGCTCATTCATTATAGAGTAACTATTCTAGATAACAATGGCAAGCCAAAGACCATTAAGGCTTGGGCTCCACTTTCTAATTGATTTTATTATTTTTGCAAGAACATCCATGGAGGACTGACAACAAGTGGTATGTTGACAGTGGTTGTTCCAGGCATATGACAGGAAACTATTCACTCCTCCATGATTTCAAACATAAAAATAATTCATATGTGGCATTTGGTGGGGATAAAAATGGAGGTAAAATTATTGGTTAATGAATGGTAACAAATGGAGTAATCAAATTTGAGAAAGTTAATTTTTGTGAAAATTTACAATACAACTTACTTAGTGTATCTCAAATTTGTGATCAAAATTATACCACTTTATTTGATAACTCTTTCTGTTACATTCTTAAGCTAGGTTTTCAAGTCCCAACAGATTGGATCCTTCTTAAAGCACCAAGAAAAGGAAACACTTATGTTTTGGATATGAACAACACCTCTATGACAAGCAATGAAACCTGCCTGATTTCTAAGTCATCAGAAGATGAAGCTCAACTGTGGCATAGAAGGATGGTTCATTCAAACATGAAGAACATGAATAAGTTCGTCAAACATGACTTAGTCATTGGCCTTCCCAAGAAAGAATTTTATTGTTCAAATCATTGTTCATCATGTTATAAAGGAAAACAACATAGAGTGTCACACAAGTCCAAAACAATCAACACAAACAGAACATCTCTCAAATTGCTACACATGGATCTTTTTGGTCCAACCAATGTTTTGAGCATTTGGTAAAAGGCAATATTGTTTGGTGATTGTTGATGATTTCACTAGATTCACATGGGTCTTTTTCCTAAAACAAAAAAGTGAAACATCAGAAACATTAATGGAGTTTATCACTAAGATAGAAAATCAATTGGATTTAAAGGTCAAAATCTTAAGAAGTGATAATGGATCTGAATTTGTTAATCATGTTTTAGATTCCTTTTACAGGAATAAAGGCATAGCCAGACAATTCAGTGCACCAAGAACTCCACAACAAAATGGAGTTACTGAAAGAAGAAACAGGACTCTAATTGAAGCAGCAAGAACAATGCTAGCTGATTCATAATTGCCTATCATATTTTGGGCAGAAGCAGTGAACACAACATGCAATGTTTAAAACATGCAATGTTCAAAACAGGACATTAATTGTCAAAGAACATAATAAAACACCTTATGAACTTTTGTTTAAAAGAAAACCTTTTATAGGTTATCTTAGAGCTTTTGGGTGTCATGTGTCTATTTTAAACACCAAAGATCAATTAGGAAAGTTTGATGAAAAAGCTTATAATGGTTTCTTTGTTGGTTACTCATCAACATCTAAATCATATAGAGTATACATTCCTCATCACAACATTGTAGAGGAAACACCTAATGTATCTTTTGATGAATCCTTATTTCCAAAATCTATAAAAGGATTATCTTGGTTGTTTGATATAGATGCATTAACAAATTCATTTAACTCTATATATTTGAATGTTGCAGGTCCTACGGATACATGTTATCCTTATGTACCTCCAAGCATGAGTGAAGTGACATTGTCAGCTGATCCTCCAAGACTACCCCAGACACATACTTCAAATATTGCTGATCCAGGCCCTTCATCTCAAACAAGCAAAGACAATTATGATAGAAATAGAAATTCAACCTCAGCAGAAGTTCCTTCTACATCAGCAGAAGTTCCTTCTACATCCGTAGATGTTCCATCTACTTCTAGAGATAATTCATTTCCTTCATCTGAAATTCTCAATCCATCAGAAAACATTCCAACAACATTCACATATGTAGATCCACAAACTACAACATCCGTAGTTGTTTCTGTAACTGCTGCGGAAGTTATACCAACATCTGCGAAACACAAAATCATGAAGATGGATTTCATTCAGCATCAGAAGACCAAAATGATGAGGATCTTAATTACTTTGTTGATTCCCCATCTCAGTTGGATCCATCTCCATCAACTAACATCACCAACTTGGAATCATCTATTCCAGTTGAATCAATACCAACAACAATAATTCCTAAGCATCATCCAATAGAAAAAATTATTGGTGATCTTAATAAAAGAACCACAAGAAGTCAAGGGGGAGCCGCCAATATTTATCTATTCTCCTGTTTTCTTTCACAAGTGGTTCCACCCAACATAACTGCAGCATCAAAAGACAACAGCTGGATTAAAGCAATGCAAGAAGAGCTTCAGCAATTCAAAAAGCAAAAGGTTTGGAATCTAGTTGATCTTCCTGAAGGCCAATATCCAATTGGTACAAGGTGGCTTTTCAAGAACAAACTAGATGACAGAGGTATCATCATCAGAAACAAAGCAAGGCTGATAGCACAAGGCTATACTCAAGAAGAAGAGATAGACTATGATGAAGTCTTTGCCCTAGTTGTAAGGCTTGAAGCCATTAGAGTCTTTCTAGCCTATGCATCACATAAGAAGTTCAGTGTTTATCAAATGGATGTAAAATGTGCCTTCTTATATGGTAAAATTGATGAAGAAGTCTATGTTGCCCAACCACCAGGCTTTGAAGATTCTAATTGCCCACACAGGGTATACAAGCTTGATAAAGCTTTGTATGGTCTTCAACAGGCCCCAAGAAAATGGTATGAAACATTGTCATCCTTCTTGCTCAAGCATGGTTATAAAAGGGGCACAATTGATCAGACTCTCTTCCTGAAGCATGATTATCAAGATCTCTTAGTTGTCCAAGTCTATGTAGATGATATCATCTTTGGGTCAACAAACAAAAGATTATGTCAAGACTTTGAATCTTTGATGAAATCTGAGTTTCAAATGAGTTCCATGGGAGAATTAACTTTCTTCCTTGGTTTACAAGTTCATTAGAAACCAGATGGCATTTTTATCAATCAAGAAAAGTATATGAAGCAAATGTTGAAGAAGTACAACCTTGTTGAGTCCTCTTCATGCAAAACACCAGCATCAACAATAGATAAGATTGTACCTGATTCTAAAGGGAGGTCAGTTGATCAAAGATTATATAGATCTATGATAGGTTCTTTAATGTACTTAACTGCCAACAGACCTGACATAATGTTTGTTGTGTGTGTTTGTGCTAGGTACCAATCAGGCCCCAAGGAGTCACATATGAATGTTGTGAAGAGGATATTTAGATACCTTAAAGGGAAGCCAGCTCTAGGATTTTGGTATCCCAAAGAAAGAGACTTCAACCTCTACTCTTATTCTGATAGTGACTTTGGAGGGTGTAACAACAACAGAAAATCCACAACTGGTGGATGTCAATTCATAGGACCAAGACTAGTTTCTTGACAGTGCAAAAAGCAAACAATGTATCAGTATCCACAGCTGAGGCTGAGTACATAGCTGCTTCAGCTGGTTGCTCTCAAGTTTTATGGTTGCAAAACCAATTACTTGATTATGGTTACAATTTTCTTCAAACACCAATACATATTGATAACTCAGCTGCTATGTTCATCACTGTTAATCCAGTGCAACATAGTAAAACAAAACACATAGAAATCAGATATCATTTTTTAAGAGATTTTTCAGAAAAAGGTTTAATCAAGTTGATTAACGTGGATACAACTAAAGCCTTTGACTCGGTGAGATTTAATTTCTTAATTGAGTCCTTAGGCATGATCTACTTAGATTAAATAATCAACACAAAGAAAAGAATGATCTGTCCTTAAATTTCTTAATATGAAAAAGCCAAAAACATTCATAAAACATATAAAATTCCAGAAATATTGTCTTAGTTTCATGTTTTCTTGAATAGGCAGTTTATATCATGGGAAATGATAGTACACTATACCTTTGCTTAATTTCCTGAGTTTTATCACACAATAAAGACTGATCAGATGTGATTTGATATGTGAGTAGGTTCAGCATGAGTGGAAACTATACAAGCTCATGCATAACATAATGCCAAGGTGACTAATTGTGGACAATTCCATTTTAAGGAACAAGCAAGTAAGTCTTATCCTGATGTGATCAACTTATTCACCTAAGCACACTATGTTGTGACACTTTATAACCTCTATCTTTGTACATCATGGACCCTTTGTTTTGTGTAAACAAAGACCTGGGTTCACAGGCACCTCTGTTTTACGTAAGTAAAGACCTGGTGTCCTGTTGATGATCATCAAAAAGATTCCAAAAAAAGGAACAGCTCTAAAAGAATCCAATGTGATCAACTGTATATTAATTCAGAGCTTACAAATCATATCAGCATTAATAAGATTTCTTAGAGCTTATAACTTAAAGAACATAGTTTTAAGTGTGAAAAAGTGTTAAATTGAATCATAAACGGAGGACAAACTCTAATATGAATTGAATGTGGAGTCCATATTTGTCTATCTTTAATCAGTCCCAAAACATGATACACGGCATGACAAGTTGAAACTACACTCTTGCTTGAATTTATGTGAATCATAATACTTGCAATCAGCACTAGATCTATGTCTACTATCATCAAACAAAACTGTTTCAGGAAGTTGCTTAGTGTCATAGTATGATCCCATTGTATGATGTAAATGCTTGTAAATAAGTTCAAGTTTCTGCTTATAAACAAAATACAAAAAGATTTTGTTTTTGATCTTTTATTTACTAATAAGATTGATAGATAATAGCTTTTCATGCTATTCTCTTAATAAATTTTGATAAATGCATAAGTTCATCATTAATCATAAATTTAGAAGGAGGAGTAATCTGCATGAAAATCTGAGTTTAATGTGTTTTATTTTTAAATGAAGAAAGTTGGATCTTGAGCACTAACTTGGCTGCAGGATATCTGAAGTTTTTAACTAAATCAATTTTGTGCATTTGTCATGAAGCAGAGTCAACAAGGTCCAATAGCAAACATCAAATGATCTAACATGATGTTAAGATCATACATCAAAAAGAACAAATATTGCCTTTCCGTAGATTGGTACCCTACGGAAAAACAGCAAAACCATAACAAATTTTGCCTTCCGTATATGTTCTGCGGAAGAATTAACTAAACATAAATTTTGCCTTCCGTAGCTGTTCTGCGGAAGAATTAACTAAACATTTTCGTAGATGTGCTGCGAAAGAATAAGAGTAAAACAAATCAAAAAGGAAAGTTTTGCCTTCCGTAGATGATCTACGGAAGAATAAACTTATGGATAACCACGGAAGGGTAATTAGGGTTAAGGGTCTCACAACATTAAATAAAAGTTTTTAAAGTGTCCGAGGGAGTATAAATGATAACCTGACCGTTGTCCTTTTTATTCACTTTTTCAGAACCCTTTCTTAGATCTAGAAGAACTCAACCCAAAAACCCTTTCTTTGCCAACAATCAAATTTTCATTCCACACAACAATCCTCACCTAAATCACCTCTCAAACTATATCAAAATGGCCAATCGATTCGTAAAAAATCATAATGTCTATGCTTTTCTCAATCTAGAGGTTACAGCAGCCAATGGATGCAGGGATATTATCAGATACTTGAGAAGATCAAGATTATTCTATGCTTTATCTGTGGATCCTGTCATCTATCAATCGCACATTATGGATTTCTGGAACTCTGCAAGGATTGAAGAAGAAAATGATGAACAGGTGATTTTTGCTTCAATAAGAAATGAAGAGTTGAGGGTGGATGAACCAACAATCAGGAGGATGTTGGAGTTCGGAGATCAAGAAGAGGGTCACCCTGATGTATTCAAACATGAATACATTCAAATAGTATTTCACTTAATGGGTTATGATGGTGACTACTGAAATGGTGAAATCAAGAAGGGGAGGTTGTGCAAGCCCTACAGATTCCTGTGTCACACGTACTTGAAATGCATGTCAAACAGGAAGTCTAGATTGGATAGATTTTCTAGGCATATATCATCAGAAATCATTGGTGTGTTTGAAGGGAGAACGTATAATTATGCCAAATACATTCTGGGATGCTTGTATGACCATATAGGAGTGCAGAAGGAAAACAAGATGTATATGTTTCCAAGGGTTCTTCAACTGATCATTAATGAAGCAATGCCTAATATTGAAAGAGAATGTGAAGTGTTTGTTCAAGCTCATCTTGGAAGATCTGTGCTCAACAAGATCAGTGGGTAATATCAAGGAGAAGAAATGGAGATGTTTGCAAATGTAGTTGATGAGAATGCTGACATTCCTCAAGAACTTCTATACTTGATGATCAGCAACAACAAACAACATCAGCTGAATCTTCTGATCAACAACAACAACAAACTCCACCAGCTGAATCCCCTGAACCATAACATCAAGAACCCAATCGTCCTTCACCACCATCCTTTACCAACATACCGTTATCACCACCTGTCAATATCATCTCAACCAAGTGAACACACACAACCACTATCTCCTTCACTTTCCTAAACATCAATGAACTATGTTGAAATAGAAGTGTTCTCATTTGATGACATTCAACAATCACCATCACACCCAACAACTCAACCAACTTCCTCACCCACACCTACTGAACCAACCTCACCTGCTGAAAGCCCAACTCACACTAAACTAGTCAATCTTGATGAGGATGATGAGCATGATGCTATGAATGATGGTGCTATAGAAGAGTTTTGTTTAGATGTAGAAGGGGAGAATGATGAAGTAGTTGAACAACAAGATGAGAGTAACTACATTGACATAGTTGCTTATGATGAAAAAGATTTGAGAGATGAAGAGATAGATGTGAGCAAAAATTTTCTGGTGGCCAAATACAACAATCTTATCATTAAAGGCAATAAAAAGTTGGAGAAGTTGAGAAAAATAAAAAGGGAGATAATTGAGAAAGATGAGACAATCTCAAAGCTAGAAGCTACAATCAAGTAGTTACAAGAGGAGATTGAATCTAACAATGAAGTGATTGACTGGATGGATCAGTTTGCAACTAAGTCCTACGAATCTGTTGAGAAAGAAAAACAAAAAAAGGAGAAAGCAATGGCTGAGCTCAACAATGCACTACAAACTATCTCTGAGTAGTTGGATCTGCTAAAAGCCAAAGATGAGGAGATAGAAGGATTAAAGAAGAAAGTGGCTGAACAAGAAGGAGTTAGCCTGCAAAAGCCAATCAAAGAAACTGCTGTCTTTTCCATGATCAAATCAAAGGAAGCAACAATCAAATATCATAGGAAAAGAAAGTATTTGGAAAAAACTATAGAAGAAGTTACTCAACTTGAAGATACCCCAAAGAAAGCAAGAACCATCTCTACTGAGCATACTCCATCAGTTGATCTTTCTACTCTCAAGCCAATTGAACCTGATAAAGAAGAAAGTGATGCTGAATGGATAGATTTAACAAAAGATGAGACTCAAAAGGATGATGAAGAAGCAAGATCTAATGAAGAGGTATTATCCACTAAGGAAAGAGCCCAATCCTTAATGTTCATGGATCTGATAAACAATGGGTTCCCATATGACATGGTTGAGAAGATGAACATAGCTGAAATGATTCAAGTGCTAAAAGAGTTTGATGCTGCTAGATTGATACTGCCAGTATGTAACTATGAAACATTCTCAAAGTTCAAATCCATTGAAAAGATAAGAAAAGATTTAGGTCACTGTGACCCCAAGAAGCTGACAAAATATAACATGACTTGTTGGCTGCAAAGTCACAACTATGGGTCTCATGAGCTTAAGGGAAGATCAGTGGGAGAATTAAGAGAAATGATGGAATATGTAATGAAGGTTGAGCTAGAAACTGGTATGAGATTCAGAACCGGAGCTCCCAATCCTGCTTACAAACATTAATCAAAACAAACTCCTGCTGAGCCAACAGTTGTAGAAAGCAAAGACATGTATTGAGGAAAAGAAAAACTGATCAGGGAGCCAAAAGATGTAATCCCCAACAAAATATGGCCTCTGGGAACTGCTGTGAGAGAGATAACTGAACAAAAATCTTCTATGATCCAACTTTTTGAGCACATGACCACCCTAAGATCAGCAGATGAAAACAAAATTATAGCATGGAAGTTTGATTCTAAATAGGATTGTGCTGTGATAAAGAGAGCATCTGGGATGGTGTAATAATTTCATTGGATGGAGACAATGCTATCACTCGTAGACCTGTATTCTTTGCAAAACATCCCTATCACCAATTACCCAATTAGTCCAAGGGGAAGAGATTTTTCTGTGCTGATTGCAAAACTCAGAAGCAAGTTTAAAGGTGATGTGTTAAACAAAGCAAAGAGAGAGGATGCTGAACATAATCAAAGAAGATAGAGTCAGAAAAGGTCTTATTCCAGCTCATCTCACTTAGTTGATGATGAATTTTTAAGAAGAGTTGGATATGAAGACAAAACTTTAGCATGTGTAAAGAGCATTGAAGGAAATCAGTACTCATTCCCTGTCACAGAATGGGGATATGTGGAGAGAACAAAAGAGCTTGTGCTACAAAGGAATGATCCTCAGAAGAAAGCTTCTAGCATAAGCCTATTTGACCCAATGAAGATCAAACTGTTACATCCAAGCTACACAGCTTATCTGCATGATAAGTATTTTTCAAAATTGAATGACAAAGCAGCTCCAGATGACTTATGCTTGTATGTCCATATCATCCAAGTGATTGACAAGCTACATGCTAAAGCTTACAAAAGAAGAAGATTTGAAGCAGGTAAGCTTATGGGATCTGAAATTCCCACCATCACTGAGCTCAAAATGTCAAAACAAGATGAACTGGAAGTGGTTTCTCACAACAGTGTAGTGGCAACACTGACTACTGAAGATGACATCCTTGGACTGAATTACAAAACATTAAAGAAAATGAAGAGAATGAAGATCAAGTATTTATATGATGATCAAAAGAATGCGATTGAATACTTCAACACAAGAATTCTGAGAAGAGTTCAAGAATTGAGAGCTCTGAACGGATGATTATAAGAATCTAAACCTAAGGGGGAGTATTGTTAGGTCTAGTTCTTTTGTATAGGTTTAGATGATGAATCATTTCTTATAATGAACTTTTATAATTCTTTATCATTTTGTAATGCATGAAATATATGTTAACCCAAATATTATTTGTGTTGATTGTATGTGATTGAAGGAAAACATCATACTTGGTTAATTTGAAAAATTGACCAAGTGAAAGAACTCCTGTGGGTGAACAAGTTGTTCCTCCTTAGATGTTCTGTGGAACCAAGTACAAGAACAACTACGGATGAACAAGTTTGTTCTTCCGTAGATGTTCTCCGGAGCATATCTGAACAAATGATGTGCATCCGTAGATCTCCTGCGGAAGCATAACATCTACTGAAGAACAAGTCCAGAGATCAAGCTCATGCTGCTGAAGAGGTTGCTCCTTAGGATAAAGTTCAAAGATCAGAAATTCCTACAGAAGACCAATTTCCTGCGGAAGACCAACTTTCTACGGAAGAACAACTTGTATGAGCACTCATCAAGTACCAACACATGATCAACAAATCAAGCTGCCTGAAGTGATGTCATCAAGTCAACATCTACGAAAGACTTGCTTTCTGTCAGAGGACTTAGGATGTCATATTAGGAATGTTACAGCTGTAGCCATGGAGTGCTTAGGATGGCTTCAAAACATGTATCTAACCATGTATCTCTCTGTCAGAGGACTTAAGATGGCTTCAAAACACCCAAAAAAGTTGAATAATCAGAGAGATACATGGTTAGCTGAAGTGATTATCAAACCAAATCAAACAAAGATGGGTTGTATGATGTTAGATTCTTCCTTGGAGTGCTTGATCTTTAATCTTGGCTTCTAATCATGTGAAATTCCTTCAAAATGAAGCTCAAAGATGGAGAGAAACTAGGGTTTTTCTTCTTGGAGCTTGAGTGAACTAGGAAAGAAGAAAGGCTAAAAAGGGAGCCTAATGCGTGTTATGGTCATGACAGATCAGTCATGGCCATAATGTGTAGGAAAGGGTAACCTGATACTTGTTATGGTCATGACAGAATCAGTCATGACCATAACAACCTCTAAACTTCCAAAATTTTCATGAATTTCTTTTATATTTCTTTTGAGATCACCAAGCAACCATCCAAAACTAAAAAAATCTAAAATAATCACTATTAAGTATTGATAAAGATGAATTTGTAATAAAAAAACGCTTGAAATGGGAAAAGATATACATTATTAACATGTATATTTATTCAATATCACTCTCTACTATTTATCATGTTTTGAATCTATTCATTACATCATCTAGTGAAATATTTTGAAGTAAGTTTTTTTCAATATAACAAATACAATTATCACTCAAATTCTCATCTCCAATCTGGTTACTCAAATCGGATATCACATATTTTATTGTCGAAAATCATCTCTCAACACTTGATGTTGCGACAAGTAATACGTGAACTAACTTCAATAAGCGGTAAACCAACGTAAATGAAAGATGTTTCTTTATTTCAAACATGGCTTTGGGGGTAAGAGTATTGGGTAATAACTTGATGGGTTAAATTGTTTAAATTGAGTTTATAATATGTATAGACTCATGAGTTTAATGGTCTAATGTAATTTTATAATAAGTTTATATTGGTTATTTTTTTAATTACTTGGCGGTTTATATTTGTAACACTTTCAAATTTTATATTTTTTAGGGTCGTTGCCATAATTCTTAAGGGTCGGTCAGTATTATAATACATATACAACTATAGAAAAATTTCATGAGGGCTGGGTGAACCCTAAACCATATAGTTGGGTCCGACCCTATTAGAGAACTCGCTTATATATTAGCGATAAAGGTATAGAGATATACCGAAACGACATATTGGATTAAGTGAACATGCATATACATTAAATGGTTTTCAATGCAAAATTCTAAGCATGGATACCTACCCATGGCACATGGAACTGGCCCTAACAAGTCTTAGAGTCCTATGACTGATGAAGGAAAGAAAAGATGGAAAACGATACTTTATGTCTCGAAAATAGGATCTGTTATGTATGCCATGTTATGCACTAGGACTGTTGTGTTTGTATGATTTGAAAATGACGAACATTATGAATAGAATATAGCAGTCAAGATTATCCTGAAGTACTCAAAGGGCTAAGCATATATTCAAGATTTATGGAGAGGTGGAAAAAATTCACTGTAAGGTGTCACACTCATGCTAGCAAACAAATTGATCAATATGATTCTTAAACACATAAGGGATATTGTTTTACACTCTATGGATGAGCAATTATTGGAAGAGTTCGAAACAGGGTGTAGTTGCATAGTCCACCATGGGGTCTAGATATATTGTAGCATCGATTATGTTTGACGATGATGAAAAGGAAAAAAAAGTTGTCAATCGATCCTTAGGATGTTCCTCTATATATCAGAGATATTAGAATGAGAAGATTTTTTATATGAAAGGTTCATATAAATCTAAACCTAGCATATCCATATACATAGCCTACAATGGTGTTCATGGGTTAAGGACTTGAAGACTGTTTAGGACTTGAAGACTGAACATACCGTGGACCAAAGCCAAATAAGGTGAAAAATAAGACCAATGATCATACCAAATTTTGTGTGTTTCTGTTCGGTATCATAGTCCCAGTATTAGTTTTCTCGGGTAGGCCCACAAGATGCTCTCATATGGTGATTATAGGTCAAGGATCATACTAAACCGACTCAGGACTAAAACTGATAAAGTGAATATGAGGGTCGAGGATGAGACCTTCGCCGCTTTAGGTTGTGGGTCTTACTTCCTAGCCCCAATGGGAGTAGTGACTAGCATTATAGGTCGTTTAGGGTCGGTCACTGTCCGGTCAGTTCATTAGTTTTTTTGATCGACCCATTAGATACTCTCCCTTATAGCTTATGTTGTTGATCAAGCATGAGAAGGATGTTGGTTTATAAGATTTTGCATAACTATTTCATAACAAAGTGATTTCATATCTATAATAATTGAGACTACTTTAAACAATATTTTATAGCTCCATAACTATTATGTTTGATACACGTTTATACTTAATGGTTTTTCTAGCCGGTCGTTTTATGCCCACCTATACCAATATTCTATCCTATTAGCTATAAAATGCAAAGATGATAAATAGTATCCTTACCATTCTAAATTTGATAAGTGTAGTGTATATATGTATACTATATAAAGCATAAAATAAACAAGAAGCTTCCCTTGGTTCACTGGCTAACCATGCAGGTAACAAACCACTTGGTAGGGGTTCCATTACGACGCTTTTTTTTCCTCTTTTATTTTTCTTTTATTATTTTTGTTATAATTAGTTTTAAGATGTTTTGTGTTTTTCTTTTATAATTTTTAAAATATAATATTTTATATAATTGTTTATATTCTATTTTAATTAGCTATTTTTATCTAAATTATGATATGAATTTTATTCAAAGCGATTAAGGCAAATATAAAATTTTCTTAGGCTTTTCAATATTAAACACAGTTTAGTTTTCATAACTTTTGATGCAATAATATTTTAAAAAATTTTAAGAAAATCACTAATTATGACACACTCATACATATATAACATCTTCCTAAAAACATTTTCAAAAATTTTCTAACAATTACACAACAAAATTTTACCAACAACACATGTTACTCTGTTTGTGCAAATGTCAATAAAGACCACTTAACTTCTTCGTGCGTATATAGAGTTCCCTCCTAACAACACATGTTACTCTGTTCGTGCGGATGCCAATAAAGACCGCTTAACTTCTTCGTGTGTATATAGAATTCCCGCCACACAACATTGCGAAATTTCACTGCTCTATTTGATTGTGATTTGATTCATTAATTCATACGCATATAAGCATAACTAAACCATGAAACCCGTTTATAAAAAAATAGTTTCTTTCGGGTTTTTTTAATTAGGAAATTTGATTTTTTCTAGTTATCCGATGATAGAAAATGTAGGTTTACAAGGTCTATTTTTGCAACCTTTTGATGTGCAAACATCATATTTAGAATTATAAATAGTTAATTACACAAATAATTCCTGTGATTTAGTGCGAATTCAAGGTCTGGGTACAATTTTTTTAGTAAAAAAATTGAGGCTTGTGATTTTAATTTTGTAACGAGTTTGTGGTTTAAGCCTAACTTTCATTAGAATTTATGGTAAGTTTAAAAGTGACTAAAACACTCTTATATAGAGAGACCATTTATGTGTTTACTTAGTCTTAGTTAGAGGGACCATTTTTGTAATTTACTTAAAAAACAAGCACCATCTTTCACCACCACCACCATTAGCCATCATTTACCACCACCATCAGCATTACCGCTTACTACCACCACCATCATCGCTCGATACCACCACCACCACCACCTCTCTCTAATTTTTGCTGCCATCATTTTCACCCGCCACCAGCTCATCCTCCATTCCTTTATTTATCTACCTTGGTAATTGCCACCATTGACACCATCGCTACCAACAAAATCACTGAAAACAACCACTATAACACCACCATTATGAAAATACCACAATCACGATTCAAATTCAAGATCCATAAGTTTTAAACAAGATGAAGGATCCTAAAAGTAGGGTTGGGTTGTGAAGGTAGGGGTGATGCAAACTTAAGTTGGGTTAACTCCGATGAGGGGTAGCCTTTAGTCCATCGACTTGTTACTGCATCCCTTTATCCTACAACCTTAGCCACCCCGTATAAATCACCGATCACACATTAAAATGGAAGAAGACAATGACGGTTTTTGTTGTGATTTAATCATCGTTGCTCGATTGGATAAGATGAAATAGAAGAAGATGAGGATGACAAAAGGCGAGTGTGATCAGTGCGGTTCCAATTAAGGTAGTGAGAAGAGTAGTCCAATGAGAATCTCAAGACTTTGTAATTTGTAGACCGTGTAGTGATGTTGGCATCAGGCCGACAATGGGTTGCATGAGGTTGGGTTTTAAAATTAAGTTTTAGAGTTAATAACACAAATGGTCCCGTCAATTAATCAAAAAGTAAAATTAGTTCTATATATGTGACAGAACTGAAATACCATTGAGTTTAACACAAAATTAAACAAGTTAACCCTTAGACTCTAATCTCATTACAATTACAAAATTAAAATTGCTAGTATTAAATCTATCACTAAAAATGTTAGTATTCACGCATGAGATTCACGTTAAACCACGTGTACTATTTGTGTAATAAACTCAATTATAAATATAAAATATAAAATATAAAATTACAAGAAGACGCTTGCCAACTTCACTGCAATGGCAGTTTCATACATTCATATCATAACGTCTTCTGATCCTTCAAATTTTCCATCAACCAGTCTCATACGTCGTAAATGCTTTGTTTAAACTCTAAATTTCTTCAATCAAATCGCCTCAAAGCACGAAATGTTCTTCAAATTCAAATTCTGATCGACGATCGTCGTTCCTGCATGCGGAAATTATCGTCTTAGCAATGTCGTGGGGATTAGCTTGGAAGAGGGCATCTGATGTGTTTCGTCTATCTCTGTATTACGGTACGGAGGATACATCAGATGATCAAAGTCGTCCACCTTCATCATCATCGCCACCACCTTCTTCGAAATCATCGTCAAAAGAGAACCATATTTCTAACGATCACGAGTTAGGGTTTCGAATCGATCTCGATTGGAATGCGAGAGAGGGAGAGGTTCAGGTCGCGTTGAGGCTTCAATCGCAGGTTATGGTGGCCTTGCCTTTGCCTCAAGATACGGTGGTGATCAAGTTGTCTGAATGCGATAATTCCAGTAATGTCGGGTCAAATTTGGCGAATGGGGATGGGAAATTGGTGTGTTTGAGCATGGAGGTTGTTAAGCGAAGGGATCCACTTAGGTCAGTGGTGATGTCTCGAATCGGAGGGTCCGGGCAACATCATGATGGGATGGGGGTTCTTACTAAACTGTTGAAATCAGAATTTGCAGCTGAGTCTGGTTCAGGTCATGGTGGTGGGGTGGGGGTGAGATTATGTGCTGATCACTGGATGAATGTTACTCTTGTCAGCCTCTGTGGTTGCGGGTTGTCTGTAAGTTCTCTCTTTTTTTTGTTATATATTGGGTGGATATTACATAATGTTTGCGATTTTAATAATAAAATCAATATACAATTGTTTTTTATTTGTTTGTTTTAGAAAATTTCGTTTGTGTTTATAAATATTCATGAATATTTGAGTGCGTTTGCTTGCGTTCGTTTATGTTCGTGAACAGTTCATGAACAGATTCATTTCGAACACGAACAAGAAATCTCGTTCTGTAAGCGTTCGTAAACAGTTCATTAACAAATTATTTTCTTAATAAACGAACACGAACAAGGCCCCGTTCGTGTTCGTTTGGTTCGTTTACAGCCCTAATCACTAATATTGTCATTTAGCGGAGGAACTTACTTAAGCTGACTTTTAATTTAGCTATCTTGACTTTGACTGGTGTCATTCGTCAAAAGTTGATTGAACGGTGTCATTCGTTAAAAAAAGATTGAATGGTGTCATTCGGGAAAAAAGATAGGGGTTGGTGGAATATCTCATGTTAAACCACAAAAAAAACGGTGTCAGTTGACCCTGACCCTTCCAACTGAGTTCAAGTAGCTCAAACCTGAAAGTGTACATGTTTGAAGAAGATTAAGTGCAAAACTTCCTCATTTTTTTGAATGGTTAACCAATCAACAGATGTTTCCAGTGGAGTTGACTAAACTGCCACTTCTGGAGAAGCTATATCTTGATTGCAACAAGCTGTTAGTTTTGCCTCCTGAAGTTGGAGATTTGAAAAACCTTAAAGTACTGAGCGTTGACCACAACATATTGGCTACGGTACCTGGTAAGCTTGTAATTAAGTCCTCATTCTTATCTCAGTTTTCCCACTTCTGGGGTGATTTCATTGTCCCGTCCCCACCACTTCCTTAGAAGTTATTTCCATTTTATGTAGGTAATAGGGCAGATTTATAGCTTGTGACATCTTCCTTTTTTATTTGAACAACAAACAGTTGAACTCAGATGGTGTGTTGGACTTGTGGAATTATCACTTGAACACAATAAGCTAGTCTGTCCTCTTCTTGATTTCAGGTCATTCAATTAATTACGATATAATTTAGTTACAGTGAAGGCTATGTATGTTCTTAAGTTGAGATCTAATGTTTTATCTCAATTTTTTATCAGGGCCATGGCTGAGTTACGTGTTCTTAGGCTATTTGGTAATCCACTTGAATTTCTTCCTGAAATTTTGCCTTTGCACCAACTCCGTCACCTCTCTCTTGCAAACATTCGAATTGTTGCAGATGACTATCTAAGATCAGTGAATGTGCAGATAGAGGTAAAAGATGCTGACATGGTTTATGTAGTGATATCTAATAGGGCAAGATGGGCTGGTTGTGGCAACAGGGTCTGGTTGAAGTGGGTCAGTTTTAATGCTGGTCGCAACAAGCTGGGCTGACCCACAAACACTTCTTTGTCCATTTGCAGATCTTTCTATACAGAATGCATGCAAAAACAAGAATGTTCGAATATATAGGGATTATGCATTAAAATAGACTTCTAACGACTTCCAACCCGTTTGATATGTTCTCCTGTTAGCAAACTTTTCTTGAGTTGACCCATTTAAACCGTTAATTAACCCACTCATAAGTAAATGGTCGACATTGTTGTCTGTTGGTCTATCATAAACCTAATTTCTGTTGGAATGCAGACGGAGAATAGTTCTTACTTTGTTGCTTCACGACACAAGCTGAGTGCATTTTTTGCCCTAATATTTCGTTATTCATCATGCCACCATCCGTTGCTTGCATCTGCCCTTGCAAAAATAGCTCAAGATGAAGGAAACCGTGTAGTTATTGGTAAAGATGAAAATGCTGTACGACAACTCATAAGCATGATAAGTAGTGATAATCATCATGTGGTTAGTTGGCATTAAATCATAATATTTATTGCCCATTTCTCATTGAGAATTTTTTTCCAAGTAGTTTGTAAATCTTTCCCAGGTTGAGCAAGCTTGTTCTGCACTTACTTCTCTTGCCTCAGATGTATCTGTGTCACTTCAGTTAATGAAATGTGACATCATGCAACCAATTCAAAGAGTTTTGAAATGTAATGGCCCTCAAGAATTGAAATCTGTTTTGCAAGTCGTGGCAAAGTTGGGGTTCATTTCTGATAAAGTGGCTCAAAAGATGATGAATAAGGATGTGATAAGATCACTAAAATTGTTATGCGTACATAAAGATCCAGAGGTAAACATAAGCTTGCCTATTTTTGTGTTTGTTAATTTCTTAGCTCATGGTAACATTAATAGGACCTGAGACATATTTTATTAATGATAATAAAGTGAAGTTGAAATACATAATCGGTTTGTTGCGGGAGGAGAATAAGATTCTCAGTTCAATATCTTTTCATCAGATCAAGCATAAATACCAGACCATAGTTGATCCGTAACCATAACTATAGAGTTGTCTCGTTGTGGAAATAATATTGTCAGGTGTTTATTTATGGAAATACTATCATTGCCTGTTTTGATTATAGAAATATGAAAGTTTCCTAGTTTCTTAGTTAACCTTAATAATGCAAGTTGAATTGTTTTATGCACTACTAGGTTCAAAAGTCTGCTTTACTAGCTATTGGGAATTTAGCCTTTTGTTTAGAAAACCGGCAGATTCTTGTTGCTTCTGAAAGTTTGAGGGATCTTCTTTTGCGACATACAGTTGCATCTGACCTATGTGTGAGGAAAGCTGCAGCTCGTGCTCTAGCTATTTTAGGTTTGTTTCTTTAATGCCGTTTTCTGTACCTATTAATGTGATGGTTTGTCATTTCGTATTTATTAAATAGTGTAGTTATATGTGACTATAGGGGAGAATGAGAGTCTGAGGCGTTCTATTAAAGGAAGACAGGTGGCAAAGCAAGGACCGAGGATACTTACAATGGATGGAGGTGGGATGAAAGGTCTTGCTACTGTGCAAATTCTTAAGGAAATTGAGAAGGGTACAGGCAAGCAGATACATGAGATGTTTGACCTTATATGTGGCACATCAACTGGTGGCATGCTTGCAGTTGCTCTTGGAATAAAACTCATGTCCCTGGAAAAATGTGAAGATATATACAAAAGTCTTGGTGAGCTAGATGACCCTTAAGTATCGACTAACTGGTGGCAAGATGGGCTAGTTTGGTGGGTTTCGTAACTGTCAAAATGGGTTCAGGTTGAAACTTGTCATTTTTTTAAACAGCAAAACTAGTCATTTAAGTACTGGTCAAAAAGGGCCAGGTAGGTTTGGCTTGACGTGCAAACACTTTTTGGTTCATTCTCACAGTTGTTTTTAGAAGTTAAGATGTCAAACATGATCACTAAAACTGACTCTCTTACTATTGGTTTTCAATTGACTCTTATGAGATAAAACACAGGCCATATCGACCTGCTTATTAGTAAATAAATCAAAATTGCCACCAAGACTATGGTCCTAACTCTTTTTCTTGATAGTCATGTCAAATTTTGCTTGTAAAATTTTACAGGGAAACTGGTTTTTGCGGAGCACGTTCCAAAGGAAAACGAAGCAGCAACTTGGAGAGAGAAGTTTGATCAGCTTTACAAAAGCTCATCACAAAGTTTTAGAGTCGTTGTACATGGATCTAAAGTATGCAAGTCTCATGTTTTAATTTCTTAATATATTTACTACTTAATAATTGAAGGGCTAATGCTATTAAAAGGTAACTGATATGTGTCCAGTCTCTGTTTCGAGTAAAAATCTTTTTTCCTCAGAAACAACCATTAAACTTTCAAAATTTGCAAGAACCCTCAAAGCTACTATACAAGTTACCAGGTCAATATGATGTTGTGATAGTAACTTTGACCATGTTGATTTTCTTTGATATGGTGCAACTGCCTAACCGAACAAGGTCACAAATAAAATTGAAAATTTTGAATGTCAAGTTTTTTCAGGTCCAAGAAGTTGGATCAAAGTTGGTTACCCTTTTGAGGAATTTGTGCATAATTAAATAGGAAATCTCTAGACTTTCTTTTGGGATGGATACACAAATTCCACTGGATGTATAATGGGCTAAAACTATCCAGTTTCATCTGTGTCCAGCACAGTGCTGATGAGTTTGAAAGATTGTTGAAAGAGATATGCGCTGAAGAGGATGGGGATCTCTTAATAGACTCAGCAGTAAAAGGAATTCCAAAAGTGATTGTAATATCAACTTTAGTCAATGTGGCACCAGCTCAGCCGTTTATATTTCGTAACTATCAGGTTTTTGCAATGACTTCTCTTTTCTAATTAGAATTGACTTACCCACATGCTTTCTGATGGAAGATGGACAATATTAATGATAAATATTTTCCTCATTTGGCTATAGTACCCTGCTGGCACGCTAGAAGCTCCTTTGACAATTTCAGCAAACAGTGAGTCGCTGATATTAACTAATGGTGCTCAAATTGGATATAAATACGGTACTCACATGGGAAGTTGTAAACATCATATATGGCAAGCTATACGAGCATCATCTGCAGCTCCATATTATCTTGATGATTACTCAGATGGTATGAACTCCTTGTAGAGGTGGCAAATCGGGTGGGTAGGTAGGTCAAAATGAACTTGGGTAAGAATTGACCTTTTCTGTATGCATTATTTTCTGGTAATAGTCTAATATTTTAAAATAAAATGATGTAGGAGGTTTTATGCATTAAAACTATGCATTAGGTAGATTCCACTCATTTGACCCGTTTCCTTTTTTTTAGCCCTTGTTTACATGTCTGATGCATTTGATATAACTAAACATAACCTGAATTGGCCTATTTATCATAAAAAAGGTCGAAATTGCCGCCTTTAGCTCCCTGTCTGTATCTATATGGCATTTCCTCTCGTATTTTCTGGAACAGAATTTATGAGATAACTCTTGAATGAATATGGTAAGTTTTTCTTATTATTTCTTTTAGAACGGTTAATATGGTAAGAATTAAAAGAAAAAAACCAAGTTTAGCACATTAGAGGTGAAGCGTGACATATTCAATAAGCCTATTACCATCAATTGGTTATTAAAAAGAAACAAGTATGACTTTGAGTTTATTCTTAAATCTGTGATATTTCTGTAGGTATATTTCGTTGGCAAGATGGTGCTATTGTTGCAAATAACCCTACTATATTTGCAATACGAGAAGCACAACTCTTATGGCCAGACTCAAAAATTGATACCTTAGTTTCAATTGGGTGCTGTACTGTTCCAACTAAGGTAATGTATCATCTATTTCCTGGCCCAGTGAAGTGACTCTTGATCTTCTTGAAGTCATACTGAGTAGTTCTGCAAATTATAGGATTTGAAAGAAATTTTTTGTAACTTGTTCAATAAGCAGTCCTTACAATTTTCCATCCTTGATCTGAAGAGTGAATAAGTTAACCCAAGGCAATTCTCCCTGCAAACAAAGGCAGCTGAAATTTCCTCCAAACAATACAATGCATGACTTGTCATATTATGTCTTTGTTCGTTGTCGTGATAGCTTTGTTTTGTTCTTGTTAGTATTAGACAGTCCCTCCTCCATCCACCCCCTCTCTCTCACACTTTCTAAATTACATACGTATGTGTATGTGTGTTGTGTGGACTTTTTCTGTAAATTAGATAAGCACCTCTCTAGCTCTCTCTCTCTCTCTCTCTAGCTATCTAGGCATGTATAAGCATATATCTTTAACATCCTTCACAATGTTCTATTTCTTTACTTTTAATATAATAATCCCTTGCGAATTTGGGAACTATTTAATATTATGAAGACATAATATAGTTTCATAGCAAATATTGATACCTTACATAATATGTTGGGTTTTGATGAATAACTATTACGAAACTTACCAAATTTCCCATGATGTGTTCAAATAAAGGAGTGAAGAGTGCACTCGAAGGAAGTGTTAGTATAGCTTAATTTGTCTAACTCTCATTTAAAAAACTTTTAAACTAAATATTATTTACTAAGGCTATCTCTAAGTTTGAAAAATTTATGCTGGTGTTTGTATAACTTTCATTGTCTAATATACAAACACATGTCTTAATTATATTCTCTTTTCTTTGATTTGGGTTTGATTCTAGGTTCGAAAAGGTGGGTGGCGTTATTTGGACACTGGTCAAGTATTGGTTGAAAGCGCATGCTCAATAGACCGCATTGAAGATATGTTAAGCACGTTGCTTTCCATGATACCCGATATTCAATATTTTCGGTTCAATCCAGGTGGGATTCTTATCATGGAAATTCTCCACATTTTCTACTTGTTTAATGTTACATTATTTTTGTAGCTTTTGATATATATAAAGCTCAACAAATGTTGGAAATCAAGCTCAAGGAGTTGAACAAAACAAACACTATTTTTGCAGCAACCTGCGACTCTTTTTATTAATAACTCAATTCAATACCCAAGATTCCCTATTTATACTAAAGAAACTTGGAAAACAAGACTATTCAAACTAGGAAACTAAAATAAGCCGAATCAACTTTACTCAAAGATTCTTTCTCTACCAGAAAACATACTAAACAGGCAACTAATAAAAATAACCTAAACTTAATTCCTAAGTTTCGACCCACAAGAAAACCGACCTGTTTCAGCCCAAAACTAACATCCCCCCATAGATTGAAACTCAACATGTTTGTTCTTCACAACAATGTCGGGTGATCATCATATTGAGCAAGATGATGGTATTCCTTCTTATCCTTCCCCTTATCCTCGGCCTAAACCTGTTCCACGTCATCTTTCTCCTCCGCCAAAACATCTTCCTTGAACCCTACCACAGCTTTGATTAACATCATGTCCCTTTCCATAATATCAACTCTCAGGATCGTCAATTCTGTGATTATCTAAACCTGCCATTAAAAGCTTGCCTTGATTATTCTTCTCCAGGTCATCATGACTTTTAAGTTGTTCTTCATACGCTTTTATTCTTCCCACTCCTTCCTCTGGCAATTTCCTTACAATTACCTGATCTTTAAGGTTGGTACCAAGGATTTTAAATTTGGCTCATGTGCTGCTCAACTTACTGACAAGGTCGTTCACACTTTCGTTCTCTTTCATCTTTAAGGTCTTTAGCTCGCTCCTTATGGTTTGTAGACGTGCTTTCTTGAACTAGATCAGCTCCTAGGTACCAAACCATAATTGAGTCCCATACCTCCTTTAAGGTCTTTAGCTCGCTCCTTAGGGTTTGTGCAACTTGTAGCAAAATGTCTTCCAGCTGTGTTTAAATCATTGCTTTCATTGTAAGACCCTTCTTCTCATCCACTGCTACTGCTTTTGTTGGATTAATTGCTTCCAATAGATCATAAGCCTTTATAATCGTCTCCATCAGAAAAACTCACGTGGTGTAGTTTGATTCTGTCAACTTTGGACATTGACGTTCCCTTGCTTACAGATTGGTATTATTACTACTATCGCGTTGTTAGCTGCTTTCACTGCCATGCTTTCTTGCTTACCTTTTTTCTGATCTTGCTCATGCTGATCTTGCTTTTGAACCTGCAAATCTTACTTCTGTACTTGCTTTAATCTTGATGTCCTTCTCATTAGCATTTACCAGTATATATAATTTACAAGAGATCCTATAAATATGGAATGGATACATATCACAATATTCTAATTAATATAAAAGATACACATTATCTATTCTAATATACCCTCGTAGTCGAAGCAGGAGGTTGTCGGATGTTGAGACTGGAGAGGAAGTCTTCAAGTAGTACCCTTGGTAAACCCTTTACGAAGATGTCGGCGATTTGATATCGCGAAGGTACGTGGTAAACCCTGATCTGCCCACGTTGAACCTTCTCACGAAGAAAGTGAATATCTAATTCAATGTGTTTAGTGCGCTGATGTTGTACCGGATTCGCAGAAAGATAAATAGCGCTCACATTGTCACAGTAAACAATTGATGCACGAGTAGTCGGTTCGTGAAGCTCTAAGAGTAAATTGCGGATCCAACATAATTCAGAGACGACATTAGCCACACCACGGTACTCGGCCTCGGCACTTGAACGAGATAAAGTGGTTTGTCTCTTAGATGACCATGACAAGAGATTAACCCCTAAGAAGACACAATAGCCGGAAGTAGAACGGCGAGTATCGTGACAACCCGCCCAATCCGCATCTGTGTAAGCGAGAAGAGAAGTGACTGGGGACTGATAAATATGTAGACCGAGTGAGAGAGTGCTGAGTGCCTCGGACATATCGTAGGATTCGCTTGAGAGCCTGAAGATGTGGAGCCCGGGGGGCATGCATGTACATGCATATTTGCTGAACAGCGTATGTCAAATCCGGTCGTGTGAAGGTAAGATACTGAAGCGCTCCGACAATGCTTCTATAGGAGGTCGGATCATCAATGAGGGGACCAACGTGAGCACTTAGTTTCCCAGACATATCATATGGGGTGGCAATTGGTTTGCAAGTAGACATACCGGCTCTTTCTAGAACTTCTGTTGCGTATTTCTGTTGAGATAAAAATAACCCTGAGCTTGTCTTTGTGACAGAGATCCCGAGGAAATAAGACAAAGGACCTAGATCTTTCATGGCAAATTCCTTGGATAGTTTAGACATGAAGTGATCACGAAGCGAGTCTGTCGATGTAGTAAGAATGATGTCGTCTACGTATAAGAGTATGTAAGCCGTGTCACATCCTTGTTTGTAAATAAAAAGAGAATGATCGGTCTTGCTATGATGAAACCCCAATGTAGAGACAAAATCGGTAAACCGTTGATACCATGCTCGTGGGGCTTGTTTTAACCCATATAACGAGCGGTTGAGTTTGCAAACATCGCTTGGGAAACGAGAATCACGAAAACCCATGGGTTGATGCATATAGACTGTTTCAGTAAGGTTTCCATGAAGAAATGCATTCTTCACGTCTAACTGTTGAATTGGCCAATCATGAGAAACAGCTATACTTAGAACCGTTCTAATGGTTGCGGGCTTCACAACTGGGCTAAACGTCTCGCCACAATCAATTCCGACCTGTTGGGACCTGCCATCACAAACAAGACGAGCCTTGTAACGTTCAAGTGATCCGTCTGCATTAGTTTTATGTTTAAAGATCCACATGCATCTGATAATATTCATATTTGACCGACGAGGTACAAGGTCCCACGTCTTGTTTTCAACAAGTGCATTAAATTCATCTATCATGGCAGATTTCCACACGGGTGAGGAGAGGGCTTCGGTTGGATTATTTGGGAGAGGGTGGATAGGATTAGTAGAATTATTTGGGGTTGTGGTAGTGTGAAAGGTTATCGGGTTGATGGATTTTGAGTTGCCCGTTTTGCTACGTGTGAGCATGGGGTGGTGGGAAGGAGGGAGGGGAACAGGTGGCTGTTTTGTAGTAGCTGATTGGGAAGTGTTTTGTGGTGGTTTTTGGCGTCTGGAATATGTGAAAATGGGTAGGGATGAGGGAGCAGGTGAAGGAGAGGATGGTGGAGTCACGATTGTTGAGGGGTTTGGAGAAGTGGGAGGAGCAGGGGGGTTGCTGTTATGTGGGCTGCTGGTAGGTGTAGAAGGGCTGTTAGGAGGTTGCGGGCTGCTGGTTGATGGCTGGCTAGTAGGTGATAGCTGGTTGGTAGTTACGGTTGGTGATGTAGGCACATTATTGGGGTTAGAGTGTGTAGAAATTGGGGTTGAGGATTGAGAAGACCAAATGGAGGGGTGAGGATCAAAATGAAGAAATTGATAGGATGGTGGAGTAGGATGTAATTGGGTGAAAGGAAAGATTGTCTCATCGAAGACCATGTGTCGTGAGATGATGATTTTATTTGTAGAGAGATTTAAGCACTTGTACCCCAGATGGTTTGAGGGGTATCCTAGAAAAACACAAGGAGTGGATCGATTTTCTAGTTTGTTGATTGTGGAAGAGGGGTGTAAAGGGAAGCATAAGCATCCGAAGGTACGGTGATGATTATAAGTTGGATGACAATCATAAAGTACAGATGTGGGAGTTTGAAAGTTCTTGGTTTTGCTTGGTAAGATGTTCAAGATGTAGGTGGCCATTTGCAATGCATGATGCCAAAACTTGGGAGGCATCGATGAGTGGGCGAGAAGTGTGCGGATTATGTTATTGATAGAGCGGATTTTGCATTCCGCCTTTCCATTTTGAGGTGAGGTGTGTGGACATGAGAAGCGGAAGACCATCCCATTTTGATTATAGAAATTGTAAAATGAGTTATTAGCATATTCTGTGCCATTATCACATTGTAGACATTTTTTGGTCTTTCAAATTGAGTTTGGATTAGGTTATGAAATGAGAGAAATATTGAAAATACTTGAGATTTATTTGAAAGTGGATAAGTCCATAGAAAGTTGGTATAATCATCAAGAAATAAGATATAATAACGATGACCCCCCGAACTACGAACCGGGGAAGTCCACAAATCACTATGAATAATATCAAATGGTAAACATGTACTAGAAATTGAATCAACAAAAGGAAATTTCATTTGCTTCCCGAAAACACAAGAATGACATAAAGAAGATTTAAGTTTTCCAAATCAATGCTTTTATTTTGTTTAAGAGAATGAAGTAAATCAAGTCCTGGGTGGCCTAGGCGGTGGTGCCAAAGATCTTGAGATAGTGCAGTAAATGTAGAAGGTGGAATGACTTGCGATGATAGAGAGATAAGCGGATAGAGTGGCCCGGTGCTATTACATCTGAGGATAGGGATCTTGGTCCGGTAATCCTTCACAAGAAAACCAAAGGAGTCAAATTCTATAGACACACTATTATCAGTTGTGAAACGTCTAACTGAGAGAAGATTTTTAATAAGATGTGGAGCATATAGTATGTGGTTTAGTTTGAAAGGAGGGAATGGTTTAGGTAGGGTAGTGTGACCTGTGCCTTTTATGGGAATGTGAAAACCATTGCCAACAATAATATGATTTAATTTACAATTGTTGAAAAAGGACGAGAGGTTACCTTGATTGTTGGTCATATGAGATGTGGCATCGGAGTCAAAATACCAATTCCCATCCGGTGGGTTCAGTGACATAGTGTGCATTGCCTGGTCAATGTCGGTCGGAGTATAGTTGGATTCTGAGGCAGCATAAACGGATGCAGCAGGACATGGACCTAATATACCTGGTCCACCAGTGGGTTGTCGGGTATTATGTGTACGAGGGGTGGTCGAATAAGGGCAAGGAGGGGTTGCCCATGTAGGTGGCGACCAAGCCCAAGGAGGGGGCTGCTGCTGTTGGTAATAGTTTCCCCAGAAAGGGGCTGCCCACGGATGCTGACCACGGTTCCCACGGCCTCTACTATTGTTACGGCCACGCCCGCGCCCTCGTCTTCGAGATTGCCCCCTGCCACGACCAGAAGAAGGAGAAAAGGTGATAGAAACAGAAACAGTTGAAGTGAAAATAGGCTAGTCTTTATTAGAATAAAAGGATAGTGGCCCGATTCGAGAGGGGCAAGGTCTCCGTTTACAAGGACAAGAGAAACAAATAATCTCAATGATGATAATCAAAAACTAGCCTCTTATTTATACTATTCAAATACTAGAATTAAGGGCAGCAATCCACTCCCTAATTTCCTGGTGAAACTTTAATTAAATTGATTACATAAAATCATCCAGTGGTTGATCGAGAGGATTCAGCCAATTTCCAAAGATAGAATACAGCTGTCCCTCATTTGCAGCTGGAGCCCGATTCTTCCTTCTAGAATACACTTTCAATGGTGGATTTCTATCATTACTTCCCTCCCAGTAAAACGTCTTGTCCTCAAGACGGAATGCAGGAAATTGCTCAGCCACCAGATCATAGGTTTCCCATGTAGATTCTTCTATAGGGCGGTTACACCATGAGATCAACAATTCTAGGACAGGTTGGCCAGCTTCATAGACCCATCGATGCTTGATGACCGAGTTAGGCTGTAAATCAATTTCCCAGTCTTTGGTGATGGGTAATGGGGTAGTAGGGACTGAAGAGAAGGAGCCATGGGCAGGTTTGAGCATCGAAATGTGAAAAACCGGGTGGATTCTAGCTTCGGGAGGTAATTCCAACTCATAAGCGACCGGGCCTATTGCTTGTATAATACGATACAGCCCAAAAAACCTTGGAGACAGCTTCTCATAGCGACGTTTAGCCAAGGTTTTTTGACGATATGGTTAAATCTTCAAGAAGACATAATCACCAACTTGAAACATGAGTTCCCGTCGCTTCCGATTTGCTTGGTTTCGCATTCTGTCTTGGGCCTTTTGGAGGTTTTGACGGAGAAGCTTTATCATTGCGTCCCGATCAACTAATTGTTGTTCCAGCTTTGCATTTTTTGTTTCACCTGCAACATAGGGGAATAACGAAGGGGGTTCCCGGCCATATACAGCAGAGAATGGGGTGGTTCCGGTGGCCGTGTGGTATCCAGTGTTATATGAATATTCAGCCCATGGTAGGTACGCACTCCATTTGGTTGGCTGCTCACTAGCAAAGCAACGTAAGTAAGCCTCTAGGCAACGATTCAGAACTTCGGTTTGGCCATTCGTTTGCGGGTGGTAACTTGTACTTAGCTTTAATTTTGTTTGGCTTAATCGGAACAGTTCTTGCCAAAAGTTGTTGAGGAAGATGACGTCTCGATCAGAAACGATGGAACGGGGAAAACCATGCAATCGGACTATTTCCTTGCAAAAAACAGTTGCCACTCCTTTAGCCGTGTAAGGATGGGATAAGCAAATGAAGTGAGCATATTTGCTTAAACGATCCACGACCACTAGAATAGTGTCGAAACGACTAGATGGTGGTAAACCAGCGATGAAGTCCATGGAAACATCCTCCCAAATCTGATGGTTGAAGTAATCCTGCTGGAGCTAAAGTTTGGTACTTTTGTTGCTGACATATTACACATTGCTGGACAAACTCTCTGACATCTTGTTTCATCTTTAGCCAATAGTAACGAGAAGAGAGTCGCTTGTAGGTTTTTAAAAAACCTCCATGACCACCGATTGGGGTATCATGTGCTTCGTGTATAAGCTTGAGTCTGAGATCATGTTTCTCCGGGATCACCATCCGTCCATGATGAAACAGCAGCTGATCCACCAGCGATAAGTTAGGAACAGATGAAGGATCCTTTTGCAACTTCTTGATTAGATCGCTAGTGAATGGATCTGTTTGCAACCCTGCCTTGATATCAGCTACCTCAACACAAAAAGGGATGATAAGTGTTAATAATTCCCCCGAGTGGGACCGGCGAGACAAGGCATCCGCCCCCTTGTTCTCTTTCCCAGCCTTGTGGATGACTGAAAAATCATAAGGCATGAGTTTTAACAAAAGCCTTTGCTGCTCTGTAGTAGTGATGCGTTGTTCTAATAAGAACTTAAGGGTATAGTGATCAGTGCGAATGAGAAAGTGCCGACCAAGCAAGTAATGGCTCCATTTTTGGACCGCAAGGACTAGAGCCAATAGCTCCCTGTCATAAGCTGATTTAAAGTGGTTAGATGGAGAAAATCCCTTGCTGAAATAAGCCACAGGATGGTCTTCTTGTGATAATATCGCCCCTACTCCAGCTGATGATGCATCACATTCTATAACAAAGGGTTTAGAAAAATTTGGCAGCCGTAGAACCGGTGTCGTTAGCAGCGCCTGTTTCAGGTCATTAAAGGCATTTAAGGCTGCCTCTGACCAAATAAACCCATCCTTCTTGGTTAAGGCAGTGAGCGGTCGAGCTATGAGTCCATAATTACGGATAAAACGCCTATAATACCCGGTTAACCCGAGAAAACCTCTCACCTGTTTTACTGTTGTGGGTATGGGCCATGACGCAACTGCTGAAACCTTTTCTTCTTCCACACTAACTCCTTCAGAACTGATTACATGACCCAAAAACAGAACTCGTTCTTGCCCAAAATAGCACTTATTCAATTTGGCAAAAAATCGATTGTCATGCAATAGTTTTAAGGCCTGTTCTAGGTGGGACTTGTGCTGCTCCATGCTTGAGCTGTAAATTAGAATATCATCAAAGAACACGAGTATAAAACGTCGTAAGTAAGGACGAAACAAATCGTTCATAACAGCCTGAAATGTAGAGGGAGCGTTAGTTAGGCCAAAAGGCATAACCTTGAACTCGTAATGACCCGAATGGGTTCGAAAAGCTGTCTTTTCAATATCCCGGGCTGTTACTCTGATCTGATAATAGCCTGATCGCAGGTAGAGTTTTGAAAATACCGTAGCACCATACAATTCATCAAGTAACTCGTCGATATTAGGTATGGGGTATTTATCGGCGACGTTAGCTTGTTAAGGGCCCGGTAATCGACGCACATTCGCCAAGTATTGTCCTTCTTCTTTACAAGTAAAACCGGGCTTGAGAAAGGGCTGGTGCTTGGTTGTATAAAGTCGGTTGCTAGCAATTGTTCTACTTGTTTCTCTATCTCATTTTTTTGGGAATAGGGATAACGGTAAGGGCGGATATTGGGTGGGGTTGAATTTGGCAAAAGAGGGATTGAATGGTCTTGTGATCTAACCGGGGGTAGGTTCTGAGGTTCTTCAAAAACAGCAGTGTATTGTGTGACAATAGGCTGTAGCGGGGCTGGTATGCAGGGCAGAGTTCCTGGATCAAGGGCTAAATGTTGGAAGCTTGATGATTTTTGGGGGCCAGATTCAACACCTTGTAACTTGTATTGCTTACCATTTATTGTAAAAATCATGAACAACTCCTTCCAGTTAGCCTGAACTGTATTTAATGTAGCTAACCATTGAATTCCCAAAACCAGATCAGCCCCCCCCCCCCAGGGAAAAAGGGTGAAAATCCTCAATAATCTTGAGTTCATTGACCTGTACGGGAAGATTTTTGCAAATTTGGCTGCATCGAATCACATCCCCGTTACCGATTTGGACACCAAATGGTGGCACGGGTTGAGTTGCCAACTTGATTTCACTTGCCAAGACATCCGAAATGAAATTATGTGTGGAGCCTCCATCAATTAAAATTAAAACTTCAATAGAATGCAACTTACCTCGGACCTTCATTGTAGTAGGGTGCGGTTTCCCTAAGATAGCATGTAGGCTGATTTCAGCAGTTTCTTCCTGGTCAGGTTCAGATTTAGGAAGCTCTATTATTTGAGGCTCCTCCACATCCTCTTCCGCTTCTAATACCTTGAGGGTACCCGTCTTACATCGATGACCTGGTCCGTATTTATCACCGCATCGGAAGCATTCTCCCCTCAAGAATCGGTTCTGTTTTTCCGTATCAGAAATCCGGGGGGTGTTTTTTGGTTGGGTTGGTGTTGGAACCGGGGTGAAAGGTGTAGGTTTAGAATCCGATTGAAAATTTTTCGAACTTGAGGTCCAAGAAGTACTCTTTCCTGGCCGGTGAGAAGAGAATTTAGACTCAAATTCCAAAGCCAAGCTCATAGCATTGTACACCGAACGTGGCTTGGAAATCCTTACATCAGATTTCAAATCATCTTTGAGACCATTCAAGAACACCCCTAGGAGACAATGATCAGGCCAATTTGAGACTCGAGACGATCTTTTCGCAAACTCTTGCCGGTATTCTTGGACCGAGCCCGTTTGTTTAATGCTACAAAGAAACTCATCCGGGTTTTGGAACTCGGCTGGTCCAAAATTTCGGGTAAAAGCTTGGACCAATTCTTCCCAAAAAGTGATGGGTTGGTCACTAGAGAGCCAAGAATAGAGGTCCAAGGCATCACCCTCTAAATGCATTGAAGCTACCTCAACCTTGTCTTCATCAGGAATCTAATAATATCTGAAATACTTATCTGCCTTCAGCAGCCAACCACGAGGATCGCCCCCGCTGAAAGTCGGGAAATCAATTTTGTTATAGGGTCTATACGGCTGTCGACCCCTCCAAGAACTTTCCCCTTCAAAGTTATTTCCTCGTGAACGTTCTCCTGCCTTCAAAGCTGCTATATCTTCCTTCATCGTATCTATCGACTCTAACCTTGCTGCTATGGCTGCCAACTGGATGGCTATAGGATCGGGAGGATTATTGCTGTCGCCAGAGTTACTGCGGGTTTGCACCATTTCGTTTCCCGACAATGGAACCAAATGATAGAAACAGAAACAGTTGAAGTGAAAATAGGCTAGTCTTTATTAGAATAAAAGGATAGTGGCCCGATTCGAGAGGGGCAAGGTCTCTGTTTACAAGGACAAGAGAAACAAATAATCTCACTGATGATAATCAAAACCTAACCTCTTATTTATACTATTCAAATACTAGAATTAAGGGCAGCAATCCACTCCCTAATTTCCTGGTGAAACTTTAATTAAATTGATTACACAAAATCATCCAGTGGTTGATCGAGAGGATTCAGTCAATTTCCAAAGATAGAATACAGTTGTCCCTCATTTGCAGCTCTGGAGCCCGATTCTTCCTTCTAGAATACACTTTCAATGGTGGATTTCTATCAAAAGGGGCCACAGTAATAAGGCTGTTCAGAGGAAACAGGGTTCGGTGATACCTGTTGGGATGATGACGACTTGATTTGAGGGGCTGCTATAGTGTGAAGAGCAGTATCCGCTGAATTTTGGTTAGCCTTTCGAGTTTCTTCAAGAATTAAGCGGGACCGTGCATCATAGAAGTCAGGAAGAGGGCTGATTTGTTGAAGTAGCATTCCAACTCCATCATATTGAGCATTCAGACCAGCAATTAGTTGCAGTATGAGGCGCTGATTTGAAATAGGTGAACCCACGTTAGCAAGTTGATCAGCCAAGACTTTCAGGGCTTGACGGTATGAAGTCATATTAGAGAAGCTGTCAAGTCTGGTGTTGGAAAATTGATGTTCAAGGTAAACAGCACGAGAGTTGCTGTTGTCTTGAAATATATTGGCAAAGGGCTTGCCATGCTTGAGCAGCGGTTGAATCTGGTTTGATGATGGTGTGCAACAGGTCGTTAGATATGGTACTGTAGAGCCATTGCAGCACTATGGCATCAATTCTGGTCCACTGTTCTTTGTCAGAGGCTGCTGAAGAAGAGGTTTCTTTTTCATTCCCGCCAGCTGAGGAAGACTTTTGTGGAGGCAAAATATGGTCGAGAACCTGGAATGCACTGCAATGGATCTTAAAGAGCTCCGCACAAGAAGAATATTGGCTTGTTCCATCTCTAGTTTCACAGGTATGAAGTTAAGAATGTTGGTGACTGTAATTGCTGGGTGTATTTTCTCCATGACGAGTGTGAAAGAGCAGATGAAAGAGAAGAGATAGAAGACAGAAGAGATAGAAGAGTTCCAGCCAAGAAGAATGGCAGATTAGGGTTTTGGGAGAGAACGGCAGATTAGGGTTTTGGGAAGAGGTAATCAGATTTGCTCTGATACCATAATAGAGGGTAAAATTCTGTCCTTCTCATTAGCATTTACCAGTATATATAATTTACAAGAGATCCTATAAATATGGAATGGATACATATCACAATATTCTAATTAATATAAAAGATACACATTATCTATTCTAATAGTTGCATTCTTGCTTTAACTTGCTATTTTTTTGCTTAAATCATTGCCTGCTTCTTGCATCTGTTTATGTTTCCTGCTGTTGTGATTAAAGCAGAAAAATTCTGTTTCCTTGAGGTTGCTACTGCTGTTTCATTCTACTGCTGCTTATAGATCGTGATGGGCTGCTGCTATTTCTGGTTAAACTCTGCTGCCTTCTCCTCTGCCAAATGATCAGATCTGATTGCAGATCTGCTCCTTTTCTTCCTGATCTTATTGCAGATATGAACTGGAGAATAAGCGCATCGAGCCTTTGAGGCTATGATACCAAGTGTTGGAAATAAGGCCCAAGGAGTCGAACAAACAAACACTATTTTTGTATAAACACGAGACTTTTTTATTAATAATCAACCAGAAAAACTTGCTGAATACAATACCCAAGACCCCATTTATACTAAAGAAACTTGGAAAACAAGTCCACTCAAACTAGGAAACTAAATCAAACCAAATAAACTTTAAATGAAGCAAAGATCCTTATCATACTAGAATAACAAATAAATATAATAAAAATAACCTAAACCCACCAGAAAACCTGACCCGTTTCAGGATTAAAACTGAAAACAAACACCTTTTGTGTATACTTATCGACACTTCCATAATAATTGATGTGCTAAACTATGATTGGACAGTCAATATTATTAGAAGAATTATTTAAATCTTTTAAATTTAAAGATTCAGGAGATTATAGGTGTTAAAGTAAATGTTGGTTTATTTTCAACCCATTTGGGATGAATTTGAAGCAAATGGGCCGAAATTGCCACCTCTACTTGTTGATCATGATAGCTGCATGATAACATCTGGAGTGCCTGATGTCATCTTTAATTAGTTGTTTGAAATTTGAGGATGAAAAGGTTTTTGTCGTCTTTTTACAGTTGATGAACGCTGTGATATGGAGTTGGACGAGACTGATCCCACAATATGGCTTAAGTTGGAGGCAGCCACTAATGATTATATCAAGAACAATTGTTCAGCTTTTAAAAACGTGTGTGAAAAATTGTTGCAGAATCATAATAATGAGAATTTTCCTGACAATATACCCTCTCAACAGTTCTTCAAGGCAAAGCATCCAAGTACTGGTATGATTTGAATTAGTTTCAGGTATAAGGGTGGAAGTATGGGCTTAGAAACTAGGGCTTCGTATGGGTCGGTTATGACCCAAAACTGAACCATAACCATAGTTGTTGGTTAGTTGGTTTTACAAACAGACTGGTTTCGGGTTTTGTGTATCAGTTATTGGTTAATATCAAATTAGTTCTGTTAATTCAGTTAACTACCAAACTTTTTCTGCCAACATTAGAGGCGACACAGTTATTTACGTAACAAAAGTGTACTTAAAACTGAGGTGGATTGGTTGGTTATTAATGGTTTGATTTTTACCCACAACCATAACCAAACTGATTCATTTTGCTAATCAAAATATAAAGCCAATGTATCAGTTATTTCAGTTATGATCCGGATTTTATGCTCAGATGTTACTTAGAACACGACCATAAACAACTTTTACCCATTTGCTCATATATCAGTCAACCATTTACATATTCTTACAATGTATCTTAATATTAATAAAAATTTGATAGAAACCAGCACGGTTCTGCCTGTACTAAAGAATTACCTATCCTGGCCCATTACTCAACTGGCCTGACCTGCCCATCTTGTCATCTCTAATATTAACCTCTGATTCTTGTAAGCAGTTGGTGGAAATGGAGCCCTTTTAGGTTGGAGACGTAAAGTGCTACTTGTGAAGGCTTCAAATTCTGGAAGAAATTTCAACCATATCCAATCACTTGACAAGTTTTGTTACGGTAATGGAATAAGAATATCTGTTATGGATATGATGACATCAGCAACACTTAAGCCAGTACCAGAAACATCATTTCCATCACCATTCACATCACCATTGTTCATCCCATCAAATCCACATCTCTACAGTTGTGATATAATGCCACATTTAAGTCTTGATGGAAAAACTTGTCACCAAGAATCACCAACTGCACCTAGACAACTTTCAGTTCCTATTCGCTTGTTGCATGACAAGTTACAAAATTCCCCACATGTTGGAGTTGTTCATTTGGCTCTTCAGAATGACACAAATGGATCAATAATATGGTGAGTTGTTTCTTCCTTCTAACAGCCAGTTTACATATTGCAAAACTGTTTAATGCTTGATGGTTTCGGTTAGATTTAGGCTTGTGTTTTTTTATGTGATTAGTCTTGGTTATAGGTGGCGAAATGGTCAGGTTGGCTAACGGGTCAAAACTGAGATGGTCGCCACTTGGCTTGTGTTTTCAAAAAAATTAGTTAATAACATGTTAATAATGACTACAAAAAATTATTGTTTATTAAGGATCCAATTCATTTAATCTTCCATAAATCATTTTGGAGGTTGTAAACACTAATTATATGATGAGCTCTAACACTTATCCTATCCGACTAGAGGTAGCAAAATGAGGCGGGTTAGGTAGTGGGTTCGGTGAACACATGCTTTTGTTAGTGAATTGAAATGGGTTGGGTCAGTCAGGATTGGGTTAACAAACATGTTTGTTGTTCTTTTACCTTTTTCAAAAATAATTATTGTGTTCAATATGATTGCAAACATATATGCTTACAACAATAATCTAGTTTTCTGAAGTGATTAAATTATATTTGGGCGGTTGTTAATATGTTCTTGACCCAATGAGCTGTATTCTTATAAGCTAATATTTAGTTTAAGCAAATCAATCAATAACCATTGATCATATTGCAACCTCTATGTTTGACCCTTAGCTAAAAATATAACTCAAACTGACACATGTTTAAACACATTGGTGATGTGTTGGTATTGTTCCAGCTGGGAAAATGATGTGTTTGTGGTTGCTGAACCGGGTGAACTCGCAGAAAAATTTCTGGAAAATGTGAAATGCAGCTTTCAGTCAATGTTGAGAGGGCGGCGTAGGAGACACATGCCAGACATTACAAACATCTCTACTATTTCTGATTTGGTTGCATGTAGCCCTTGCTTCCAGATTGGGGTGGTTGTACATCGCTACATAGGACGCCAGACTCAGGTATGCTGCAAAATGGATGGGTCATATACTCATATGGGTTGAGAAAATGGTCGAAAAGGGTCTTGTCAAACGCAAGCAATTTTCCATCAATTTCCTTTTTAGCTAATCTACCTTCTTTTTTCACTCTTTCAGTGTAACGTGCTTCACCCATTAAAGATAAAACAAAACCCGACTCAACATATGCATAAATTAACCGGTTGACATTTTGACTTCTCGCAAAATGGTAAATTAATCTGTCTATTTCACTGGTGGATGAAGGTAAATGAAGATGATCAAGAAATTGGGGCATACATGTTCCGCAGGACCGTTCCTTCTACGCACTTGGCTCCTGCAGACGTTCGTTGGATGGTATGTCTTTCTTTTTTCACATAAGCAATATGATTATGGGATATGAAGGGCGTCAAGTCTTATTGCAAAATAACCATAAAGAAGCAGCAATTTTGATCTATTTGTGGGCAAATTGGTTTGTTCGGATTTTAATTTTTCTACAATACGTCAAAGAGATAAAATGAAAAAGGTAAAAGATAATAAAGTAACAGAAACAAGCCAAACAGGTTGAAAGCTACTAAAATGAATTGAAAATGCATAAGACGTCTTAAATCCTTAAATAAGAGTAAGAATCTTGTCGGAATTGTTGAAGTTTTGTAATTAAATACATTATTTCGATTATGTCCGTATCTTGGTCTTTAACAGGGTGCTAAACGGGTCGTGTTCACAGGTCGGTTAGACACATGAACTTGAACACGACACATGTATTTGCGGATATTTTATTTTATTCCATAGTAATACTTTATATCTATAAATCTACGATTAAAGATACATATGATTATAAATCAATTACGCCTAAATTATAAACATATGTTTGTAAAACAATCACGCCTAAACTATGCAACATAATGCTCATTTCTCCTTTAACATTTAAATTTTGGCACAAAAAACCTAACAAGTTTAAGTTATACTTTTTAAAGAAATACGAAATAAACATGGCAACCCATGAACCCATCCAGTTTACCAAACATAACCTTTAGCTAATCTCCGTAAGGGTAAAATTGACCAGAACATGTTTTTATATTAAACCCAACCCTGTGAATTTCGTACCGTAGTCCATATCATGTTTTCGTTTCATGCAGTATCTGTGGCATCATTAGTCGATTAAAAATGATGAAAACTTACAGGTTGGTGGTTGGAGAGACAGGATCATAATTTACAGTGGTTTATACGGGCCATTTCCAGCTCTAATAAAGGCTTTTCTAGACTCGGGTGCCAAAGCAGTTATATGCCCCTCAACAGAGCCCAAAGAGACACACTTAACATCATTCTATGGATCTTGCGACTTAAGTGAATTACAGAATCCTAAATTTGAGATCGGAGTGGAAGAACCTGAAGATGAAGATCTGGCAACCGCAAGTCCTATCAGCGATTGGGAAAACATGACTGAAAGAGATACTACAGCTAAAGATCGAAGAACCTTGATTTGGGACGACGACGATGAAGAAGAACTATCAAAATTCATATGTGAAATATATGAATCAATACATCTGAGAGGAGATAGAGTTGATGTTGCTTTACAACAGGCTCTTGCATCTCATCCATCAATGAGGTACTTGTGTCATCTTCCTCGTATGCTCTAGCTCTAGCTCTAGCTCCATTCTGTAACAGGAAAAACTATACAAGGAAACTGTCATACCAAAATATGGAAAAAAATATTATTATATTATATATACTTTATAATAACAATTAGTATTTTATTTGTTTATAAAATTATAAAAGTTGGAAAAGAACATCAACTAATTTAGCCATATTACGTTGTTTAGTTATAAACTACATGCATAAAGACTTGTATACATTGTTTTAATATAACACTAAGATGGTTATTTACTTGTATAAAGGTTTCTCTTTCTCTCTATCAATATATCTGATGCATAATGTATAATGCTACTATGGTTCTGGTCATGCTCTACTTAAAAAGTTATTTATGTGTTAAATACTTCAGTTAACCCTTCATCTTCATCTTTAGACTAAGCGCCCTTTCATCTTGTTATGAATTTTGGATCTCTTTGTTTGTATCTTAATTTTGTTTGCAATTTGGTTTCTTTGTTTATTTTCGTGTGCGCATTTTCATGAGTGTAAGTGGTCAATAGTCAATAGTAGTGGGGTTGATGGTTAAAACACCTGCTACTTTCAAAATCAAATTGTGGCTCTCAAACATCATAGATGTGATTAGTGGTTACACTTGCATCAGCAGCAAGTTTGAGTAACCACCACTTGCATCAGGTATCATTCTTCAGCTGCTAACACTTGCAGCAGACGCAAGTTTGGGCTGTCATAAGTTGCTTCATGTAAATTCATCAACTATCAGCAACTTCTTGTCTTTATTTTCATAGAGCCAGCAGTTTAACAAGGTAATTTAGTGACAACTTTGTTTTCTATTGGTTTCATCAATGTTAAATATATATTATTAATGTGAGTTTGTATTGTATTATAATCATTTTCATATATTTTTATATAATACTTTTATTTATGTTGTAGAAATCACATGTAATACTTCAATTATTATGACTCCAAAAGTAGCCTCTTTAGACCAGCTGGAATATGTTGTTTCACCCAAACAAATCATAAAAATTAACGAAGTACAAGACCAATTCAGGCGTGAACTGAGTAGTAGACTTGTGGGCAAGGGCTCTAGTCCAAACAAAGATAAAAATTATGTTGTTTGTGTTGGTTTCCCCATCCTTTTGACGCACCATATGATGACGTGTCACAGTCCCATAGGCTGCAACAGCTTCAATGGTCTTGGACATGATACATCATATGAAGCACAAATATTTAATGCATTAGTTCATTGTGTAAAGTGATACGGATATTGTTTGGATATCATTAGTATGTCCTAAACTTGACATGAAACCTGTAAATATAAAATCAAACCAACTCATTCAACCATAAATCTTATGAAATTAATACATACCTTGTGCTAAGAAATCACTTTGGACATTCCATTATAGTTTTTGCATGCCCATACATAAACTCCATCATTCTTAAGAGCACACGCAACTGTATTACTTTTGCATGCCTATACATAAACTGCATCATAAATCTATGAATTGATACCAATAAAAAGGAAAGAAACCCAGAAAACTTGTTTAGCTACTCATCGTATCCTTGCGGCCTTAATATTTGTTTTCCTGCTGATATACTTGAACCTTTATCGAAAGAAAGAAAAGACATTAAAAACCATTTTTGATCAAGGATGTTAATAAGAATAGTATCATGTTGAAGATCAAACTTGTGATTGTTACATAAATGTTAGTTGAGGGGTTGAATTGTAATAAATACGTTTTAGAAGGGTCAAAATGTAATATGTTGTGTGTAACAAACTTAACTACCGTTCGTTAAGTAGGTTATATACTTCCGATTGAGTAATGAACAGGCATGATTTTGAGAGTAAACCTTTTTTCTTTGTTCCTTTCTAAACTCACACGCTACATTGGTATCCGAGCCTTCGAATCCTTTCGGAGACTCTCGATCATAATTTCGTCAGCAATTGAAGAGATCGAGCTTTTTGAAGGTGTGTGAGGATGACGACACGCAATCAATCGCTCGAGCAAAGAGTGCAAGAACACGATGCTTCTTTGATTCGATTGGAATCGGTGACTGGTCGTAACCTATTGGAATTAGAAGCAATCAAAGCAGCAGCAGTCGTGAAGAATTCAAGCGATATGAAGTCTATCAAGTTACAAATGGCGGAGATATTGAAGAACTTACAAGTATTGAGCAACAATCATGGCAGTATAAGTCTTGGAAATGATAGCAGCAGTGGTAATGGTGATATGTCCAGCAACAGGAGCAATAATCGACTTACGAAGATTGAGTTTCCTAAATTCAATGGTGAGAATGTTTAAGGCTGGCTATGTAAAGTAGAACATTTCTTCACAGTGGATGAAACTCCTGAGCATGCGAAGGTGAGGTATGCAAGCATTCACTTAGAAGATATGGCCTTGTTGTGGCATCAATTGTTTGTTCAGTCGCGTGGGGGATCGATTACCGGATGCCTTGGCCGAAGTATAAGAGTTTCATCTCAGCTCGATTCGTGGTGGTTATGGGTTAAGATGCTATAGGAGCCTTAGCCACTTTGAGGCAAACAGGTACTTTGCAAGAACTTTGTCAAGCTTTTGATCTTGCCTTGACTAAAGTATCAATTTGCGATGAGTATGCTGTGAGTTTGTTCTTGAGAGCAGTTAAGCCTGAGATAGGCTATCCTCTTCGGCTCTTAAGACCAACAAATTTTCCTGAAGCTTACATGTTGGCACGAATTCAGGATGAGGCTATCTCTCTAGTCCAATCTAACAATTGGAACAAGTCCAGTAGACCTGGTTATGCCTCTACTTTTTCTAAGGGAAATGATGCTTTTACGAGAACTTTCCCTAATACTACTGCTTCCAATCTGCCCTTGCTACCTTCCCCGCCTATTAAAGCTAGACCCGTTCGCAGACTGACACCTAAAGAAATTGAAGAAAAAAGATTAAAGGGCGAATGCTTTGGGTGCACTGAGAAGTTTACTCCGGGACATAAGTGCAAGGGTAAACAACTCTTTTCTATAGATATGGTAGAAGTGTCTGAATGTGAAGAGGTATCTTCATTGGATCTGGTTGAATCTTGTAATGATCCTATGGGTATTCCCCAAATTTCCTTGAATGCTCTAAGAGGAATAGCATCTTATTCTACCATGAGGGTCACTAGGTCAATTGGCACTAAACCTTTGCACATTCTCATTGATTCGGGATCAACCCACAATTTCTTAGACATTGGCCTCGCCACTAAAAAGTAGTGCCCAACTACGATTGTAGACCCTATGAATATCACTATAGCTAATGGTAATCAATTACCTTGTACTAAACTTTGCAAAAAGTTTAATTGGTTGATGCAAGGCAATTGGTTCACCACTGATGTTCTTTTGATACCTCTGGGTAACTATGATATGGTTCTCGAAATCCAATGGCTACAAACTTTAGACAACATCATGTGGAACTTTAAATATTTAACAATGCAGTTCAAGGTAGGAGACCAAGAATTCACTTTGAAGGGAACTACTAATAATCAGCCTACTTTATGTAGCATTGAAAAGATGTCTCAATTGTTAGATCACCCTAATATGTTGGCTGATATTCAATTGTTCAGTTTACAATCAATGGGTTATGCTACCTACCAACATGAAACCACTGTTTCCAAGGGTATTACCAATGCATCATTGGAAACTTTGTTGAAATCCTATGATGATGTATTTCAAGTTCCCACTGCATTACCACCAAGCCGCCCTTATGGCCATAGAATTGTGTTGAAGGATGAGTCACTTACCATTAACCAACGGGCATATAGGTATCCTGCGGGTCAAAAAGATATTCTTGAGCAACTAACTCAAGAACTGTTGGACTCGGGGGTAATCCGCAATAGCCAAAGTTCTTTTGCTTCTCCGGTGGTATTAGTTCGGAAGAAAGATGGAAGTTAGAGATTTTGTGTAGATTACCGAAAGCTAAATGATGCCACTGTCAAAAACCGTTTTCCTATACCACTGATAGAAGAATTGTTAGATTAGTTGGGGCAAGCTGTGGTCTTTTCTAAGCTGGATCTGAGAGCTGGTTACCATCAGATTCGTATGCATGCTTCTGACATACATAAGATTGCTTTCATAACTCATCAGGGCTTATTTGAATTCGTGGTGATGCCCTTTGGGCTTACTAATGCTCCAGCTACCTTTCAGAGCCTCATGAATTCGGTCTTCAAACAATTGATGAGGAAATGTACCCTTGTTTTCTTTGACGATATATTGGTTTACAGTTCATCTATGGAACAACATTTGCTTGATCTTGAGCAAGTTCTTTCATTATTAAGACAACATAACCTGGTGGCTAAAAGATGAAATGTTCTTTTGCGGGGTCACAGGTTGAATAGTCGGGACATATCATCTCGGCTAGGGGAGTTTCCACCGATCCTACCAAGATCATAACTATTCAGCAATGGCCCCCTCCTACCACTGTTAAACAACTGCGTGGTTTTCTAGGCCTAGCCGTTTGGGGTTATTCCAGGCCATTGACTAACCTCTCGCGTAAAGATGCTTTTACATGGTCTGATGAAGCTCAACATGCCTTTGATTGTCTTAAAGAAACCTTAACTACAGCACCAGTATTAGCTCTTCCGGATTTTACTAAGACCTTTGTGGTGGAAACAGATGCCTCCTCTAAAGGTCTTGGTGCAGTGCTCATGTAGGATAATCATCCAATTGCCTTTATTAGTAAGCCCTTATCCATAAGGCAAGAAGCTATGTCGGTGTACGAGAAGGAATTGTTGGCCCTTATCCATAAGGCAAGAAGCTATGTCGGTGTACGAGAAGGAATTGTTGGCCATTTTACTCGCAGTTAAACACTGGCATCACTACCTTATTCCAAAGAAATTTGAAATTCATACTGACCAGAAGAGTTTAACGCATTTACTTACTTAGAAGATGACTACTCCCTTACAACAATCTTGGTTGGCCAAACTTATGGGCTATACTTATGATATCACTTATAAAAAAGGAGTTGACAATAAAGTGGCTGATGGGTTATCTCGAGTTCCAGGAATGGCTTTATTCACCATGCAGTACACCTTATGTGATCCTTTGTTGTTGAAACGGATACAGGAGTCATGGGCAGTAGATCCTCACTTAGCCCCCATCTTGTCTAAGTTACAACAAGGATTAGTGGTACCTCATAACACTTGGGATGGGCAGTTATTGAAGCGCAAAGGGCGACTAGTGGTGGGTAATGACACTCAATTGCGGGCTGATATTATGAAGTTAGTCCATTCATCATCAGTTGGACGTCACTCTGGGTTTTTACCCTCTTTAAAGAGGCTTACCTCTTTCTGTTATTGGCATGGGTGCTCTAAGCATCTTCGCACTTTCATTAGTTCTTGTGATGTATGCCAAAGAGCTAAATATGAATCGGTGGCTTCACCTGGGCTTCTTCAACCTTTACCAGTCCCTCAACATGTCTTTACTGACATTACTATGGACTTTATCAATGGCTTACCTAGAAGCAAGGGTCATGATTCTATATTGGTCGTGGTTGACTGCCTTACTAAGTATGGTCACTTCTTGCCCTTATCACACACCTACACGGCTGTCCAAGTGGCGCAAGTTTTCCTTGACCATGTTTTTAAATTGCATGGTAATCCAGTGACAATTGTTTCAGACCATGACCTAATCTTTTTGAGTCATTTCTGGCAGGAGTTAATACGTCTGCAAGGTATTCAATCAGCCTTGTCGACTGCTTACCATCCATAAAGTGATGGGTAGACTGAGGTTTTAAACAGATGTTTAGAATCATATTTGAGATGTATGGCAATGGATGTGCCGGCTACATGGATCCGTTGGCTTTCTTTAGCTGATTGGTGGTATAATACCACTTATCATTCTTCAATAAAAATGTCGCCTTTTGAGGCCTTATACGACTACCCACCTCTATTGCATTTGTCGTATATACCGGGTGATACTCCAGTAGAGGCTGTTGAACATTTTCATCGTGATCGCGAGTCTATGATCCAGAA